>CM076570.1:1232670703-1233069539 GCA_034641835.2 Pinus albicaulis | reverse complement strand
GCAGAGCCGTTGGATGGCAATCATCCAACGGTGGAGATTTATCTAGAGGAGGTCAAAGAAGAGCGGGGAAATGAACAAGACGGAGTGATTTTGGACCGTCCGATCTGGACACGTGGACGGTCCAGATCCAATCGGAGGATCGCAATCGGGGGATCGCAAGAAAATGCACCGATTGAAAGTTGCGATGCGATGTAGCATAGACCGTCGATCTAAAGATGATATCAACGACAGGTAATTAATCGGAGGGATGGCCGATAGGGAACAAACAAATGCACCGAATGAAAAACTCTGATGCGATTTTGCGTGGACCGCTGGATCGACTTATGATCAACGATGGAGATTAGTTTTAGAAGGAAACTGACGGAAAAACCCCTATGTAATATACAAAACTCAAAAATTTAAATAAAACAAAGGTTTTATGGATCAGGGCAGAAAACATATTTATAAAAAGGTCTGGCGCCCGACTGCGGGGCCTTTGGATGTATGAAACATGATGGGCCCGGGGCTTTTCATAACAAAGGGCCAATCACAATCGGAGCCTCGGGCCCGGTCTTTCAATCAACCCATTTGAATTTTTCCGATGCGATAAGAGCTTCGGCTTTTGCACTTGGTTTTTTCAAAGAAAGCAAAAGACTGGGGACTATGTATATGGGTCTTAATCGCATCGAAAGTTTTGATGCGGCCTTTTCGATCAACCCATTTGAATTTTTTCAATGCGATAAGAGCTTCGGCTTTTGCACTTGGTTTTTTCAAAGAAAGCAAAGGATCGGGGACTATGGATATGGGTCTTAATCACATCGAAGTTTTGATGCGGCCTTTTCAATCAACCCATTTGAATTTTTCCGATGCGATAAGAGCTTCGGCTTTTGCACTTGGTTTTTTCAAAGAAAGCAAAGGATCGGGGACTATGGATATGGGTCTTAATCACATCGAAGTTTTGATGCGGCCTTTTCAATCAACCCATTTGAATTTTTCCGATGCGATTGCGCGATTGATCTTTTAATCTAACCATTTTTCATTTAACACGTGACTTTAGCTTTTTAAATCAAACTTTGGATAAATGGGTTTTTGGGTTTCAAAAAGAAAAAAGAACGTTGGGGAAGAAATATTACAAGGTTTTAAGCGCCGAAGGCGGGCCCACGGGTTATATGAACAGATAATATGATCGGGGTTTATAATACAAAGGCTAATCGCATCGGAACTTTCGGAACATGGCAATAGGACTTGCGCACTTGGACTTTTCCGATGCGATGAGCACCGAACAGGGTTAGCGCTTGGTTCCGGGGTGTGGGCATGCGGTGGGGAAGTGGTTGAGACTTGGCCCAAAGGGGCTTAAACCCTTAATAAAAGATGAATTTTTTCATATATTTTCAATGGTTTTCAAAAGTTTTGGAGGTTTCGCTATAGTTTAAAAAGGAGTTTTAAACTATGCAAGGTGGATTATATGAAGGGGAAATGAGGAAAAATAGAAATCAGAGGAAAATTATGGGGAAAAAGAGAGTAAAAATGAAGGTTAGATTTCTGAGTGGAGGAAGGGGAGAAGGGGGATTTTGCAGCAGTATTTCTCATAGAATTTTCAGAAAAATTTCTGAGTTCTGAAGGGGAATCAGCAGTGAATATTTTTAGACACGAGCATGAGATCTTGTAGAGGCTTCAAGAGATAACATTCTGGCCATGAAACTATTTCTTGAAGATTGAACAATGTTTTGGCCACCTTTTGATAGAACAAATTTTATAGGTGGCCAATAGAATGGAGCTATGAGTTGGCCAAAGATCATTTTCAGAGGCCAACATCGTTGTCACTTGGGAGCTTGGGGTTATTGATGGAGTTTCCCCAGGATCACTTCACACTTGATGCACTTGGAGGAAAAAGAGGAGGTGAGATTGATGGAGTAGTGGATGGAGACATCTATTACATTGGTATAACCTCACTTGTTATGATCTTCTTGACTTGGATTTCTCAGTATAAGGAGGGTGATCTTTATGCAACATATGGTTCAATTCTCTTCCTAGGAATGTACCATACTACTTTGGAGGGATCATTCATATACACATGCATCATTTTGCTCTCAACATATGGTAAGGATATTTTTTTTACATCCATGGATTATCTAACACAAAATTTTGATGCTCTTACCATTCATATTCAGTGCATTGCTCCACAAAAGGGCAAGTTTTTCATTGGGCTCCATGGACAAAATTGGGCCAACTTGTATGATGGAGACAACCATATTTTATATGGCCTTGGGAAAGTATTTTATTTCACGTATGGTCAGTTGATGTACTCAGCCATTTTCTATATATCAGTAGATATCATTACATACATAAACATCAATGTAATACAAAACAACTTGCCATGTGATTTTCTGAAGTAGCAGTTTGGAAAACTGCGCTGTCACTATTGGGGGAACTGTTGGTACCTTCTTGCATCACATGAAACCTTTAGCATTTTACTCATTTTATTTCTGATCATGACTTAATTTTTTGATATAGATCAGATTTATATAAGAGGCATGATTATGAGAGAGGCACATGAGTTGGATGTGTCCTTGAGTGGGAAGAATTCTCACATTTTCTGCACTACATGTTCTAATGGGAGCATGGGAGGAGATATGGCCACCACTACTACATATGTGTTCTCTTTTGAGGTGGACCATGGACTTGATATTCATCCATTGTACAGCCATGGGCAAGTGTTTGATCTTGTATTGTTGTCATATTTAGCCATTTAATATTCCTTAGTAGATGTGATGGATTTTGTATGTCACTTGCCATGTTCCTTTCTGAGGTTGCAGTGGATGAAATTGCGTTGTATCCTTGTGAGGAATTTTTTATATCATGTATCATCATGTATAAATTGAAGCAAACTTCTCATTGGAATACTCTATTATGGTCTTGTCCTATTCATCATGGATGGATGGTTTTGGGCTAGCTTGTTCTTCATTGTTGGAGGAGATCTCTTTGGAGGATTGTTCTTCACTTTGCCATTTGAGGGCAATAAATTTGCAGCCCAAGATCAGCACACACTCTAAACTTGTCATAAGTGGAGAGAAGTACAGCTTGGGGTAGGCTATGATGCTTACCATGTTCATATTTTCAAGCCACCTTCATTTCCGGAGCTTGAGGTGGAAGCAGATTTTCAGGAGTTGCCATTTTTGGAGGTGACTCATTTTGTTTGGATGATTGCTTGGGGATGGAGGATCCACATGATGTTCCTCATCACATTTTAGACTCCATGCCTTGAGTGGAGAATTCTTAGTTCTATCCTTGTAGTTGCTTGAGGACAAGCAACATTTGGGAGGGGAGGACTGTAATGTTCCTAATTTTTGCTTCAATAAATTGGAACATTAATTTTGTCTATTTTCACTTAGAAGATGAATAATTGGGTTAGGAGGCCCAAAGAAAATAAAAACATGGATAAAATTCCTCTCGTATGAAAAGGGATCAGCCATGGAACCAGATTTCACACCCTCTTGTGTGAAAGGAGACATTTGCAAAGGGGTCTGACCAAGTCAACCAGCACAGGGTATGAGGTGGAAAGCACTACATGGGACAACGCATAGATAGAGGAGGGAATATTCCTTTATGGAGGAAAACATAATAGAGGGGGCCCATGGAGAAAGAGCCTTCAATTGATATATATGGAGAGGATGAGAGCCATTGTGATTCAGGCTGGTATTATTCATTTTGTGTCTATTCAGACATTGTGCATTCTTTGCTGTTTAGCAAGAATTGCCAGGAAATTCCTATTTAGGATTTCCTCACCTTCTTGAGAGGCATATTGAAGGTTGGTTCTTCATTCTCCACATCTCTTGGCTCAAGGCCAAAGCATCCTCCTCTAGGACAACGTTATTGCTGCAGCAACATAATACTGTGTTGTAGGGTGTTGCAGTGGAGACTTCACAACACCTCTTCCATCTTCTGTTTTTCAGAGAGAGAGTATTTAATTTCTTTGGGAGATCAAATTGGAAGCTTGAGAGCTGATTTCAAGATCTTGGCACTTGGCCATAGTGTTCTATTCCACTCACTGTGCAGTCCCTCTTAGTGAATGCATTATTTTCATGGAGTATCTGCAGTGAGGGTTTGCAGATTTTTTGGAGGGTGAGATCTAAAGTGTAAGGATCAACCTTCCACTTTGGAGATCCATTTGAGAAGGTATGCTTCAGATTTCACATCATCTTCAGCCTTATCTATTGAGTTCCAGATTTGAGTTGCTGCAGCTACCCAGCAACTCCGACATTTTTTCCATTTTATGTATTTCAGCCAATCCTTTTGAGGATTGATGTATTTTTGTTTCTAAGGGTTAGAGCTTTGCTCCCCTAGTGTTTTTGAGCCATATATTGTAATATATTTCAGTTATTATGTAATATGGAGCAGCACCTCTTATAAAATGCGTCCTCATAGCCAAGGGTTTCATATTTGCAGTTGTGTTTCTTCATTTCCATGTACATGTATTGTTGAGGCTTGCATTGCCTTTCTTGAGAGGTTGTTTCCTCAAGAACTTGTACTCTCTTTTCTGTTATAACATTATTCATTGGCTATATACATCTTCTTGTCTCACACCTCATAAAATAACGTTGTCTTTCCACTTCATGTGTTTACATTTATTGCAGTCCCTCACCGAGCACTTTCTGAGGATATCTAGTAGTGGGAGACCTAAGGGATCCAGGTCTTGGTATCAAATCTTGCTGCCTCCATTTCTTGAAAATGCGTTTTCCAGCCATGGATTGCTAGTTGTCCCGATTTGGGAACATTACACACCAGTTTTGCGAGGTCCAAACTGGTCCCTGCCTTTTCACATTTCCTCTAATGCTTCAGATTTGGATATTGGCACAACTTTAGGATGAGGAAAATAAGAAATCCTATGCTATTTATTATATTAGTAAAAATTTGTCTTCCACTGAATTGAACTATACAGTTACAAAGAAGGAGGTTTTAGTTGTGATTTTTGCAATTAATAAGTTCAGACACTATATTATAGGATATGAAGTATTTGTACATACTGATCATTCCGCGATTAAATATTTGTTGAACAAACCATTGACAAGCGGTAGAGTGACTAGGTGGTTACTATTGTTATAGGATTTTTATGTTACTATTGTTGATAGACTAGGGAAATCTAATGTTGTAGCAGATTTTCTTTCTAGATTAGATAATCCTGGTGAAGCAACTCCTGTTAATGATGATTTTCCAGATGAGCATATTTTTGCTATGTCTACATATTCTCCGTGGTTTGCTGACATTGCTAATTACTTGGTTTCTGGAAAAACACCACCTCACTTATCCGCTCGTGAAAAGTGGAATATTATTCAGAAAAGTGTTGCATATTCCTGGATTCAAGGAGACCGCTTTTACACTGGTCCAGATCTGATTATTCGTAGATGTGTAAGAGAGGAGGAAGTGTTTGACATATTGAAATCTGCTCATGATGAACCATGTGGAGGCCACTTCACTGATAAGAGGACTGCATATAAAGTATTACATGCTGGTTACTTTTGGCCTTCCTTGTTTAAGGATGCCAAATAGTATGTCAAGCGATGTGATAGCTGTCAACGAAGGGGACAACCTAATCAAACCAATGCAATGCCTTTATGCCCCCAAGTTATGATTGAGCCTTTCGAAAAATGGGATATTGATTTTATAGGGCTAATAAATCCAACATCTTTAAGTAAAAAGCATATTTTGGTTTGTACAGATTTCGTTACAAAATGGGTAGAAGCTAAAGCTGTTTCTTTTGCTACAGAAAAAGTTGTTGTTGATTTTATTTTTTCTGAAATATTTACTAGATTTGGTGTGCCTAGAGAAATTGTTTCTGATAATGGTCCGCAGTTTATTTCTAATCTGGTACAGGGTGTGATGGAGCAATACAAGATCCGGCACAGGAAATCCACGCCGTATCACCCGCAAGCAAATGGCCAGGTGGAATCTACAAACAAAGTGATCGAGTCCATTCTTACAAAGACAGTCAATATGCATCGGAAAGACTGGGCTGAAAGATTACCAGAAGCTTTGTGGGCATACAGAACCACTTGGAGAAATAGCACGGGACATACACCATATGAGCTGGTATATGGCAAATAGGTTTTGTTACCGATTGAGTTCCAGATCAAAACCTTCAGAACTGCAATTCAGTTAGGATTAGATCTCTCCAAGGCACAACAGCAACGTCCTCTTCAATTAAATGAGTTAGATGAATTTCGTAGAGATGATGTTCAACAAAACATATTAATTCAGCAGCAATGGAAAAGGTGGCATGACAAGATTATTTAGAAAAAGCAGTTCCAACCAGTTGATTGGGTACTCCTCTATGATTCTAGATTTAAAATTTTTAAAGGGAAGTTCCATACACTTTGGATGGGACCTTATGAAGTGATCCGAGTATTCGAGAATGGAGCAGTAGAAGTCAAAAATATTGATGGACAAGATTCATTATTCTTGGTAAATGGGCATAGATTAAAGAAGTATTTTCAGCCGCTTTCCAAGAAATATTTTACACAGCAAGTCCAACAGAAATTTGGGACGGTAGTGGTAAACAGTAAAACCAACCTTTTGAAAACATGAACTCTTCTTCTTCTCAAAAGAAAAAATAAATTTAATAAATAAATAAAAAAGTAAAGAAAACATATTTTCCTGTAATTGTGAAAATTAGTTCGCTGACATGATTGCAGAAGGGTCAACCTGAAAACCAGCGTGCTGGCGGGAAGATAAAAAATTTCTAATAAAAAGAGAATGTTGCTTGATCTTTAGATATGCTAGTAACCACCGAAGTAAAAGCAGGTTCAGCGGAGCCAACCTTTATACAATTAGGGTAATTAGCATGGATATTTTTATTTCAAGTAATGCTTAATTCTCGTTGCAGTTATTTTTCTTGCACCAGTGAAGGCAGACCTTCCAAAAAATTTTCTGCCTTTCTTCATATCCCATTTCGTAATGATCCCTCAGTTTTCTTCTTGAAATCCTAATATAATTTACCTTCCCATATTCTTCTAAATTTACCCTATCTGCTTCGTAAAAATCCCACTTACCCCTGAATTTTTTTCCCTATCCCACTTCTGTTTATTCCGTCTATGGTACTATTCCTGGAATCTCTGTAATGAAATTCCTTCCCATTCTAAAAATTCCCCTTTCCCACTTCTTTGTTCCCTCGAGAATTTATTGCAGAATCTTATACACAGAGCAAAAGGATATGCTCTGAAGCATCAAGAAAGGGTGAAGCAAAATTTTAGAATTGAGGAAACTGTTAGAAGTTCAGCCTATATTTTATTTAAATTCTCTGTTTTTTAGATATTATGCTTACACCAGTGCAAGCATGTTGCCCTATATAATGATGTAAACAGATACTAGAAGACCAACTTAGTCAAGCAGTGTAAGCATAACAGTGTAAGAATGCACCTCATCCGAAGCATAATATTTCTTCTTTTCAGAAGTGTACACCATAGGAAAGTGGTCATCATAGAAGTTATGAGAAATTCTTTCATTTAGTGATAAGTACTTATGCTATCATATCAACTAGGAGAAATATTTTCAAAGTACAAAGTTTTTTTAAAAGATAAGAGTTATAATTATTTTTAATGAATGCTAAAGATTTTTTGAATTATGAAGGAATGTGCAAATATTTAACCGTTGCTTAGACATAATTACTCCTCATTCTTCCATAACCTTAATGTCCTTTCACTCATATCATTCCCTTACCTAGCCGTTAAAACCACCACCACCAGTACCAATCCGGCACGATTCAAAGATGCCGTGCAGCTACGAATATTTCGGTGGAAGGAATTAGTGATGAAAAAAAAGGGACGGGAGACAGTTGGATCCCTATTTATAAAAAGCTCAATTTTATGGTGTTGCATGCAACTTTCGTTGGACTGTTCATAACTGTTAGCAGCAATGCCGCCTGTTCGTTGTGAACCTCATCCCTTAGTGAGGTAGATCAGACCGTCGAGTTTCACAATAGTCTTGCACTATTGTGAGACTCAGGCTTTCTTCCGTTCCTACAGAAATTTAACGTGCACAACAAGGAGGTGGCCCTAAAGTTCGCATCGAGTTTTTAAAACGGTCGTGTAAAGATTGGGCCCTTGAGATTTAAAGTCACGGAAAAATTGATAGCAGCAGTGACGGGCTTATAGAACACTGGTGTGCAGTACTTTAAAAATCAAAAGCTTGAGAGGAAGCACTGGCAGCGTTTCATTGTTGATAAAGACATGAACGTAAACTGGAAGAAAGGAGTTCCGTGCAGCACCCTGATGGGACAATGGCGGGACCTCCTTTTTATTCTTCAGAAATTCGTGATTTGTGAGGGGAGGTACTCTCTCAACTTTGTGTATCATTTCAGGATGCTGCAACACTTTGAACCCGACTGACACATCCGATGGAGGATGGATTTCACTTACTTTTTGCTTAAAAGTTTAGAAAAGATGGCCAAGGGAGTACAAGGAGCACGGGTGGACCAGGGCGATAATAAATTGTATCATCAGGGCTTGATCAAGATCTTGGTCTAGAAACAGTTGAAGACTAAAAACATGCCCTGGGAGACACTATTGGAACAGCTAAAGGAAACGGAGAACCCCACCAATACGAGCAAAGGACCGAGTAAGAGTGCGAAGGGAAGTCCTTCGTGCACCAGTGCAAGAAGGAAACGAACCGGGAAATCAATATAAAAAATGGTTCCATCTCCAAAGAAACAGAAGACATCGGGTGCACCTGTCGAAGAAACTCTTTTGATGCCCCTAGGGCATGAACAGACCCCTGAAGAAGATGATTTGCTGTCAGTCCTTGCAAACGCAGCAAAATCTGTAGAGATCAAAGACGATATACTGTTGGCCAACTTTATTAAGGGCCGAAAAAAGAATGAGGAACCTGGTGTAGAACCACAGTCTCCATAAGACGTTGAGTCCCCTCTTGCACCAGTGCAAGAAGACGAACCAGAACCAAAAGAACCAGCACAGGAAAAGGAAGAACCAGCACAAGAAGAAAAAGTACCGACATAGGAAGAAGAAGAATCGGAAGAGTTAGAAGACAAAGAAGAGCTGGAAGAATTAGAAGGAGAAGAAGAAGAAATGGAAGAGTTAGAAGACGAAGAAGAGCCGAAAGAAGTGGAAGTAGAAGAAGAAGAATCAGAAGAGCAAGAAGAAGAAAAAGATCTGGAAGAAGAAGAAGTGTTTACTGAAACTCCAAGGGATACTGAGGTCCCTGAAGAAAATACAGCCCCCGTTGAGATAGAGAAGGAAGAATATTCGGTAGCTTCTGCTACTCGGATACTTGAGCTCGAGCTTCAAGTACATAATTTAGAGCAGCTCGTAGCCAAAACATAGGAGGAAAAATAAAATAATAAGGAAGAGTTCACGGGGAGATCCAAAAGAAGAAAGGAGAAGTCAGGGTATGGAAGTACCGTGCTTCACAATGTTTCAAATGGATTAAAAAGGTGACGAAGAAATTGAAGAGCAGCAAAAAGATGAAGTCTGAAACATTGCAGACTGATGATAGTATGCCGGAGCAAGAGTGAGCTGAAACGCTCAAAATTTTGAATTTTTTTGCAGAGGTAAAGATATGTGTGAGGACACACAACAACTTAGGGATGGGAGGATGTTAGCCCCCTAATTTTCTCTCTTTTTACTACTTTTCCCTTCCTAAATTATAACCAATTACCCCTGTTTCACCTCCTTTATGCACCCTCATCCTGCACCAGTCCAAGCATGGTGACACATTTTGCACAAACCTTTATTATTCATATTTTAATTCAATTTAGCATTTATTAAATATTTATTACATGATTTCTTACTTTTAAATTATTCTTTGTAACTTATCGATATCTCCAATGTTGTTTGGTGGTTAGAATGCTTATCGTGATTGCTGATCCTAGTGCAGGATCGGATCCTGTACCATTGCCAGCACAACAGATCCTCCCGGCAGATCTAAACCCTCTTGATCACTGCCTTGACTCAAGCAGTTTCCGCCACGACAACATGTAATCCAACGGCAGCCAAAGATTAGATCTACAAAGGGTGGAAGATTAAGATTTTTTATGACCAGTTTTGCGAAACCGTCTTATTTTGAAGACTGAACAATCTAAATTCTGCATTTTGTTATGAAACAGTTGAACGATCTGTTTCGGCCTTCGGCCAACAAATCTATATAATGTAATTTTTAAATAGGACTAGGGGGTGAAAATTTTAAGAGAATAGAGAAGAACAGAGAGGTGATAGCAAGTTATTTTGTTATCGCCCGAATCTAGGTTGAACGTGTATTCATGCATGTATTTGCCTTAAAGATCTAATAAAAAGGAATTTCACCTCGGTTTCATGAATCGTGCTTTTATGGTTTGGTTGATTAATTAAATTAAGTGCTGAGTAGCATTTTCGCTTAAGAGGGAAACACGCTGGTTGGCTAGGGCCCAGACAACCCAGCACGTTTACCCCATTCTCTTCTTCTTGTAATTTATGTTTTATTGTCAAAGTGTGATTTATATTTTAGCGCATAAATTCCTGTCTGTGTGAAAACGGATCCGTTGCGTGAAGAAAATAGAATTTATTTTCTTGCAAATTTACTTTTCTGCACTTGATTTCAGATTGGCTTTCACCACCTGGTCCAAGCAGGAGAAATCATCCTGCACCAGTGCATGTTGGTGTGACATTTATTTTCTGCAATTTTGGTTGATTGGCTTTCCCCGCCAGTCCAAGCAGGAGACATACACCCGCACCAACGCACGTTGGTGGGTTACAGCAAGTCTTCATTTACTTTCTGCAACTTTCTCTCATTGAATGATTATGACAGGATAGATTTTTATGTTTCTTTATTTCTGCACTTCGTTAAATTCAGAAACATTTACTTTTTATATATGCAATCTGGTTTTATAGCAAAGTAGTACTTGCAAAAATTAAACAATTATTTCAAGAATTAAAAGCCAAGTGCAGGAAGATCTGATTTGGTGCAGGAACTCGCTTCTTGTCACAGGATCTGAGTGCTCTGAACCTTGAACAGTTCGAGCCCTTGCATGAAGTAGAAAAACCTTCAGTAAAGATACAGTTTATACCTTCTACATAAAACTCTGATCCTGCACAAGTGCAGGACAAATTAATGCAAGAAGGAAATATATAAGGAAGCAGATTTAAGGGCCCATCTAATGAGACTGCTAAAATGCCTCTGTTGAAGAGAAACACACTCTTAGTAGTTAAGCATAATCAGCTAGAGTGATTTCCTTTTTATCTTTGATCTTCTTTTCACAAATGCATTCTTTCTCGTTTCAGTCTTAGATTATTTTGATGACTCAAGTTATCTTTTTCTCGTCTTGATTTGATTCTGCAATATTTCCTTCAAAAGAGAGTATGGATTTATACTAGAAATATTCACACCATCTCTGGCATTGCCTATGCTTCATTCTAAGTTTATGAATCCCCCGAGTTGACAATTAAGTGTTTAGGAGTTTGCTTAAGTGTAATTCCTGCACCCAACAACTACGCATTATTTGCTCCATTGGTGGTGCACATTCCAGGTTCCACTTTCCGCTTACTCTACTGCATGATTACTAATTTGATGATCATAGAAATATGTGTATGTTGAGTATGTGACAGTGCTGGAATAAATCTTATTCAACTAATTTTTTGGTTGACTAAGCACTAAATTTGTATCTTGTGATCGTTAGCTGTATATGTTGTAAGAGGGAAATTTGCACTACTGATTGTAGTTGAAATATTATGTACACCTGTATTTGACACCAGCAAATATGTGTCACTTATAGCAATATGCATTTGAACTGTTTGAAAAAAAATTTCACCTACAACAATGAGGAATGTCAAGCATTTGACAAATTCTCAGAGAATGAGTTACACTTAAAACTTAGGAAAATAATGACCACATAATTTGTTCAACCATGGAGGGATTCCTAAATAGCTTGATGAGAATAAAAGTTGGTACCTTGAACCACCATGCATCAGAAGAATAGAAAACAAAACCGAACAATAACCCATTTTCAAGAGAAATTTATGCCAACCTTCAAAAGGAACAACCACAAGATTTGCAGGGAGAATTGGGGATTGGTCACAAAATTCTTGGGCTTGGAAAAGATTTGAAACACATGAAGATGACATGGAGAGTTCTTTCCAAACTTGATGAGCTTAATGAACTTCTGTCCAAAATAAGCCAAGAAGAAGGGAATAAACTGATTTGGGCTCTAAAACCTGCTATGCTTGCTCTTATACAACCCAAATTCTTGGAGGAACCATGTGAGGGGGTCAAACTTCCAGTTGCATCATGCCTCAGTAACATTATAAAGTTGACTGCACCTATAGCTCCATACAGTGATGATGTTATGAGGAGGATTATGAGATTGATAGTAGAGACTTTTCAGGATTTGGACAACAACGCATGCTCTACCTTTGGGAAGAAGCTTGAGATTTTAGGGAGTATGGACACATTTTGAGACATATGTCATTATGTTTGACCTTCAGTGTGTTGACCTAATTCTGCAGATGTTCCAATGCTTCTTTAGCATTAGGAGACATCATCCTGACACCATCATAGCACACATGCAATCCATCCTGTCGTCATGTATGAGAGACCATGAGACCATTTGCCGAGAGTTGCAGACCAGGTTGTTGAGCATTTGGAGGAGAGAGTAGTTGGTCTCACCTGCTACTTATGAGCTAGCCCATGGGCTGGTTGAGCAAAATATTGGGATATTTAGGAGACATTTGACCAGGGAGGAGCTGCTACAGTTTCGTGGATCTGGTAGCAGAAATGAGCTGAGGAGGAAGGGACTTTGCTTCATCTGCAAAGGACCTTGGGGGCCTGATCACTCATGCTTGAGTGATGCAAATGATGCGACGGAGGCATAAAAAAAGGGCATTCCTTCTATATGCCAAGATGAGGATGCTTCTTCAGATGAGTCCATGGGATCAGATGCGGATGCTTCTAGGGAGCGAGAGTAGTCATGCAGAGATGATGACAGTAGGCCAGAGCTGTATTCCAGTGTGCAGGGTGAGCAGTCAGGGGAATCTACGAAAGATACTCAGGGTGATGAGTAACTTGTGAAGATTCAACCAGAGCAACATATGATGGAGCAAGAGTCAGCAGAGGAAGATACTATGCATATCATGCATGATAGTCCTTTGGGGGAGAGCCAAATGGAGGCTCACATTGAGTCTATTATGGATATACGGCTAACCTTGGGGTCAACCATTGAGGAGGAGAAGTCAGATGCACATACATCAAGTACGGTGAGAACAATTTTAGATCCATATCCTCTGGAGGTGTTGGAGGTTGATGGGATAGTTCTGCAGGGGGCTAGTAGACAGCAAGAGCATGAAATTCCTGATCAGGAGTGGGAGGAGCTGTTGGAGATGGTGGAGCATCCATCTTTGGGCTGACACATTGATGAGGTGTAGATAGATGCACATGCAGTCGACAGAGCTGCAGTACTCTCAGGGAGTATCACTCTCCAAGAGTACATAGATGAGGCTTGCAGCATATATTTCCCACTTTGGCCCATTATAGAGAGAGGGGCCTTCTTCGGTAGGTAGATCTCGTTGGAAGACAGGACATAGCAGCGTGAGTTGATTACGGACTGGCGACAACACTCCAGGCATGTTCCATATAGAGTTGTCATTTCATTGGATTCTTCTTCTAGGATAGATTGGCGGGAGATCATGAGTTGGTACTGTCTTGATGGTACGATCTTCTTCGTAGGGAGCACAGGGGATTAGAGGCCCTTAGACATGGCAGATGATACAGATTCCAGTTGGCAGTGGGGCACATATAGACATTTCTTCAGCATTCCATCCCGGCTTCAGGAGAGCAGGATTAACATTGTATTGAGTTAGGGGTTGGATTGGAGAGAGGTGATGAGTTGGTACACAGTTGGTGGGGCAGCCTACACAGTCATAGCTACAACATAGTAGGAGCCGTGGTCCTCACCTCATAGAGCATCAGCTATAGCCAGAGGTAGTGCGTAGTCCTAGCCATGGGACTTGGGCGATGATTGGCCATGATGGCGTTGCGATCCAGGAGGATTGTTTGTTGACAGGTACTGTGAGAGATCAATTTGGGATCTCGACATTGAGGGGTCTATTCCGGGTGGCTTGACACAGGTGCATAGCAGCACCCAGGGGTTTGTATGGGATTTGGGAATTGGGTCTCTGTTGCACCGGGCCAACAAGGTGGCCCACATATTTGGATTGCTCGAGGGCAAGCAATATTGGGGTAGAAGGTTTGTAATATTCCATTTTTTAGCATCACCTATGACTAGGCTAGGATGGACTTCTAGAGTTAGGAGCAGACAGGTCACAAGTACAAGTTGGTGTCGTCAGTGGGCCTAGGAGATTTTTGGAAGAGTTTTGAGGAGCTTCTATGTGGTCGGGTGCCATTCGCTTGATGTATTCCATCATCTGAACAACTTGCCTTTCGTTCTAATGCATTCCGACAAATTTCAGAAAATCGAGTTATTTTTGGGCTTAATTCAGTTAATTATGCTCAAGGTGGCATTATAGGAGGAATACATGATAGAAAACCTTAGTGTAATAGCTTTTTGGAACCGAGACGGGGATACCTACATGATGGGATGGTTGGACAAGATTTTCAGTGACCGGAGGAGACATGGTAGCCGATTTACTCTTTTCTGCATTAAAAATGAATATTTTAATAAGAGGGAAAAGTGCTCCATGAATAAAATAATAACAAAATAAGGCTCTAGAAGGATCCAAGAGATCTATAAAAGAAAGGGATGAGGCCTTTGAGGGATATATTTGGATTAGATAATTTTCTTATGTGAGAGGTTTGAGACGCGGTTCTCTACTTCATTGGTAGCCCTAGGACAAAAACCCTTGGGTGATTTGTGGGTGTTGGACGAAAACCCAACTATCTTTAAGGAGAATTCATTAAGAATTTTTGTAGAGCTTCAAAGATAATGGAGTGAGGATCATTTAGATCTTCAACGGGTGCTTCAGTGGATTCAATGGTAGCTGTTTCTGGAGGGAGAGTGCAACAGTTCAGTTTTGGAGGCCAGCGCAGTGCAGTAGTTCATATTGATGACCAGTTCTTCATCTCAGCTTTTTTGGGTCATATTTATTTGTAACCCCAATTATTATTCATAATAAAAATACTGAAATTCTTCCTATTCGATGTGTTAATGGATTGCAGTTCTTATGTGTTTTATTTTACATGGCAATCTTCTGTTTATTAATTCGGTAGTTTTATGGTAAAATGATGGATTAGATGTATTTAGGAAAAATTTGTGAAATATCCCATTTGGATATATTACAGATGTCTTCAGAATGATTGTCTTCAAAGGTGTTGAATAATGTTGGATGATGATTCAATGACCTGTCTTTCAACAATTTCTTCAATATCATAAATCTTTGATGGCAAAGATCATTTCCTTGATGAGTGGATGCTTTGAAGGTCTTCTTGAGATGGCTTGAGAATTTTCTTGCAAACTAATTTGACTTTCCAATGCAAAATTTGACATTTACTTTGATGGTTTCTAGAGAAATGGATTCTTACTCTTTAATCCTTGAGTGTCTCCTTTTCAAGTAGTCCTCTCTTCAACTCTCTGCTGTCGAATAAGCTGTAGACCTGGAAAGACTGGTGCTAGAGTCTTGTCCTTCACATAACTCGCCTTTCCACCACTTTATTTTTCATTGCTAGGTATTTTCTTCTTCCCATGACCAGCGGTATTTTCCACACAATGGGAAGTTCCTTTGTAGAATCCTAAAGCACCTCTTTTCATTAGAAAGTGTTGAGGGGTTCGAACAAACCCCTGGTAACTTCGATGCCTTCCCCAGGTCAAGAACAAACCCCTTTTTGAGCCTAAAGAAACCTGTTGCAATGGAGGAAAGGATGCCACCTCAGTGATAACGGGCCCCCATTCCTGGGCCAAACATGCATCCCTAGGACCCTATTCGTCTACTGAAGAAAACTTGCCATCTATCTCCCATATCTGATAGAATTCGTGAGGGTCTGAGGAATAATGTACCTGGATCTCCTTCATGGAAGCCAAATCCTCACCAAACATCACTCCTTCCTCTTCTTTTGCTAGTGATGCCTCATGGATATAACGGGGAATGGAAGCCTATAATTAGATTTTGTTCATGGCAACGAAGAAATTATTGTTTAGCAAATGCTATTGTTTATGTCAATTGTAGTTTAGCGTGTGGGACTGCTTTTGTTGTACCTTTGCTAATATATGCGGATTTCATGTTGCCTTACGAGAATTACAAAGAGTCAGCGATAAGGAAGAATTCAAAGTACACTAACATCTGTAGAGTCATTTTGGGAATTATCCAACAAGGCTGCAAGAAAGTAATGCATAATGTCTAGAAGAATTGATGTATAAGCTGAACCAAGAATGCAAAAGACCAAAAAAATGAAAGACATTATAGCCATTACTTTAACGCCTAGTCTAAAAAAAAAACTCACAAAATAGTCCAGAAAATAATGGATATTTCGAAGGGATTATGAAAAATTTGGGCAGAAATGTTTGAAAATTTGAGTTGCAGCTGTCAAACTTAATGGTTTTGGGTGCCCATGCGTTCTTGATATTTCTGAATCCATTTCCACCATAAAAAAAATGATTCAAACATTCTCACTATATGATGTTTTAAATTTTCACCAGATCTTGCCAAAAACCTGCCGACCGACATATTTTTTTGCCTCAGTAAACAACGCCTTACTTTAAGATGTTAATCAAGGTTTTCATTGATGTCAATAGTTGAGATGGAAAATATTCTTGTGATTTCAATGAACCTCATGCAATCCCTAGGTGCTAAGGATGCCATCAATGAAGAGGTCGACCCATGAAGATGTCAAACCACTAATGAAGAAGTGCTAAGAAGTCCTTGAACTAACTATAATTTTGCATATGCCTTGATGATCTAGACCTTAACCTTTGATGACATATGGAGTCATAAAATTGATGATGTCATACACTAAATGAATTACCACAATTGATGATGGCACTTGATGAAGGTTGAAAGAATAGATGATAACGTGGAAGATATCATTTGAAGGTTGGAAGACTATTTTGAAGTTCTCCTAATGATGCTGCACTATAACATATCACTACACAATTATGTGGTGACATGGATGATACAAATTAATGGACACTATCATGATGACAAGGATGTATTACATGTTCCTATGATGATGAAGAAGCCAAATAATGGAGAAGACAAACAACGGAGAAGCCAAACAAAGAAGCCATACTGTCCTGATCATTTTTTGCACTAAATAATTTAAGGACAGTCACAAAGAAAAATATTTTTTCCAGCCTTAGAGGCAATATTTCAACATGGGACCTACAACATCTTGAAGAGAATAATTTTAGCTTTCCAACTAGCTATTACTTAGCTCGAAACTCCAAGCGGTTTGAGAGTTATTGAATTTTTAAGTTAATACATAATTTTTGGTCCAATGAGCTGACATCACTTTCTAGGACAAGTCGGCCTACTTAAGGATGCATTTGTTTAGTGAAGGGTCGAAAATTAGGTGTATTTATATGTGATTACTATCCTTATTTCAGACCAACCATTAGCAAAGCATTCATTATAGGTTCGAGTTCATATCTCATGAACAAGAAAGATAAAGGTTGCGGATTGGGTGAACAACATGGAGGATAATTTTGCAAAGTCAAGTTAAGGGACAACGAGGGATTAAAGTCTGCGTATAAGACCTGTTTTGAGCCGTAGCCCTAAAAGGAGCAGCAATCTCAGCATTGTTTATTATCTATGCTACAACAAACTATGGAGAAAAAATACACTTCAGATCTCATAACTGTTTAGGTGTAGTCCTATAAAACGTTGAGTTGAAGCTTGAAATGTTATAAGTCCCGTGGGAGTGACTTATGCTCAGATATATCAAGGTGTAGACCTATATATCTCGGACAAGGACAGTCATATTTTATAGTTTAGATTTTTGGAAACAAGAAGTGTGGACAGTCCTGTAGGTTGCAGATTCTTTGATTACACCTTCACCTGTAGCCTTCACTTGTGAAGAGTTGCAGATTTATTTGGAGGACTAAAAACAACCCAGAACATAAGCACATTGGAGCAACACTAAGTGGAAAGTAACAGGTAATAGAGGTGTTTGGAGGTTTGAATACCTTGTGAAGGAAAACCTCTAGTGAAGAGGACTAATTTGCACCAAAATAGAAGGAGAACAAACCTTGATTTGCTCATAGCACAGGTATTGGGGTCACCTATGGTGTCAGGTGTCTTATCTCGCCCGAGAAAGAGACATGTGGAGTAGCAGAATTTTTAGAGCCGGATTTTGATACCGTTCGGACAAAATTTGGAGGGCTCTTGTGAGCGTATTTGGGCCCTCATGTTTGCTATTTTTTTCGGCAACTTTGAAAGATAATATTCTCAAGACTTGTCCAAAGCACTATTGGAGTAGATTGTAGAGGAGTTTTAGAGAAGTCTTGTTGACCTTGAAGAGTAACCGAGTAATCCCTTGAATAGATGACAAGACATTATTGAAGACACCTTTGAAGGACATTTTATGTAGACATCTTGTTGAGAAGTTTTTAGCTGACCTTGGAGAGTAATCTAGAAGCCTATTGGAGACTATGATGTATCACGTACTTCATGATGAGGTGACCTTGAAAAGAATTATTTTGGTAAAAATGAAGAGTAGTGCCGACACCTTCATGTGAAGAACAAGGTTGTCATTGATGAAGTAACTGGACAACTGGAGACTAAGTGAAGGTGACTAGCCGAATATTTTCGTGTTTTGTCAAGAAGATTTTGGGAGTCGTGAAGAATAAACAAAGATATTTTGATGAAGTGAAGTTGTGGTTGGAGCCCATGAGGTCGAGCCTCATAGAGACAAGGTCGGTGCCTTGGAAGATAGGGTTGGAGCCCTAGAGGATAGGAGTCCTCAAGAGACTAGGTTGGAGCCTGTACCAGATATAGGGTTGGAGCCCTTGAGGTTGGTGCCTCAAAATTGACAAGGTTGGAGCCTTGGAAGTCCAAGTCGGTGCTTGGAAAATACAGGTTGGAGCCTGGGAGATTGAAGATTGGTGTCTTCATCTAGGGTTGGAGCCCTACATATATTGTACTTGATATATTGTAAAGAAGAAATTAATAAAATCATTTATTCGTATTGTTTATTTTGTGTTCTAAATATAGGTGATCTAACTGGTAAAATTAACAATTGAAAATAAATACTGTTTCACCCCCCTCTCAGTATTTCCAACAATTGGTATCAGAGCCAGTACCTTCACTCAAAGCCTAACAGCTTGAAGGTTGATCATTAGAACACAAATGGAAAAGCCAAGGAAGAAAGTCTCCAATCCTCCTAAAGATGTGTCTTCCTCAACCATTGAAATTGAAGTCAATCAATTTGCGAAGGCTCCATTGTTCAATGGAAATTTTGATATATGGGAGGCAAGAATGAGGAATTTCTTGAAGAGTCAAGGAATTGAAGTTTGGAAATCAGTGATTACTAATGACACGATGGACGAATAATCCAAGGAGTACAATACAAGAGCAATAAAGGAAATTTTTAATGGGTTACCATATTTTGTGAAGGCCAATTTTGAAAAATGTTCGTCAGCAAAAGTCATATGGAATAAACTTCATGATATTCACTTAAAAGGAGTGTTGACAATGATCTCTAGTCAAGAAGATTAAGGAAAACAAGAAAGAAGTCCAGAATCCATCAAGGAAGCTAAAGATAAGAGAGATGACAGAAAGGTTAAAGAAGAACTAGAAGATGAAGAGAACAAGGAAGACTTTGAAGAATATATCTTAAATAAACTTATGGCTTCCATGGAAGAGATTAACAGTTTAAAAAAGGAAAATGAGGAACTTAAGAAGAAAGCGCAAAATGGTAACCAAGACAAGACAAGGAAGGAATTTGACTTTGACAAGCTTCAAGCACAAGAAAGATATGAGGAGCTCACCAAACTTAAAGAGAAAATTCGTCAAAACAAAAGAAAGCATCATGAAGAAGTTATAGCTATGACAAATCAATTGGATAAGGCAAAGAAAAGGGAAGAAACTTTGTCAAGCCACCTTGAACAAAGACTTAAGAGCTTAAACAATCTTGAAGTAGAGATTGGTCAATACAAGGAAGAGGTCTCCTCTCTTAGATCTCAACTAGAAGAAGCAAGGAAACAAGTGCAAGGACCCGAGAAGGTAATGGAAAATTTGGCATTCAGAGAAGGACAAGTTGATGAAGCAGAAAAGGAGAGAAACACCATGATATGCCAACTAGAAGAAAAGGATGATCAAATATTGAAACTAAAATCAGACATCAATCTTCTCAAGGCCAAAACATGTGAAGCTACAAGAATAAAAGAAGATCTGGAGAGAAGTCTAGCAAAGGAGAATGAAAAAGTCTTCATAATAAAATCAAATATCATCTCCCTTAAAATCGAAGCACATGAAGCAACAAGGATGATAGAAAAAATGAAGAAGCAACTAGTTATGAAAGATGAAGATTGTGAAAAGTTGAAAGGAGAAATTGTATTTCTTAAAAAGGAAGTTGACTTGCTGAATAAGAACTTGAAAAGATCTCAAACCCTAGATGACATCCTAAGTCATCAAAGGTCTCCCCTTGATAAATCAGGTCTTGGTTATGCAGGTGAATCCTTAAGCAAGAATGATAATGCTTCAAACAACGAAGATGTGAGGAACCTAGAAATAAATGTTGATCCTCCTAGTTCAAGCAAAGGCAAGCAGAAGAATCAAGACAACAATGGAAGAAATTCTACTCCAAGGAGAATTGCAAATGGTGTCAAGAATACAAAAGGCAATGAATATCATCAAAGAATGCCAAGGAAAAAAGACTTCAGAAGTACATCAAGGAAAACACCATCTCCCAGGTGCCAAAGTATATTTCTTGGTTATTGTTATTCTTGTACAAACTTTGGGCACATGGAAAAATATTGTAGGGCATATCACAAAGACAAATATAATGGTCCCTGTCAATATTCTAGAAGCAACTTTGCAAAAAGAAGTAATGATTCCTCATTCATGAACAAGATGAAGTGCTTCAATTGCCATGACATTGGACATATGGCTCGTGATTGTAACTTGACATGGGTCCCTAAAACCATGAAAACCAAGCCAGAGAAGAAAGTTACACAAGTATGGAGAAGGAAGAAAATTGGATCCGAAAGTCTCTTGAACACTCCAGCCAACAACACATGTTGTTGATTTGATGAAGACATCCTTGGAAAATGTGAAATTTCAAGTGTTTGATGATGAGACTCTGCCAAAAAGGAGACCATGCATACTGTTAGGGGGAGCTGGTGAGTCATGAATATTCTTGCAAAAGTCTTCCGTGAAAAGGTGTTATGCAATCCATGATGAGTCACACTTGGACAATCTTGAAAAATCATCTCTTGGGAGTAACTTCAATTTAGAAAATAATGAAATTGTGAAGATTTCTTCCACTTGATCACAAGGCAACAATATTTCTTGTCTAAAGAAGCTAGAAGAGCTTATGCATGCAGGGGGATTTGGTTCATCCATCAAGAAATGTAAAAACATCTATCATGGAACACATTGCCAGAAAGAAGAGCACCATGATAGGGGGAGCATCATACCTATGAATAACTATTATTGACAAAGAAAATATGATAAGGGAAGCAACTTGATAGGGGGAGTACTTGAGCACCCCCTTCGCCATTGATGTCAAAGGGGGAGAGAATGTTGAAGGGCAAGAATATTTCCATCAATGACAAAGGGGGAGATTGTTAATAAAGGTTGTCATTGATGTCAATAGTTGAGATGGAAAATATTCTTGTGATGTTAATGAACCTCATGGAATCCCTAGGTGCTAAGGATGCCATCAATGAAGAGGTCAACCCATGAATATGTCAAACCACTAATGAAGAAGTCATAAGTCCTTGAACTAGCTATAATGTTGCATATGCCTTGATGATCTAGACCTTAACCTTTGATTACATATGGAGTCATACAATTGATGATGTCATACACTAAATGAATGACCACAATTGATGATGGAACTTGATTAAGGTTGAAAGAATAGATGATAACGTGGAAGATATCATTTGAAGGTTGGAAGACTATTTTGAAGTTCTCCTAATGATGTTGCACTATAAGATATCACTACACAATTATTAACGGTGACATGGATGATACTATGTTCTAGACACTATCATATTGAAAAAGGATGTCTTGTGTTCATGATGAAGAAATAAATGACCAGGAAAGACAAACAATGGAGAAGCCAAAAAAAGAAGCCATACTATCCTGATAATTTTATGCACTAAATAATTTAAGGGCAGTCACAAAGAAAAATATTTTTTCCCAACCTTAGAGGCAATATTTAAACATGGGACCTACACCATCTTGAAGAGCATAATTTTAGCTTTCCAACGAGCTATTACTCAACCCAAAACTCCAAGCGGTTTGAGAGTTATTGAATTTTTAATTTAATACATAATTTCTGGTTCAATTAGCCGACATCAATTTCTAGGAAAAGTTGGGCTACTTAAGGACACATCTGTTCAGTGAAGGGTCGAAAATTAGGTGTATTTATATGTGATTATTCTCCTTGTTTTGGACCAACCATTAGCAAAGCATTCATTACAAGTTCGATTTCATATCTCATGAACAAGAAAGATAAAGGTTGCGGATTGGGTGAACAACATGGAGGATAATTTTGCAAAGTCAAGTTAAGGGACAACAAGGGATTAAAGTCTGCGTATAAGACCTGTTTTGAGCCGCAGCCCTAAAAGGAGCAGCAATCTTAGCATTGTTGATTATCTATGCTACAACAAACTGTGGATAAAAAATACACTTCAGATCTCAAAATTGTTTAGGAGTAGTTCTATAAAACGTTGAGTTGAAGCTCGAAATGTTATAAGTCATGTGGGAGTGACTTATGCTCAGATATATCAAGGTGTAGACCTATATATCTTAGACAAGGAAAATCATATTTGATAGCTCAGATTTTTGGAAACAAGAAGTGTGGACAGTCCTGTAGGTTGCAGATTTTTTTATTACACCTTCACCTGTAGCCTTCACTTGTGAAGAGTTGCAGATTTATTTGGAGGAATAAAAACAACCTAGAACTTAAGCACATTGGAGCAGCATTCAAGTGGAAGGTAGTTGTAGTGGCTAGGAGGTAGTTTCGAGGTTTGAATACCCTGTGAAGGACAACCTATAGTGAAGAGGACTAATTTGCATCAAACTAGAAGGAGAACAAACCTTGATTTCCTGTATATAGTATATAATAGTCACCTATGGTGTTGTGGTGACTTACCTCAGTCTTGAGAAATAGACTTGGTGGAGTAGCAGAATTTTTAGAGCTGGATTTTGATACTATCTTGGACAAAATTTGAGGGCTCTTTAGAGCAGATTTGGACCTCATGTTTGGAGCAGTTTTTGGGCAACTTTGAAAGATAATGTTATCTCCCTTGAAGACTTGTCCAAAGCACTGTTGGAGCAAATTGTAGAGGAGTTTTAGAGAAGTCTTGTCGACCTTGAAGAGTAACCGAGTAATCCCTTGAAGAAGACCCTTGAACAGATGACAAGACATTATTGAAGACACCTTTGAAGGACATTTTATGCATACATCTTGTTGAGAAGTTTTTAGCTGACCTTGGAGAGTCATCTAGAAGCCTATTGGAGACTATGATGCATTGCTGATGTCATCATGAGGTGACCTTGAAAAGAAGTATTTGGGTACCATGAAGAGCTGTGGTGACACCTTCATGTGAAGAACAAGGTTGTCATTGATGAAGTAACGTGGATACTAAGTGAAGGCATTGCTGAAGATTGTCAGGGCTCGTTGAAGAAGACTTTGGGAGCCGTGAAGAATAACCAAAGATATTTTGACGAAGTGAAGTTGCGGGTTGGAGCCCAAGAGGTTGGAGCCTCATAAAGACAAGGTCGGTGCCTTGGAAGATAAGGTTGGAGCCCTAGAGGATTGGAGTCCTCAAGAAACCAGGTTGGAGCCCGTATCAGAGATAGGGTTGGAGCCCTAGAGGTTGGTGCCTCAAATTGACAAGGTTGGAGCCTTGGAAAGACCAAGTCCGTGCTTGGCACAATACAAGTTGGAGCCTGGAATATTGGAGTCTTCATCTAGGGTTGGAGCCCTATATCATTATTGTACTTTACTTATTGTAAAGAAGAAATTAATAAAATTATCTATTCCATCATTTTTCATTTTGTGTTCTAAATATAAGTGATCTAACTGGTAAAATCAATAATTGAAAATAAATACTGATTCACCCCCCTCTCAGTATTTCCAACAATTGGTATCAGATCCAGTACCTTCACTTAAAGCCTAACAGCTTGAAGGTTGATCATTAGAACAAAAATGGCAAAGCCAAGGAAGAAAGTCTCCAATCCTCCTAAAGATGTGTCTTCCTCAACCATTGAAATTGAAGTCAATCAATTTGCGAAGGCTCCATTGTTCAATGGAAATTTTGATATATGGGAGGCAAGAATGAGGAATTTCTTGAAGACTCAAGGAATTGAAGTTTGGAAATCAGTAATTACTAATGACACGATGGATGAAGAATCCAAGGAGTACAATACAAAAGCAATGAAGACAATTTTGAATGGGTTACCAAATTCTGTGAAGGCCAATTTTGAAAAATGTTCGTCAGCGAAAATCATATGGGACAAACTTCATGATCTTCACTCAAAAGGAGCGTTGACAAGGATCTCTAGTCAAAAAGATGATGGAAAAGAAGAAAGAAGTCCAGAATTCGTCAATGAAACTGAAGATAAGAGAGATGACAAGAAGGCTAAAGAAGACCTAGAAGATGAAGAGAACAAAGAAGACTTTGAGGAAGATCTCTTGAATAAACTTATGGCTTCCATGGAAGAGATTAACAGTTTGAAAAATGAAAATGAGGAACTTAAGAAGAAAGTGCAAGATGGGAACCAAGATGAGACAAGGAAGGAAGTTGACTTTGTCAAGCCTCAAGTATAAGAAAGAGATGAGGAGCTCGCCAAACTTAAAGAGGAATTTCATCAAAATAAAAGAAAGCATCATGAAGAAGTCATATCTATAACAAATCAAATGGATAAGGCAAAGAAAAGGAAGAAACTTTGTCAAGCCACCTTGAACAAAGAATTAAGAGCTTGAACAATCTTGAAGCAGAGATTGGTCAATACAAGGAAGAAGTCTCCTTTCTTAGATCTCAACTAGAAGAAGCAAGGAAACAAGTGCAAGGAGCTGAGAAGGTGATGGAAACTTTGGCATTCATAGAAGGACAAGTTAATGAAGTAGAAAAGGAGAAAAACACCATGATATGCCAACTAAACGAAAAGGATGAAGAAATCTTGAAACTAAAATCAGACATAAATCTTCTCAAGACCGCAACATGTGAAGCTACAAGAATAAAAGGAGAAATGGAGAGCAGTCTAGCAAAGGAGAATGAAGAAGTCTTCATAATGAAATCAAATATCATCTCCCTTAAAATCAAAGCACATGAAGCAACAAGGATGATGGAAGAAATGAAGAAGCAACTACTTATGAAAGATGAAGATTGTGAAAATTTGAAAGGAGAAATTGTCTTTCTTGAAAAGGAAGTTGAATTGCTGAATAAAAACATGAAAAACTCTCAAACCCCAGATGACATCCTAAGTCAGCAAAGGTCTCCCCTTGATAAATCAAGTCTTGGCTATGCAGGTGAATCCTCAAGCAAGAATGATAATGCTTCAGACAACAAAGATGTGAGGAACCTAGAAAGAAATGTTGATGCTCCCAGTTCCAACAAAGGCAAGGAGAAGAATCAAGACAACAACGAAAGAAATTCTACTCGAAGGAGACTTGCATATGGTGTTAAGAATACAAAAGGCAATGAATATCATCAAAGAATCCCAAGGCAAAAAGACTTCAAAAGTACTTCAAGGAACTCTTCATCTCCCAGGTACCAAAGTATATTTCTTGGATATTGCTATTCTTGTACAAAATTTGGGCACGTGGCAAAATATTGTAGGGCATATCACAAAGACAAATATAATGGTCCCCGTCAATATTCTAGAAGAAACTTTGCAAAAAGAAGTAATGATTCCTCATTCATGAACAAGATGAAGTGCTTCAATTTCCATGACATTGGACATATGGCTCGTGATTGTAACTTGAAATGGGTCCCTAAAACCATGAAAACCAAGACAGAGAAGAAAGTTACACAAGTATGGAGAAGGAAGCAAATTGGATGCAGAAGTCTTCCGTGAAAAGGTGTTATGCAATCCATGATGAGTCACACTTGGACAATCTTCACAAATCATCTCTCGAGAGTAACTCCAATTTAGAAAATAATGAAATTGTGAATAATTCTTTCACTTGATCACAAGGTAACAATCTTTCTTGTCTAAAGAAGCTAGAAGAGCTTATGCATGTAGGGGGAGTTGGTTCATCCATGGAGAAATGTAAACACATCTATCATGGAACACATTGCTAGAAAGAAGAGCACCATGACAGGGGGAGCATCATACCTATGAAGAACTATTATTGACAAAGAAAATATGATAAGGGAAGCAACTTGATAGGGGGAGTACTTGAGCACCCCTTTCGCCATTGATGTCAAAGGGGGAGAGAATGTTGAAGGGCAAGAATATTGCCATCAATGAAAAAGGGGGAGATTGTTAATCAAGGTTGTCATTTATTTCAATAGCTGAGATGAAAAATATTCTTGTGATGTCAATGAACCTCATGCAATCCCTAGGTGCTAAGGATGCCATCAATGAAGAGGTCAACCCATGAAGATGTCAAACCACTAATGAAGAAGTGCTAAGAAGTCCTTGAACTAGCTATAATGTTGCATATGCCTTGATGATCTAGACCTTAACATTTTATGACATATGGAGTAATACAATTGATGATGTCATAGACTAAATTAATGACCACAATTGATGATGTCACTTGATGAAGGTTGAAAGAATAGATGATAACGTGGAACATATCATTTGAAGGTTGGAAGACTATTTTGAAGTTCTCCTAATGATGCTGCACTATAACATATCACTACACAATTATGTGGTGACATGGATGATACACATTGCTAGACACTATCATGTTGAAAAGGATGTATTACATGTTCCTATGATGATGAAGAAGCCAAATAATGGAGAAGACAAACAATGGAGAAGCCAAAAAAAGAAGCCATACTATCCTGATAATTTTATGCACTAAATAATTTGAGGACGCTCACAAAGAAAAATATGTTTTCCAACCTTAGATGCAATATTTCACCATGGGACCTACACCATCTTGAAGAGCATAATTTTAGCTTTCTGACGAGCTATTACTCAGCCCAAAACTCCAAGCGGTTTGAGAGTTATTGAATTTTTAAGTTAATACATAATTTCTGGTCCAATGAGCCGACATCACTTTCTAGGACAAGTCGGCCTACTTAAGGACACATATGTTCGGTGAAAGGTCGAAAATTAGGTGTATTTATATGTGATTACTCTCCTTGTTTTGGACCAACCATTAGAAAAGCATTCATTACAGGTTCGAGTTCATATCTCATGAACAAGAAAGATAAAGGTTGCGGATTGGGTGAAAAGCATTGGGGATAATTTTGCAAAGTCATGTTAAGGGACAACGAGGGATTAAAGTCTGTGTATAAGACATGTTTTAGCCATAGCCCTAAAAGGAGAAACAATCTCAGCATTGTTGATTATCTATGCTACAACAAACTGTGGACAAAAAATACACTTCAGATCTCAAAATTGTTTAGGTGTAGTCCTATAAAACGTTGAGTTGAAGCTCGAAATGTTATAAGTCCTGTTGGAGTGACTTATGCTCAGATATATCAAGGTGCAGACCTATATATCTCGGACAAGGACAGTCATATTTTATAGCTCATATTTTTGGAAACAAGAAGTGTGGACAGTCCTGTAGGTTGCAGATTCTTTGATTACACCTTCACCTCTAGCCTTCACTTGTGAAGAGTTGCAGATTTATTTGGAGGACTAAAAACAACCTAGAACTTAAGCACATTGGAGTAGCACTCAAGTGGAAGGCAGTTGCAGTGGCTAGGAGGTAGTTTGGAGGTTTTAATACCTTGTGAAGGACAACCTCTAGTGAAGAGGACTAATTTGCATCAAACTAGAAGGAGAACAAACCTTGATTTGATGTATATAGTATATACTAGTCACCTATGGTGCTATGGTGACTTACCTAAGTCTTGAGAAAGAGACATGGTGGAGCAGCAGAATTTTTAGAGCTGGATTTTGATATTGTCTTGGACAAAATTTGAGGGCTCTTTAGAGCAGATTTGGGCCTCATGTTTGAGCAGTTTTCGGGCAACTTTGAAAGATAATGTTATCTCCCTTGAAGAATTGCCCAAAGCACTATTGGAGCAGATTGTAGAGGAGTTTTAGAGAAGTCTTGTTGGCCTTGAAGAGTAACCGAGTAATCCCTTGAAGAAGACCCTTGAACAGATGACAAGACATTATTGAAGACACCTTTGAAGGACATTTTATGCATACATCTTGTTGAGAAGTTTTTAGCTAACCTTGGAGAGTAATCTAGAAGCCTATTGGAGACTATGATGCATTGCTGATGTCATGATGAGGTGACCTTGAAAAGAATTATTTGGGTACCATGAAGAGATGTGGTGACACCTTCATGTGAAGAACAAGGTTGTCATTGATGAAGTAACGTGGAGACTAAGTGAAGGCATTGCTGAAGATTGTTAGGGATCATTGAAGAATACTTTTGGAGTCGTGAAGAATAAACAAAGATATTTTGATGAAGTGAAGTTGCGGGTTGGAGCCCAAGAGGTTGGAGCCTCATAAAGACAAGGTCGGTGCCTTGGAAGATAGGGTTGGAGCCCTAGAGGATTGGAGTCCTCAAGAAACCAGGTTGGAGCCTATACCAGAGATAGGGTTGGAGCCCTAGAGGTTGGTGCCTCAAATTGACAAGGTTGGAGCCTTGGAAAGACCAAGTCAGTGCTTGGCACAATACAGGTTGGAGCCTGGAAGATTGGAGTCTTCATCTAGGGTTGGAGCCCTATATCATTATTGTACTTTACTTATTGGAAAGAAGAAATTAATAAAAGTATCTATTCCATCATTGTTCATTTTGTGTTCTAAATATAAGTGATCTAACTGGTAAAATTAATAATTGAAAAGAAATACTGATTCACCCCCCTCTCAGTATTTCCAACATAAGAGATATGGCCTCCCAAGAATATGTAAAGAATATACAATATTAGAATTGTGTAAGGGAGAAGTTTGTATCTCAGTTCTGTCACTTCTCCTTGCAAGTCTGAATTGATGTAAAAGCTGGATCAGAAACACAAAAGACCAAACTATCGAGAGACATTATAACCATTACTTTAAGAGAGATAGCCTTGACACCCTTTGCATATTCGTAAGATGAGCCTCACAGTTATTGATGGCCCATGATACCCTTTGCATTTTGGAATGCCTAGTTGACAAAATAGGAAATGGTATACTTGTATAGACATCTCAAAAGATTCAGGAAAAAAGGTATAGAGTGGGATATCCGGTGTTTCAACTTGTTGGTTGAAAATATTATCTATTTAGGTGAAAATAGACTCATATTATGATTCGATAGGGAGTGACTTTAAGTGGATTAAGTGGATTTTAATATCAAAAGTGTGTGAAGATATGCAAAATTTTGTGACAACGCAAAATAATCATCAACATAAATTTATTTTTTTAATATAAAAAAGTGTTAGAAGAGTTTTTAGTGTTAAAAAGCCTTTTGTCCCAAGATTAAGGAAAAAGATATAAATGAATGTTACTAGCATTTGCACCAAAAGGTGCAAGGGCATGTTGATATAAGTGTAGACGAATGTAAAGTGACGAAGAGGTAGCGCTATTGGAAACAAGGATGTGGATGTGGAAGGTGTTGTAGTAAAATTTTACTCCCTTCAAAGAATTTGAAGACATGCCCATCATGGTATTTGGTTCTTCATTTTCCCCTATTAAATTGCTGCCAATCATAATTCCTCTAAAAGATTTGAAGTTTCCTTTTGAAATATTGTTCCAAGTAAATTAACTGACTCAATTTGGCATACTTAGTGGATCAAGCCCTTAGTAAGAAATTATTCATATTGATACAATCTATTCAAGGGATACCTTGTTACCACAATCAGATCATGAAATCACCATGACAGATCCTGATTTAATTATTACTCACGGTGGTCGTCGTGGGACATTGCAGAGAAGTGATACATGTATTCTTCAAGTTCCTTTTCCCTTAGATTCTAGCATATCAAATTTGTATTTGAAATCACATATTGTATGAGACGTGACAATGGACAAATTCTCCATATGTGCACGAATTGCAATCACTAACATTCGAAAAATTTGTGGAAATGTTGCTGGAAATAGTAACTAGCCTTTTCTAGTGCTTCATGTGCTATGAAAATTATAACTTCATTGGAAAAATGGATACAGATTTAGACTCTCATTACGTTGATCTCTTCAGTGGGAACACAATTGTGTTTACACCTCTTGACTTTGAAGCTACTGCAAAGAATGTCTTAAATTAATTACCAAACAAAGTAGCTAGTGATGCTGTGAAACGATCTGCTTTGTCTACAACTCTAGATTTGGCTCCTTGGGGTTGGGGCATTTAAGTTTGGAATGGAAGGATAAATTGAGTTTGTTGATGCCATTTCTTAGTGGGCTTAAGGAGAATTACAATGCATGACAATAAATTGTTGCTCCCTAAGGTCCCCTTGGTTAATTCATAAGGTATCACATTTGTCTTAGATCTATTGGATGACCTAGCTATGTTGGATTAAAATATCCATAAACATTTCTATCTACATTGTCAAATTAGAGAACTGAACCTCGAGGTGATTGAGTGTAGCATGGAGCTCCTTTATTTCCCTTGAAAGCTAGTGTAGGGTAGACTTAAGGTTTACGAGCTCGTTTATTTCCATGCGCTTAGCAAAGGATTGTAATTGAGGTAGTGTGATCATGGAATCAAGAGGAGAAGGAGGGCGAGACAAGCCAAGGGAGAGTTGAAGGAAAATTTGAAATTGTTGCACGATATTGGGTAGAAACCCATTTTCAAACCAAGTCATAGCTACCAATCCCATCATCAAAGATACCCTTGCCTTGTAAGGACAAACTAGATAATCCATTGGCACAAAGGAAATCCCACCTTGGTGTTGAGAAGTGTTGGAATTGTATCTAGGTTTTGTCTTCATAATGTATATTGGTCATTTGTATAATTATTATTTTTGGTCAAAATAATTTTTATTAATAGCATGGATTTCATGCTCAAGAAAAAAAGTATTATTTTTATTTACAAAAGAAATAAATTTGAATTTTTTGAAAGTGTCATTTGTCCATCCTATTTGCCAAGTCGACTCTTCTAGGAACAAGTCAGATCAACCCTCAAGAGACAACTCTTCGCATGTATGGAAGACTATAAATAACCCATGAAGGTTCCTCCAAAAGTGCAGTTCAGATCTCATCTAAAGAGAAGAAAGTAAGTGATATCAGATACATGATTCTTTTGTGAAATAGAGGTTCTTAAGGATCTAATCTTCTATGGACATACAAACTCCCGAGGTAATGAAATTACAGACCCTAAGGTAGCTAATTTACAAACTCTGAGGCAACAAAATTAGAGACCTTGAGGCAACTAAGTTACAGATTGAGGTAGCAAAATTATAGACCTCGAGGCAACGGAGTTAAAGCTTATAAGGAAACACAATTAAGGTGTCTGAGGGAACAAATTAAAGGTCTCTGAAGCAAGGAGATTATGGACACTTTGAAGCACCTTGTATCTATGGTATATGGTATCTAAGAACAGACATGTGACATCTTGTTGTCTGAACTATGGAGGGATGACTTGGAACTTGGATATTTTCTCTACTTGTCTAGTGAGATATGAATTTGATTTCTCTTGTTGACAACGATTCTATAAGGAAAGGATTGCTGGGTTTTTCCCTTGTGGGGTTTTCCCTGGTCTTTGGCCTAATTTCTGGTGTCTTTTGTCTCTTATGCACTGTGATCTATATTTTACTTAATTGGTTAAATTGATAATTGCTTGATGAATAACAAAGAAGAACTAAAAAGGAACAATAAAATCTTCACAAGTACTTATCACGATCATAAATTCACCACTGTAGTTGAATTTCCAACATGGGATCAAAGTCATTAGAAGAAAATTTCAAGTCTTGTGGCTTTTGTGCAATGCAAAGTTCTATGGTTCATATCTTTGAAATTTGAGGCTATGGAAAAAGAAGCCCTCTTGAAGATATAAATTGGTTTGACTTGGCACCTTCATAGTAATATGAGTCCTCTCTGCAATGATGAGACAAGATCCTTGTGACATGTATCTAAAAAGGAGTGAAGGTCTAAATCTATTCTATGATGTCGATATAAGCCTGAATTACATCTAATCTCTCTGTGTAAACTCCTTAATCTGAGTATGATGCATGACTAGTCTATGTGGATTGTCAAACCAAACCTCTATGAATCAATAATCGAAGTGGATCCTTATTTATGGAATCAAGTCATCTGAAGTTCACAATAAGCTATATAAGATCTCAAAGTTTGTATGGTGTAATCTCTAGTCCAAGATTCAAAGAAATCTTGAACACATACATATTTTAAAGATCAAGTCTCAGATCTTTTTAATAAGGAGCTCAAATAAGGAAACACATACTTGTGAATACAAATATTGTCATCTCTGTAAGAGACATGTAATCCAAATCTATCACCAACTTGAGGTATGGTCCAAATCCTCTTTCAAATCAACAGGGTCCTAATCATTCTCCATGGTTCGAATTATAGAAGTGGTACACCGAGCCTTCTATAGTCTCAGTAGGACAAGTACCCTAAATATCAAAAGTTTAGTGAAGAAATGATTGAATCTTAGCCTCTCTTCTCTATAAATCAATATTTTGGAATCTAAAATGAAGTTCGAGTCTAGTCTGCATCAACGAGTGTCAAAGAAAAATTTTGAAGGCTGAATAAATTATCTCCAAGGTATCCCAGAACACCCAGTTTGTTATGAAACAATATCTAGCAAAAAAAATTGATGGTATGAGCTCTTTATGGCATCCCAATCACCTTTAAAATGAGATCCAAATTACCTCTAAATAAGATATTATAACCCGAAAATCTAAACACAACTTAGTAGTGTCATCCGAAGCCTGATCATCTTAGTCCGAACTTCATCTCAGTCTATGGCACATGTTCATGAGAGTTGAGTCTATGTTGTAACCTATTCCTCTCTATACATAAAGAAAACATGGCATACACATAAAAGGAAGTATAACATTATGAATTTAAAGAAAAAAGTTACTTGCATCTTGTCAAATCTTAGAAGTATGATGAGAGGAGGGCTACGAGTACTCAGTATGGCATAAAGAAAGTAAAAAGTTCCGCAGGATGTCTTCAAAAAATCTATTAAGGTAAAGTTTTGTTGTTAATATAGATCTATTGGTATAAAGGCTCAAACAATTTTGATCACCAAGGTATAATACAAGAATGTAAAGATACACCATTTGTTGAGCAAGGCTAACATATATGAACCCTGAAGTCTGATCAGATTATTGCTGAAAGATCGAATCTTGATGAGTTTTCTAAAACTAGTGTTTATAAGGGTTTGAAAAACCTAGCAAGAGTTTAAAAAAGAATGTGGAAAAAACTTATATTGACCATTTCATAATACTAATATTGTATGATGAATTTGAATACAAGGATGGGTGTTGCATGTCTAGGGTTTGGAAACCCTAGACAAAATTTGAAGAATTGTCAAATTTATAGGGGTTGGAATTAAAACCCTAGCTATACAATTGTAAACCATAACCAAACAAAAGAGTTGAAGAAGAAGGACTAGGGTTCGTAGTTTAAACCCTAGGATGGATTTCTTTCGCACAAAAGATGAAACCCTAGCTCCTGGATGATGATGTGGATGAGGCTCATTCACTAATTAGATACAAGAAGACCAAGATTAAGAGGGAGAAGACCTTTCTAAAAAAGATAAGTACTCTACATATCATTTCTTTAATTACTACAATTGCTATTATCATTATATTTGGATAGTGTTGTCGTTGGGACAAACACCCTCCAAAATTTTGCTTACTTGTGATCCTATAATCTGTCATTCCAAGACGATCAGAGTTGCTTCATGTTCGGTTGCTGATTTTCTAAGTGTTCAAGTATTCTTCTGAGGTTTTAACTATTGAAACCACTTTCTTACACATGTTTAGCCTTTTGATGCATTCTCAAGTGCACCCTCTTATGGAAAACTCAGTAGTCGATGTTTATCTTTGAAGACAAAGATTGCGTAGTGTCTGCGTAGTACCTAGATATAATGACCGTGTAGTGCCCAGTGATAGTGACTGTGCAACCCTTGCTTTCACTTTTGTGATTGTCGTTTTTGCTTGCTTTCACTTTCACATGTGTTGCTTTTGCGTTCTCTTCATTGTAGCATGTGTCACTTTCACTTTATTTAGCTTTTGCAAGTGTTGTTTTCATTTTTTCTTACTGTCGCAAGTGTCACTTTCGATTTTTTCACCTCTTGCATGTATCACACTTTGGCGCACTACTCGAGGCAACTCTAGTGCGCTCTTTTGCATTTGTTGATCTTATATATTATAAGAATATGTGTTAGACACTCTCCCAAAGTTTTGTGCACTTTTTTGTTGTCGTCGTCATTTTTTTTGCAAAGTGTATCTTAAGTGTCACGCTTGGAGAAAAGTATCATGATCTGGTTTCATCTCTCGCCTCACTAATCTCACACTTAGTCAAATTCTGAAGTGTTCCTTGCTTGACTAACCAGTCTTCAACTTTCTTCCTTGGATTGCGCATTGCGTAGTCTCATGCTCCAGTCAGCAACCTTGCCTCCTAGAACTGTGCACTGTGTAGTCACTGCCTACAAGGACTACACATTTCACAGTCACATTTCCCAGTTTATACCTCTTATCCCCGAAAACTGTGTAATTATCTCTCCTAACTAGTCTTCCATTGCACACTATGCAATCTCAGTCAACAATCATGACTCACTGCCTCCCTGAATTGTGCAACTGCGCAATTTTTTAGCTTAGTATTATCTTAACTGCACATTGTGCAATCATAAGGAGCAAGCCTGCCTCATTGTTTCATTGTCTCCCTCAATTACTCAGTTATGTCTTCTAGTCCCTTAGCCACTACACATTGTTTAGTCACAGTCACCAGAGCCTCAACATTGCCTCCTAGAACTGCGCACTACACAATCTTTGAGCATCCTCCTCATCCCTATGCTATGTCTTGGTTAATCGGTGTTGCATGAAGAACCCGATAGATTAGGGAATTTCCGAACTGATGTCATCTTTTCATGAGTAAATTTCATCTATAGGTATTGTATCTTGACATGACAGGATGATGCTCAAGGAGTATGCCAAGGAGATCATGTAAGAACACACTTGTGAAGCTAAAGAGACAAAGGAAAGACATGTAAGACTTATTATGAAGATGAAATACATGTAAGACATGTAAGACTTATCATGAAGATACATGGGAGGTCATCAAGAAGAGGTTACAAAAATTAGGGCACTTGTGGAGAAGAAACACTAGAAGAACCATCATGAAGACATGAATAAATCCTAGACCATAAAATAATGGTGGAAACTCATGCTGACTTGGAAGGCTCCGACACTCATCTAGACCCTTTGGAGGGTGAAGTTAAAGAACAAAAAAATATCCCTCATGAATAAGTTAAATTCATAGCAACAAGGAGAAGCTAGACATTGACTCTCTACAATGAAGTCCATGCTATCATTGCCAAGTCATGGCTTCTCACAATGTCATTTCAAAGTCACATGAGTCAATGTATTTTTCCACATCATTTGTGGAATGTAATTAAGTAATTTTCAAAGAAAATGGGAAAATGTAAAGTGTGTGGAAGCCCAAGGGCCCCACATGGAATGTGAAAAGTCACTAGTAAGTTCTAAAGTCATGTAGAAGTTCAAAGGTCACATAGGAATTCAAAAAGTCATACTATGAGCTCAAGAGTCATGAGGGAGGTGGAGAGTCACTTTGTTATAAATAAACCCTCATAACTCAAGTGAAGAGCTTCAGAAGTTGGACTTTTCACCTTGGCTTCTCTAGCTTGACATAAGAGAGAAGATATTTTTTTGGAGGAGAAAGTGGCGACTTAATGTTCCATTATTGGGGCTAGCGTGGCAACATAGTAATTGTGTATATTCGGACTTCAAATTAATATATGAAGCTCTCAGAGTTGACGCACTTTCATGCAAATATCGTGAATTATTGTGAGACTATTCTTTCATTGTTTCGTTGTATGTTCATATTAACACATAATAATGAAAATAAACTATTTCATTGGCTTTAGTGTGCATCTTATTGAATGTGCGTTGTCACTTGCTTTTATGATCATTTTTATCTTGTGAACTACTTTGCAGGTTAATCAACGATTCAATTTTCATGCTCTCGTGTGTCTCTTTTAGGATAGTACTATTACTTTTCTTCTAGAAGCTCACTTTCTTTTTCCCTGCTGTGAAAGTATCATATATACATTGCAATCATATGCCTCAGAGTGTCAAATTACTTGCTTGTTTCAAAGATTGTTTGTATAATCTCTTATGTTGATAATTGCAGCCAAGGAAAATTCCTAAGATAATGACAACCGACTGTATTTCTGGTTGGGGCTGGTGACTCCAAATGGTGTGAGGTCTAATTGGGAATTCATATTGGGGAGACCCCATTGATTGAAATATTTCAAGCACCGTAAAAAAATACTATCTTGTACATTGCTTGATAATATTTATTTTTCTATAACCTCCTGATAAAATTTGTAGGTCAATGATAAGAGTTGTCTACGCTTCTGCAACAAGATAAAGGAAATGGAAGAACATATTAAAGCAAGAGGACATTCTTGAATACAAAAGGAAAAAGTATTTTGAAATATTCAAGGTATAGCATGCATTAGATGAAAACATGAAAGCAAGAAGGTTCTCCTAGTAAGAGGGATAATATCATGATAAGACATTTGTCTCAGTTGGAAGAGTTACCCATAGATTTTGAAAACAACTCATAATTGAAGAGGATATTGTAGCTAGAAATTGATTGATTAAGACCAAGAATTATCTTAATGATTTTTTTTTTCATGATAGAATGATTCTTGAGTCAAAGGAAAGTATGTTTCCTTTAGAGGGAGCTGGGAACATAACTCAACATGAAGAATCTTGGATTGATACACTACTACTCGAGACTTAAGGATTACAATGCTAATGATGAAAGAAGTATTATTGATGATTATTTCTACTCGAGATCCATAAAAAGTTTGAAGCAAGATTCTATTGCACTAAGCATTGCAAAGGAGGAAGATATGATAGTTTGTGTAGTTAGATGTGAAGCAGTTTGGCTCCAAAAAATGTTTGATGGACTATTTGACAACGTGTTGGATTCAACCATGATAATCTATAAATATTTTCAAAGAATCTATTTTTTCATGGAAGGTTGAAGAACTTTATTATTTGATATTATGGTGCAAATAGGAGCTGAGAAGCTACACCATATCTCCACATATGAACAGGTAGCTGATGTAAGGAAGTATGAGTACTTCTGAGACAATATTGAGCTTGTGGATTGTTCCACCCAGATTGAGAAGAAGTGATGATGGACACCTAGTTTTGCATGTGTCATGTACTGTGACTAGGACAAACAACAATAATTCAAGCACATGGACACATATAGAGATAATGGTGGATTGGATAAGCATCTTGGAAACACATTCTTGAGTCATATACTGTGACTTATTAGGATTAAAAACCTAATTAAAGTACATGTACTTGGTTAAAGAATGGTCCAATGGACTGGCATTTCCTTGTGATATGTAGGAAATGGTCTTGTGGAGGACATACTCTAGTGAACCTAGGTTGATTATGTGCCTTAGAGAGGTAGTGTGGTGTCCTATTGAATGCCTCCCAACGTTGTGCTATAATCTAGTGGAGAAATAAATCTTACTTGTCAAGGCCTTGATATTTTGACAATGCTGGTTATGATGATGTTATCATCGATGATGCTAATCAATTTGGATCCTTTCTTATATAATTAATCAGCTTGATAAAACATCGATTAGTCATTATGAATACCTTCATAGTTAAGAGGGAGTGTTGGAAATGTAACTAGGTTAGGTATTCATAATGTATACTAGTCATTTGTACAATTATTGTTTTGGGCCAAAATATTTTTTATTAATAGCATGGATTTCAAACTCAGGAAAGAAAATATTATTTGTATTTACAAAAGAAATAAATGTGAAATTTTTGAAAGTTCCATTTTTTCATCATATTTTCCAAGTTGACTCTCCTAGGAACAAGTTGACACAAACCTCAAGAGATACCTCTTCGCATGTATGGAAGACTATAAATAGATGTTACGTAGGTAAATCCTCTCTACAAATAGAGGAAATCCCTCTAGCCCTAGGGTGGGTCTAGAAACAAAAGGACACGTTATAGTGTTTCTTCCTAGTTAATGAATGAACGAAAGACACGGTAGATCGACCTACCTGGAATCCAATGTTGTCATCGTTGCAAAAAGAGTAGTAGCCTCTCGCTCTTGTCTTGGCAAATCACAATCTGTTCGCTATTACGCCTGGATACCTGCACATGTAACAAAAACAAGAACAACATACGACATCATAGTTTCACTCACAACTATTAACTAGTCAAAGAGGGCTAAAGCTATCGCATTGCATAAACATCATAACACAATAATGGAACCAAACAGTAGTCACGTATATATAAGTAGAAGGAAGAGGTACAAATGATGCTTTGACGTCGCAGTCTCCTCCAACCGGGTTCAGTTGAAGTGCGTCTCAGTACCTATTGAGGGATTCAGATGGAATGAGGACATGGATTCAAGCTCTCCTCAACATGATTCCTTCTCTTTATCTTCTCTAGTCATTCAACTATCAACTCTCCAAGTTTACCTATTCAACCATTCAATTAGTTTGTACTAAGAGAGATAGCTCCTTTTATAGAGGAAAAGGAGGAGGTTGGGATCCCTACAAAGGTGGGAGGGAGTCCTATCCTTTAGGAGAGTTCCAAGGGAGGTGGAAACTACTAACTAAAGGAGGGATTCCATGGTTGTTTCAATTCAACCACTCCCAATGAATAATCTTCTAGGTGGTTGGAATAGAACCTCCGCCTCTATTTTTAAAAAACATTCCCTAAACAGCTTGGCACAGGCGCTTAACTGGGACAGAGCACCAATTGGCACGGGCTCAGTGTTAATTTTCTATCTCGGCGCGGGAGTGTAACCGGCTACTCGTGCCAAGGCAAAAACAAGGGTTTTTATAGTTTTGCTTAGGGAATTGTCAACAAGAGGAATGTTGATCTCATGCAAAGGAATGCAATGATGGTTTTTTCCAGGCATGAAACTGCTTATTGGTCAAAAAAATGACCCTCCAATGGGTGAGATGGGGATTGCAGGGACAATGAAAAAATGTTGTGTAACAGATGCCCCCTAAAGCATGAGGTCTGAGGGAGAGGGAGGGGCGAAATTCTTTATGAGAACGCATTCGAACCAAACACCACTGTCGGAAAATTTGCAATTAAAAATACAACTGATATCTCTGATACATGAAAATGTGGATGGGCGCAACCATCCATATAGCGTATATATAAAAACTGAGATCCGAGGTATGGACGTAGCCATCCAGTAGTAAGGATCAACAAATAGACTTAGGTATGGTCACAACCATCCAATCAAAAGATTCATGCAATAAGTTATAATAATCCACCAAAATCCGCAGCCTGGACTTTATTAGACAAAATCCAAGGTCTTGCACTCCATCTCGACCTGAACCAGTACAATTTCAGGCATGCGAATATATGATCTGAAGTCGAACATGCCAAAAAATCACCTGATTACCAACCAATGATGAAAGCTGTTAACAGGCACGAGAGAAACCACCATTAATGAGAATGGATCTCAAGGTACAACCAGTATAATCTATGGGATGTGAACAATAATCTGGCTTCGAACATCTACAGAATCACTCGATCGAAGGCCAATGATGCGAACCTTGCGTTGAATGCGAAAAAACTGCCATTAAGGCATGCATGCTCCAAGGTACTAGAATAGAGTCTCTTGATCAAATTCCTAGATAATGAGTTGAAGTCGACAGGAAGTGATCTGATCGAAGGTGGGCCATAATTTTTCCCACATCATCGATGCGAGACAGAGGAACATTATAATAGTGAATCAGGACCAACAGAGAATCAGAGGGTGGTTGAAAACTACAGAGGCAAACTTCTCTTGAACATATCAATAGCACAACACTGGATTTGGCAGTATTTTACATCAAAGGATCTGAAGTCATGACGATGTGGAAAAGAGTGGATGAGAGGTCAAAAGAGATTACCAAAACCCATGGAGGCAAAAATGACGAAATGAGATGTCTCCAACCCGACACAAATGCATACAAGTGCCATGTTCAAGAGTGGCATACTGCCAACATAACTAAAACTTAGTTCCATTCCCCCCCCCACCATTTCTGGCGAGTACCCCAATTATTTTTTAAAACAAGCTTGAAGGGGATAGCATATGCTTGTGCTGTAATTTTTTCCATCGGAAAAATCCATCCTAGTACATTTTACGAGCTCTAGGAAGGAGGAACTCGAGTAACGTCATGGCGATGAAATCCAATGTCATCAGTGTTTAACGAGTTTGACAAAGGGAGAACTCGAAATATTTTCATGTTTAGCGAGTTTGAAAAGAAGGCAGAAAAGAAAAATCCATCATGGCCCTTTTCGTAAATAGTCTCTCAGATCTGAAAGGGTAGAAAATAATATTTGAAAGAACCTCTTAGTCGCGAGAGGCTAAGGTATTCCTTTTTTGTAAATAATCCATCCCAGCCCGAAAAAGGGGTAAACATATACTGGGTAGATATCGTTTCACATCCATTTAACGAGTTCAAAACAACAAGAATCTCGGAAATATTTTCAATTTTAGAGAATCAGAAAAGAGCTGAAAGATGACTCCAGTAGTGACCTTTTCGTGTTTTTACCGAGTCCGAAAAAGTATGAAATATAACTCGTTACTTCATTAATGTCGCATCAAAACCTGCTGCTACACAAGAGACGTGTAAAATCCATTTCTCAAAAATAATATAATAAAATAATAGGAAAAATATGTCTTAAAACCTAATTAGGGTTGTGAAAAAGTTATAAAATGCCAAAAGTGGTAAAAATAATTACTTTTCACTTTTTACCTCTTGTGGAGCAATAGTTACCCATTTCACTATGCAATCTTGCGGCGACGATAGCGGTCAATCCAGCGGACCAATCTCAAGTCCTTCAGTTCCAGGTAAGAGCCGACACCTTTCCCTTCATTTTGAGTCATTCCTTCCTACCTACAATTTCCAGTTTTGAATTCTGGGGGAGAAAATGTGAAAATTAGGGCACGACGGTTGGCACAAGTTTCGGGCACAGAGTCACGCCAACCGCCCTATTCTATACACTAGGACGTGCCCATTTGTGCAAGCCATTTTATGTCAAAAAATCCCCTAGTGATAGACCAAATTTTCGCAAATTCTGATGTTCTTATTAGGCTAACAATGTCCATGTAACAATATTTGCAGGTATAATGCAGCAAAATGGTCATAGAATGGAAAGAACAGGAACATAGCGAAGAAGATGAGCTTGCCATGGAAAATGAGGGAGTCATGGAAGCTCTCAGAAACTGTGGACTTAAAAATTTCTTCCTAACGCCATGTCTCCGTGCCCAACCAGAGTTATTGCAATATCTGATCAGCATATAGGACGAAAATCAAGAGAAATTCATCCTTCAGGATCAATAACTTGAGATTGAAGTTTCTGATGTCTATTTCATAACAGGATTATCGCGGAGGAGAGTAGCACCAATCCTAACTAGCACTCGACCCTGCGTGGAAAACATGACCATGGTAATAGACAGGGTATGTCAGGGAGCACGGAAAGGATTGGGCAGCGGGAAAGTTGATATCCAGACTATCCCAGGCTTGACACTCAGAGTAGTGCTACATACCATCACACAAGATGTGGGATCACAAGCACTGCACGAAGCAATAAAGACAAAGTTTTTTCTTGTTGTAGACTGCTTGGCACCGACCATCTACGACTGGGCAGAGGCCGTGACAATAAACATGAAACAACATCTAACAAAATGCAAGAAGACCAAATTGAAGCAATTTGGTTATGGATCCATTCTAGTATCATTCTTCTTGGAACGATTACCAATATTTCAGCGGCAGGAGGTCATAGTCCCAGCACCACCAATGAGAGAGCCATGGATGGCCCGATGGGTAGCTCTGATGCCAAGGGCAAGGGGCGATCAATAAATGTCCTGGAGACCAGAATTCTTCGATTGGCTCCACCGACAACTGATTGTCGTGGGGGACTGGCCCTACTCTGATACACATTTTACTGATGATCCAGACCTCCCACTCCTGGAGGGAGAGGATTGGGATGAAGATTTGGGTGAGACTCATTTTTAAATTTTCACGAGTATTATAATTTTTTATATTTATGTGTTTTCTGACATTAAATCCATGTGTGTATAGATGTTGGCCTAGAGAGTCCTGTAGGTATGTCACTGATAGTGAGGCGAATCCCTCATGATTTCGACCCTCAAGGTGATGTCGGCGAGGAAGATGAGATAGTGCGTAATATGGAGGGAATCACCTGAGGAGTTCTAAACTATGCACGTTTTGACAATGTTCCACGCGCCTACCAGAGCATACTGTAGGGGTGCCTAGCTGAATTCACTGCTTGTTGAGGCGGCTCGTACGGGCAGTGACATGTTATCATGAGCACCATGATGATTAGATACCTAACTTTTATTTTCATTTGCATATTTTGAAGACGTGATGTCTCAGGATGTAACAGAAACAACATATATTTTTTGAAGTTATGATGCACAGAGCTACAAACATGCGATATATATATATATATACATCTATTTTCCTACATGGATCCTTTTACATGTGATGATGATTTTTACAAATTACGCAAATGTCTATCTAAAAAAATGTTAGCCATTGTATCAGTTAATGTATTCATTCTTTTAGGAATATGCTGATATGTAATAAAATCAAAATGTCTTTCTAGCAAACGAATACATAAATATAATCTCAGAATGTGCAGATTTCTAACTGAATAATGACTATTGAGTTGCAGAACGACAAGCTGTGAGTTTAGATTTACAAGCAATGCACGTATGTCGAGGTTGATTGCTTCAGTTAATAGCTCAATAACAATTCTATATTCAGCGACATTGTTTGTAGCTCGTCCTAGAAAAATACCTTGCAGATCTATCAATTCACCAGCAGGATCAATAATTACCCAGGCTGCCGAAGACAAATTCCTGGTACTATGGGAAGCACCATCCGCGAAACTGACATAAGGGGTAATAGACATCTGCACCATAAGAAAACCCAATAAGCAGGACAACGCTCACAAAGCACATCAAACCAAAATATGTACAAAAAATGAAATTGATACCTATGTACACCCTATTACACATGGATGGCTCATGCATAATATTTTTTGGAATTCAACCCATTTCTGGGCTGTTCAAGAGGATGACTTTCGTAATCAATAAGCTCATAGGCCCCATTCTACAATACACATTTAATGATGTAGGGCCCATGCCACATAGGTTGAAATTTACCTACCCCCAGCTTATCATGAGCTTGGTCATACAAAAGGACGAGATCTCCTTCAATGAAAGAATGACGGGAAACTGATTGGTCAAAATGAGCCTTGATCTGCTTTTTCTGTGCTTCGATAATAAAAGTAGCAAAGCGACGAGTTTCATCCAACCTTTCTAAATAAAGGAGACGCTCTTCTTCTGGCATAGTATTAGGTAGTAGTTCAGAAGCCAACTTGAGCGAAGGTATTTCACATTCAATCGGGAGGGTAGCTTCCAGGCCATAAACCAACTGGAAAGGAGTGAACCCGGTTGCATTTTTAATTGAGGTTCGATATGCCCAAAGAGCCGAAAACAACACGAGATGCCAATTGGATTTGTGGATCCCAATCGTACGTTGAAGCATGGTGACAAGAATTTTGTTCACAGCTTCAACCTCGCCATTGGCTTGAGGGTAGTATGGCGTTGAGCTGTCGTGACGCAGACCCAACTTAGAAGTCAACTCCGCCACCATATAATGCCGAAAATGGGAACCATGATCGGTAATGATGGCTTCCGGGACACCAAACCTAGTAATAATGTGATTGAATATGAACTGAGCAACTGTCTTACCGTCAGCGGCAAGTGTAGGCATTTCTTCGGCCCATTTGGTGAAGTAGTCCACGGCTACGATAATATAAGCATGCCCCCCGCCCAAGTGAGGGTTACACGTCATAAAATTGATGCCCCACTTCGCAAAGGGACCAATGGTAATGACAAGATGAAGAGGAATGGGTGGCACACACATCTTGAGATGGTAAATCTGGCAATCATGGCATTTACGAATTGCGACAATGTAGTCTTTGAAAATAGAGGGCCAAAAATAACTAGCACGAAGGATTTTTTGAGCAGTAGCATAACCAGACATGTGACCGCCACAGGCACCACTGTGACAGTCATTGAGAACTTTCTCAGCTTCCTCGAGGGTTAAACACCGATGGAGAATGGAATCTACCCCGACACGATGGGGTGGGTCTAGGGGTTCTGAGACAAGTAATAGATAACATGCTTATGACCGTCATCATCATCTTGTACTAAACCATTGCAATTGCGCTGAAAGAGGCAGCCAAATAAAGGGAAAAATCACAATGATAATTTGGAGGGTGGAGAAGAGGAGCATTGACAAGCAATGTCTTTAATGTATGAAAATATTTCTGAGCAATTTCATCCGAATGAAAAGGAATGCCCTGCTTTAACAATTGTGTATATCCTTTAGCTACTTCGGTGTAGTTAGGTACAAAATGACGTAAAAATTTAGTTTTCCCTTGTAAACTCTATAACTGGTGCAATGAGGAAGGAGGGGGAAGATTAATAATAGCCTCAACTTTGAGAGGATCGAGGCGAATTCCACCTTGAGATACGATAAACCCTAAGAGTCTATCGGAATCAACGCAGAAGACACACTTATGCGGATTAAGTCCAATTTTATAGTGTCTACAACGAAGAAAAATATGACGAAGATGGTCAGGGTGATCCCTACGCTTAGTTGAATGAGCCGGAAGGTCATCCAGATAAGGCTACACAATGTGACGAATATCATGAAAGGCGTAGGACATGGCACGCTGAAATGTGGCCCCAACATTATTTAAACCAAAAGGAAGCTTTTTATATGTGAAGGTACCCCAAGGACAGATGAAGGCAGTCTTGTGTTGATCAGTCGGGAGAATGTTGATCTAATTATAACTAGAAAAACCGTCTATAAGGGAAAAAATCTCACTCCCGACACAGTTGTCAATGATCTGATCAATGAAGCGAGTAGGATAATTATCCTCAGGACAAGCTCAATTGATATCACGATAGTCAACACAAACACGAATAGTGCCCTGTTTCTTATCTACAGGAACAATATTAAAGACCCACTCTGTCAAGAGAATCAGATAAATGAAACCAGCTTTGAGAAGCTTTTCCACTTCAGCGTTAATGGCAGCAGATTTTCAAGGATGAACTGGACGAAGACGCTGGCGAACAGGTTTCGAACCAGGGTAAGTAGGAATGGCATGCACCATAATTCTAGGATCAATGCCAGGCATTTCCTCATAGGACCACGCAAAGGCATCACAAAATTCGCGAAAAAGGCTAGTATATACTTGTACTTCATCGGAAGAACAAAAGACCCCTAAATGTATGTTCTCGACAATTCCCGGTTTAACGAAAATGTCAATAGGCATCGTCTGTGTAATGTTACTCAAGTTACCTTTCGAAAAAAATTCATGAATCTGAATAGGCATTTGAAGCGGAGGAGAGGGAACCTGAGAAGAAAAACTCTCAAGAAAAGTAGGCATGGCCCCGAGACTTGGGAGAAACGAGGAACGATGATGATTATTGTCCCATGGGGGATCTTTGAGAGACATGGTTTCCATGATGGCCTCATCTGAGGGAAACACTTCCTTCAAAGGATCATGTGAATCAAAATTACCAAGCCAAGGGGATTGAGAATAAATGTCAAGAGACATGCTCGAAGGAGCAGAATAAGGGGACTGAGTATCTGATGCGGCGACGAGTTCACAATAATTAATTTCAATTGGACTCAATGGCATCAAATCTCTGAAAGAATCGATCTGTTCAGTGGAAAGAATAACCCATGGGTCATCGGTGCGAGAAATCATGTTGACCTGAACAGTATGTGGTGGTGGAAGAGGAAAAATACCCATGAGGGCAGGATCCTTGAAAAGGCCTGGCCCTACGCTCTCTTAGGGAGTAGGAATCTTATCCACATATGGAACGTTGTTCTCGGAAGAAGAAGTGAAAAAAGACAATTGATCTATAGTAACAATATTTCCTTCATGCTGGAATTTCAAAACACGAAAGAGAGTGGATGGAACACATAGCATTGCGTGAGTCCAACTATGACCGAGGAGAAGATTATAATTGAGCTTAGCATCAATGACTTCAACTTCGACATTAATTGTCTTCCCTTCTAATGTGATCAGTAAACTAGCGATAACACTAAGAGGTTTAGACTCTCTTCCATCAAATTCTGCAAGGGCATTGGGTGACAAGGTAAGAGCTGGAGAGCCAATGGCTTTCCAACAAGTAGATGACATAACACAGGTAGATGCACCCTCATCCACAACTGCCCGGTGAATGTTCAAACCATTTATACCAACTTGAATGGTGAGCACAATTTGGTGTGGGAGTCACGGGACAAAATTCTCTAAATCGAAAGCAAGCAAGCTAGTATCGGCAGGATCAACCCCACCTATCGTGGATAACAACGCTTTTCATTGTGACGAACAACTCTGAAGTACTTCTAATGCAGAAATTGTGGATGGCGCCTGAGCCAAATCCTCAACAATATTGTAATGCTAAGCAGCACGGGTGTTAGGATTGTACGAAGACTTGCGGAGCACACCTTTGGAAGGTGGTCGCACAACAGATTTAGTATTAGGCCGTTCAATCTCAAGAGGGCCAGAAATAGGTGGAGGAGGAGAACCATCAGCGATATCCTTCCTGGTTGCCTGACGTGAACTAGAATAATCTTTTGATCGAGTAGTAATAGAAACGGCTGCAGAACCATTCATCATAAAAACCTGAGAACCAAATGGGGTAGAGGACTGAGGTTTCTCTACCATCTGATTTTGCTGAGTAGGAAAAGGTTCTTTAAGAATAGCCAGAGTGCCTTGAGTGCCTTTGAGCAATCGGCTCACTTCGGATCGTCGAGGACAGTCTTTGGTGAAGTGCTCTTCGTCACAAATTAAACAAGGATACTTCGGTTTGTGTTGAGAACTATCAGCAGAACAAGGTTTCGACGAATCCTATTTCAGGGTATCGGCTTTGGCCTTAACTTTACCCTTCTTCTTACCTTTAGAAGCATTATCCGTAGGATTGGCCTGAACGGCATTCACTTCTGCGGGTTTGCCAAAATTCGGATTTGGTTGAGAAGCAACATTATCGGAAGAAGTAGAATTCTGCTTCGCAGAATTAGATGGAGACTTCTGAGGAGTCTGAGATACGAAACCAATAATACCATCAACAGATGGAGTCGCTGGAGGTTTAGAATTTATAGTCGAGGAGCATCAGGCAAGATATCATATAAAGTCCCAGATTGAGGGTACACAATATCGAGGTACTGGGCGTAAGCAATGGCTTGTTCCTCGGTTACACATGCCCCCATAGCTATGTCTTTGGCGATATGATTGAAAAAGGAGGTAGTGAACCAATGAGTTAGAAGCTGATCAGGAATTTCAAATTTGATCATGCGACGACGTCGCCTCCACTCATGAATATGATCCGAGATATGAGTAGCTCGGTCCTGTTTCAATGAAGTGAGGAGGTGTGTCCCAGTCTCATAACAGACCGACAACTGGAAATGTGTAAGGAATGCCATAGCTAAAGAATTGAAATCTTGAAAAAATCCACGAGATAGCTCAATGGTCCACTTTGCAGCGGCACCAGTAAGAGTACGCTGGAAAATATGGAGCCAAATAGAATCGTTAACCCAAGAGTTAGAGAAACACCACAAGTGGTAGGTCATAACATGCGTTTGGGGGTCTTCACTAGGTTTACCCTCAAATTTAGGACAATCACAAGGAATCTTGGTCGGAACTGGAGGCCAATATGGATTATGAAGAATGGGATCATTTGTCAATTTGGACACATCAGGTAATTCCAACGTAACAAGAAATGGTAATTGAGTATTAAAAGTCATCGGAGGTCTTTGATAAGGACCCGTGTGTACATTCCACCCAGTCCGAATGGGATTTTGTCCCCATGCATTTTGTCCCGAAAGATTCAGATCATAGGGATTAGAAGCAGGATAATTTGGTTGATACTGGGATTGAGGACCAGGATATGGATTCGAAGTAGACTATGGAGGTCCGTGCTAAGCAGTATAAGGATTCTGTTGTGGAATGTAAGCATGGCTTTGAGGTTGATGATACAAAGGTGGATTTTGAGGGTAAGGAATCTGAGGTGTGATATATACCGATTGATATGAACCTTGAGGGTAGTAAGCACCCTGCGGTTGAACAGGTTGACCTTGCAGAGCAGGTTGAGCAGGCTGCTGAGTAGGGTAAATAGGTAGAGCCGGCCACAGAACCGAAGGAATCTGCTGGTGGGCAGGTTGAAACGGTTGCTGAGCTGGTTGAAACGGCTATTGAAACTGTTGTTGGGGACCAATAGGTTGTCCTTATGGGAAAGGTTGGCCTGATAGTTGCGATGGACCAGGTTGTCCCTGATAACCAGGTTGACCCAGAGAAGGACCAAAGGGTTGTCCTAGTTGCACAATATTTGTGCCATACTGAACGTGTGGCTGTGATTGAGGTGCAACAGGTTGTCCCTGCGACGGATAATTTTTCCCCCCAAGACCAAAAGATGATCCTGGTTGATTTAAAGTTTGACCCAAAATACCAGAGAGTTGTCCATGTTGGGCTAAAGGCTGACCTTGTGAAGGTTGGCCTAGTGGATCGTGTGGTTGTCCCTGCGGACCAGAAGCAAGGCCCTGCTGAGCTAAAGGTTGTCCCGATGAGGGTTATCCTTGGAAGCTAGAGGGTTGCGCAGGAAGAGTAGGTCCCAGATGAGTAACAGTCTGAGAAGGATCATAAACAACCTAATAAGGATCAATAGGAGGCAAATAAACCGGATTACCATACACATCATAATGGTGTGGATAGATATATACGGGATTACCAACAGCATCATAGTGATGGAATCGAGGATTAGCAGGAGCTTGAGACTGTTGAGAACTCTGAGAACTCTGCTGCTGAACATCCAACAGGTATTATTCAAAAGTAAGACCACCAGGAATCAGAGGAGGAGTGGAAACTGAACTAGAAGCCACACAAACTGTTGGTTGAACTAGAACAAATGTGAGAGTAATCGACGAACCAAGAGTCGAAGGTGATAGCCCCAACGAATGTAGGACCGAACTCGAAGGAAGAGTTACTGTACTGGATTGCGCAATAGAGGCAACGCCAGATATGATCTACTCAAGGATCTATATCAAAGCGGAAGTGAGACCGACGGTGGTGAATATTGGGTGGAGGCATGAGAGAGATCTTCAGGAAAGAGTTGATATTCTCCTGTGGAAACAGGCATTCCTTCACTGCCAACAGGATTGGAGGAATCCATATCTGAGTCCAATGTAAGATCTTCGAAGAGACTACGGGGACTAGGAGGTACCGCAACAACAATAAAGGGTGATCTTGACATAAGAGGAGGAAATTCTCCTTCTTCCCCAAAACCAAACCAAGCACTTGAAGGAGGCCAATTGAATTCAACTGGCTCATCAAGTGGAGATCAAGTAGCAAGGGGTTGGACAGACGGAAGAATAGGCTGCGAGAACTTGACAGACCTAGTAGATTGAGGGGTTTCAAAAGAAACATCCGAAAAAGAACCACCACTAGGAGGCAGTGAGGACGTTGAAACTGGATGTTATGCCACTTTGATTGTATATCAGAACAGGAAGGAAAAGAGATAACCAATTGAAGGTGCCAAAACAAGAACCAAAGAAATCAATTAGGCCAAGCACAAAATGTTTAATGGGCGTGTGATTGCAGGTGACTAATTTTATAACATTGAAACCAAAATTCATTGTTTCATGTTTTAAGAGTTAAGAAATAGGAAAAAGATGACTCTAGTCACTTTCAATTTGAAATGAGCGTGAAAGGACAAGTGCTCGATGATCTCTTATCTTGTTTAAAGAGTCACGAAAATATTGAAATGACTTCTTAGGAAATGTAAGAAAGAGGGTGTACCAGGTTTCCGTGAACTGCCATATACACCTTGGTGATAAAATGAAATAGAAATGACCAAGGACTTGACATATGTGCAGGTAGTCTCCCTGAATGATGTTTTTGGTGTATCACGGTTACAAGGCGGTAGAATCAGCTTCCTATGGATAAAAGGATCGCAACCTAGAGGGGTCTCCCTTTAGATACGTGACGGTACGGGGAGCACAAGTCCGTACTAGCGCTGTCTGAAGCCAACAGGCGAGCGACAACTACTAGGTTTTAAGATGCCGGAACACGTCTCTAGCCTAGACCACTATAAATATTGCGTTAGGTTTCAATGTTGCCTTAAGTTCATTGAGTAAATTTTAAAGTTAATCTTGAATTAGATTTCAATTTTTAGGCCCTAACGAATTTGGAGCTCAACTTCCTAAATGCAAACTATATGCAAATGAACATCATTTCAGTTCGATGAATGCTAGTTATAAGAAGGATAGAAATATTTCAAACAACAACAAACAAACAAAAGCGAATAAACTTCTAATGCCTTTAACGCTATGCTAGTTATGTAAAGGAACGTTTCAATTTCAATGCAACGAAAGAATGCAAAATATTTTTTTTCGAATTTTCAATGAAATGAAGCACACATTGTACTAATTCAATAGAAAACAAAACAAACACTAGATTTAGTTTTGCGAATGTAGAGACTCAGAATTGAATGATTCAATTAATACAAAACAAATGCAAAAACATTCAAGCTAATGTAGCAAACTTTCAATGAAAAAAGAGTTTCCCAAAATGATCTAAACAGGCAACGCAATCAGTGCTTAGAGAAAGAACAAGATGGATCAATCGATAAAACGAAAAGACCATTCAAACAAAAAAATACTCAAGAGGATCAAGAAAGATCAGCATAATGATTTGAAAACGAGACTAACAACAATCAAAGAGACTTGTTTCAAACAGAAGGCTCAGTGTACCAGAACACTTAGAAACCCTAAGGTCTCTAATAACATCGACAGGAAAATGGACAAACAACTGAAGGAAACAAGTCTATAGTAGCCAACACAGTCCCCAAAGGCTTCAATCACATCAAAAATAACCCATAAGCAAGAACAAATGACCAAAATACTCATTAAGGAGGTCAATCCAAAACCTACAGGGGTTGGCGCGACTGTAAGGCTGTAATCCGCGCCATACAGAGGATATGTAGGGGCATAGGTGCCCCCCATGTAACATGCTATGGGCATGACAAATGTATTTAGAATAGTTGGCTCTAAACACATTTTGATAATGTGGCTCACCATTTTTTTAGGCTATGGTTGTCTTCTTGTGGGAAGAATGGATAGATACAGTTAGAGAAAGGAAATAATAGATTACCAAACTCATTTGGCATTACATATATGAATCAAATGGAATGAATTTCCGGGTTCGCATACATGGTGTCACTATACCAAAGAGTGGCTTCGAAGATAATGAACTGGTGCTCACTTAGAAAACATAGAGGTTGGTAAATTTTTTTTTCTAAGGGACTGGGTTGTTGATGTAAGATGAAGGAATGATTAAGTGGATCATCCCTAGAGTGTTATGAAGTGATATGGGACTCTAGAGTTTCTTCTAAATGGGGAATAATAGTGGGACTAGAGTCGACACTACCAGATACACTAGGAGGGTTGGGGAGAATTTCTTCTCCTGGACTCTCAAATATGGATGCCCCCTTACCCAAACATTGGGTGTCAATGTAATTACCACAAGGTGTATGTGGTTCAAATTCATGGGTTCAAAGTAAGGGGTTATATAACCAATAGACCTCACTATGGATGAAGTATTTGGAATCCAAAACATGTTAATAATGGGTTTTCCACAGAAGGAAATACACACGATGGTGCATATTGTCCCAAGGATAATCAGGCGTGGTAATGGCTTACATGATGTCTTCATATGAATGGAATATGGGTGTACTAGAGGAATAGAGACCAATTGATGTGGAGGGGCTACCTGAAGAATCATAATGAGAGATAAAGTTCACATGCACATCGAAAATAAGAGGGGATGAATAAGTAAATGGAATATCTACCGATGTTGAGACCTGGGTATCCAATGAAGGAGGTTCGACCAAATCAATATGGATAACTCCAAAAGTCTCCAGACGAGGATCCCATGGATGATGAAATGTAGAGAATGGTAGCAATGCTATCCTTCATATCAAAATTAGGAGGAGGAATCACAATGTGTGGTTCTTGTTCTGGCTCAATCATGGTACCAAAATCCGCAGGTAAAGAAGTGGAGGGTTCATTACGAGTTTTAACACTAGAAAATCGTACAAGAAAAAGACATTAAAAATGTCAAGCATAAGGTATAGATGAAGATTTTCAGAGAAGAAATACAATAGAGAAGACTAAAATTTGATTTTTCCTAAGGTTCAAAAGGCAAATTAAATGACAACGCGCCTGCATCAAAGGAATTTTGCACACAACGCGGCTATTCCTTCGATAGTCGCGCGATCCTGAAGAGTGCGAAATGTTACCATCCGAGACCACTTGGAATGCTTGGTTAAGATGATTCTCCACCCAATAATGTCAAGGAAAACTGGATTTGAGCCACCTTGATGAGTAAATGAAACCCACAAAGGAATCCCTCCTCCACTCTTGTGTCACTATCCATCGTGGGCCAAGAGAAGAGGAGGGAATCCAAAAAATGTCTATATAAGCCAACATTTGGAAGAAGAACTGGAGACACTTTGTTATGCTGGCCAAATTTCTTCATAGAAAACCAACTTGCATAGTCCAGCAATAGAGGGATTGGATGGACTCATATATTGGCCAACCAATATATTAGTATAAGATTGAGAGGTTCACCACTTGATCTTGATCTACCATCCTTTGAGAGAGGGAAGAGACACTTGCAAGAACTCGAAGGAAAGGGACCTCCTTGTTTTGGGTATTTAAACTTCATAGCTCAAAGGACCCTCTTAAAGTGTTTAGCATTGTATCTTTTTTACCACCAACACCTAATAAAGGGAGAGCTATCCACTTGTGTTATTAGGATGTTTACTCCATCGAGCTTTTGTATTTTGTATCTTGTGTTTTGATTTATTTTTGGTGTTTTATGCTTAGTTTCCCTTGAACTTAGTTTACATCATGTCGAATCTATTCCACTAACATTAGGTAATCATTTTTCTCCGTGACCTTGTGCAGGGATCAACCATCTTGCTAAGAAGTGTATTTCATATGGCCTAGCACCAAATACAATACCAGAGGAATGACGACTCCACTGGATTCTTTATTTTTGAGTTAATGGTTGTTGATGCAGGTCCTTATTCCTACTCAGTTTGCTACAATCAAACCCTTCATCCTCTCAGCATCTCCAATCATACTCAGTGAAAAGTTTTTCACAACAAAGGAAGATTTTTTCTTCATTCTGCCCAACAACGTGCTTTGTGCTTCGAGAGATGCGCGCTCTGTGCCTGTGGGAAGATAACCTGTGCGGTAGGCCAACAAGCTAATTTTTGCTTACTTTTTTCCATTTTTTGCAGTTGTAAAGTGCTTGGAAATCCATACAAAATTTTCCATCACTGTGTTCTTGTATTTCTTGACTGATTAGGACTCTTGCTAGAATTTAGCTTAGCAACTAAGTAGTCTTAATTTTAGTTTTATATTTTTGCAAAAATCATATATAGTTTAAGAAGGAAAAAGTAAGTGGCCTTGAATCCACGTATGTTGTCCTAAAAATGATTTGCTGATAAAAGAAAAAAACACATAGCGTAATTAGCATAAAAGTAAGTGGCCCATATATCCACATATCTTTAGCTAACTCAAGATTTTTCAATTTTCGCATTAGATTAGTTCAATGTTGCATTAGGAATAGGGACTAGGACCAAACTGTCAAAAAAGAAAGCAAGTAATCTCTGTCACCCTTGCACCTCACGATGAACCTGGGTATGCACATGAATGTTTTCGTAAGACAATTTTCCATCTCCCTATAGTGCAAACATAGTCTAACTAGGAAAGGTATAAGCGTCCCATAATCCACAAATCAATTTTTTTTGCAAGGAACAATCACACATAGGGTAATAAGAAAAGGATTGTAAAGGATCAATGCATATCTGCATCTCATAACACTTGTGATTGTACACTCCAAAGCACACACGAAGCATCAGTAAGTATTGGACCAAAAGGTACCCAGTGTGTTGGGACCCTTATCCTCTTCTTACAGTTACTTCACTAAAGCACACCGTAAGAAAAAGTGATACTCTCTAAAAATAATCATTAATGGAACTCACTAAATTCTCCCCACATGGGCAAAAAAAGCCACTATAGTTCAGGTTAGGACCATCAGGGGTAGGCATCCAATAACCCGCCATGGTCATAATACGTTTTGAAACATAGACATTGACTTTGTAGGGAGCTTCAAATCTGTCTATCCGCCCATGGAACGAATACCCAAGCATTACCAGAGACCCGTTTTAGAGGGGGTTAAGCTTAGGTCTAGTGCATGCGGTACTTTTTGGGGCTACCTGACCCATATAGTGCTCGATACTGGTAGCTGATTACCAAGAAACTCAAGAATCGAATGCTCACGTGGGACGATGGTACTTTAGTGGCCAAAACTAGGGCATCCTTCCCTATTAGTGGCGGTGCAGGCAACACTTGATCCTCATACCATTACCTTGGTAGATTCTTCGGCTATTGGAAGGCATCGCCAGTTCTTTCGGGACGTTAGCCCCAGTACCCATTAGGAGATATCTTCACAAGGCCCAGTTACGTTGAGGGTGTAAGAATGAGTAGGTCCATATAGGATTTTGAGTATCATACGCAAGACAAACAAAACCACATTTTTTTCTTGATTGATCACATGGCTTTAAATTAAAGGAAAAATTACCTCTTATTTTTTCACTTTGTTTTATGTATGTGATCGTATTTGCTTTGATAGAAATATTCCTCCCTCCTAAAAAATATCACCAAGATTAAGCTAGTCAAAACCATAACGGACCCAATGGGACCTCGTTAATCTAGGCGTTTATTGGACTGTGCCAGGTGTTATCACCCAAAAATTTTCAAAACATCATTATGTCAACTCCGTTTTTTATCATGGTCTCAAAATGGGTTTGAAAGTCATTTTAGGATTTGGTTAAGGGTAGGTTAGAGTTTTTATAAGTTTTAAGGTCATCATTGAATTCAAATAAAGTTTTTTAAAGGTCTATTTCATAATCAAATACTCACATTTTCCATTTAGGAGTCTTTCCATAAGGTTTCGGGTTAAATTTATGAAATTAGCCAAGAATCCTCCGTTTCGTAGCACCGCTAGTTCAAAAAAGTGGATTTGCGCTACGAAAGCGCTAATACTTTCGTAGCACAAACTGAGAAAAATACACTGTGGGCACTACGAAAGCACGGTTTCTTAACCATCTTGTCAATTGAGCTAAAATTTGTCAGAATCTGTTAGGAAATGATACGATAGTGGTATGGTGAGTCAGTTAGTGATCATATTCAATGTACTTACCTGTCTCACAATCATCATCGTCATGATAGGGCATGAATGAGGCATCATTCAGTTATGAGATGACATTTCAAATTCAAAATCTTGCCTAATTTGGTCATTCTCATTTTCATTTGCCTCCATACGAGTGTATGAGCTCTGAAGCAATCAAGCTATGCTTGTGGTTGTTCTATACAAAGGCTATCTTCATCCTAATCATGCGAGTCTGTTCCATATACTCAAACAAGGCTATTCATATCCTAATCAATTGAGGCTGTTTTATAGATTCAAAAGAAGCTAACAAGTTTTTCTAAGAAGCATGGCAAAGGAAAAGAAGGTCCACAGAGGGGGACATTGCTTAAGATATGAGCCTGAAAATATGAAGGCTATAATTGAATATCAAACAGTGATGGAGGCTTTTAGCAAAGCAGGTTGTCTCCAGTTTTGTGAAAAGCTGCAAGGTTGCCATACACAGGTGTCTAAATAATTTTCCTTGCACTTCAATGGAACAACTACCAAATTTGGGATGTTAAATGTGCCAATTACACTTGAGATTATTGCTTCTATGACAGAAATACCAAGGGGGAAGGAAACTTGGTTTAAAGGTTTTAAATTTGACATGGAACCATGCAAGGAATTCATGAAACCTGAGTATGCATATATGGACCTAAATAATGCAATACCTAGAAGCTGTATCAAAGACACCTATGAAAATATGCTGTTCAACATTCAAAGATACTTTACATGTGATGGCAGATACCATAAATTTTATAATTATCATTTCAAGCTGCTTCTGCATTTCACAGGTATGATATCACTAGATTTTCCCTTTTATTTGCATAGGAGCCTTGCCAAAATGGCTGATAAAGTACAAGCCAAATCTGATGGTTTTGAAACATCTTTGTTTCAGCATGGTTTGATAAAGTTATTGGTTTTGAATGAGCTTCAGAAAATAAGCAGGGATTGGTCTTCCTTTTTGTTTATGAATGGTTTTGAACTGGAGACCCTAACCCCAGCTAGAAACCCTAAAACTAAAGGAAATCCTTCACCACCAGGAGCAGAGTCTAGTCAGCCCGTGGTTACAAAATCAAAGAGGTTTGTAAAGTTGAAACCAAGGAAACAAGTTGAGAAAAGGACAGAGAAGACACAAGTGCTTGTTGCACCAACCCCATCACCTGCAAAATAGAGGTAAAAAAGTGTCAAAGAGGCAAAACAAAAACAAGTTTCCAGCAAGCAGGAAATCAAGAGAGTGACAAGAAGCTAAGCAGTGGAATTTAAGGGAAAAAAAGTTGCTACAGCTACAGAGGGCAACCCAGTGATAAAGGGAAATTTAGATGACATCCTTCATGCAATTGATATAGAGGAGTCACCCATTGTGCAAGATGATTTCATTGGATTAGATGAACACAAACATAAAAAGGTTAAGTCAACAAAGAAACTTGAATTTGAGGGTGAAAATGCAGCCTTTATCTTTCAAGCAAGGAAACCTTTAACTAGGCATGCTAAGAAGCTCAAGGAAGGCAGCAAGGAGGTTCAAGAAACTATTGAAACAATTAAAGTCCCTGAATAAGTGGTTGATCTCTCATCACCAACAGTAGAACATGCAGCCAGCAGAACAATGAAGGAAAAAGAAGAAATGACAGAGTGTCAAAATCTTGAGGAGAAATTGAGGTTAGAAAATCAAGAGATTTCTATGATGAGAAAGAGGGCCAGAAAGAATATTATTGAGAAAATAGAGTTCAAAATAATGAAGGCAGTATGGGAAGGTCAGACTGGTTCTAGGTCTGAAATTCCAAGTAGTGCAAAACAATTTTTCACATGGACAGTTCCAGCCATCAAGGAAGCTAAATTTGTCAGAGTAATCAATACTCACTTGAGAGCCAGTAATAGAAGGCTTAGAGATCAAGTGGAGGACTTGGAGAAGCAGCTAAAACTGACTCAGGATGAGCTAAAAAACAAAGGTGCAGAATGACAATCATTAAAAAGGTCAAAAGCTAAATCAAGTGAAAAAATTAAGAAGGAACCTCATGAAAAATGTGTTTTTCAGTTCATATGAATTTTTGTTTTGATGAAACCAGTGGTATTATGAGTTTTGGAACATTTTTGGTTTTCATTTTGAAAGAATCTGGGCAAAAATGCTCACTCAACAGTTTCGTAGCGCAAATAGTGCAAAAAGAGTGAAAAGCGCTACGAAACTACTGTAGCAGCTTTTTTCACTTTTTCTCATAAATTTTTGAAGGGAAAATATATGGATTATGACTTGAAATTTCTAGAGGAGTTGTGTTAAATGATAATGAAGATAATCCTGGAGGAAAGAAACCAAAATTTTGAAGGTAAAAGGGTAAAAAGGCTGCGCTACGAAACTGTGTTTTTTTCGTAGCGCAGGTCTATTTCAACGATTTTGAATAGTTTAATGGTGGTTTCGGACAACTGGGACTTAAGAATGATTTTGGGTAGGTATTAATTCAGTTTCTAACAGTAAATAACCTCAAAGTGATGGTTTCATGGTGGTCAGAGTGTCTCAAGGATGCAAAGGATCCTATGCCTAGAAACAGGGGACAGTTTCCTAGTTTAATGGAGATTAGTATTAAGGTCATAAAGAGTTGGAGCTTATCATCTAGATTTGACCTTATGTAAATACACTTGGAAAATGATGTAGTATAGTTTAGATAAGGTTGTCATGAGTAAAGTTAAGGATTTTGAATCCTATTTGTAATAGGACTGTTTATTAGATTTGCAGCTGTCATTTTGTGATAAATACCATGTCATATGGTTAGGCAAGGTGTCAAAAAGTAGATATTCGATGTATCTAGCTCAGGATAAGGTTATCCTATTGTTGTAAATGATCTATAAAAGACGAAGAAGTCGAATATGCATGGGTTGGACATTTTTAGCAAAAGGCGTTGTGTTTATTGTAAGCGGTGGTTTTCAACTTAATACGAGTTTCTACTTAGCCAACTTGAGATTCATAAAGAGTTATAGTGTGTTCTTGTTCTAATTGCATCTTTTTACTACCCTATTGTAGTGGTGTTTGATTATGTTACTCATAATTCATCATTGATGCTACGACTTCCTTCATAGACAAGCATGTTGTGTGTTTTACTGAGTTTCACATGTATATCTCTTGACTAGAACTACGATATTCCTTGACTTCCATGCTAAGTAGATTTTTTTGGTTTTTCGAAGTTATTTTGAATCCATAAGACAAATGTACACTTGCTAATGTGATTTAAAACCAATATCTATAATTTATCTTCTTATTACCCCACATAGAGTTAGCCATCTATATTTCTATCAAAAATCGGTAATCCTTGAGAGAGCCCTCTCGGGGTTGAGGGAGAACTAAGCCTCAATCAAAATATTGGTTTGAAATAGTTACATGAGATTGATTTGATTGGCGGCCTATCGGGTCTGATTTTGTGATAACACGAGGTCTCCTACCATTTAGGCGTCGAGGAAGACACGTCGCCACCATTATTGGTTCATCCTTTATTGGGGCATGCGCAGATGGAAACCTTCGAGGGTCACCCAGCATCACACCGGTGGGGGAAACCCTAGCAAGGTCACGACACTCAACTTCTTCTACAACCCCCATAGGGCGGAGGAGCGCTACCCCTTACGGGAATCAACAAAACATTCATCGAGGGAACGCCACATGGTAATATTCCCGAGGGAACCCCCACTAAACCATCACATTCACATACCTATTTTTCCACGAGTATATATTGGCGATCAATACACGGTTACCCTTCTTAGCATAACTTAATATTTCAGATCTAACGAAGTTAAATAATGACCCCATTTCTCATGGCATTAGCGGCATCCCATGCCCACGAAGCTCCCTTTGGATATACGAAAATTCGAAAGGGAAGAAAGTGGAAGACCCGGAAATCATATCATCACTTTCCACCTTTGGTGTTGCATCCAACAATATCATTGATGATACCATTACACTAAGACTTTTTTCAACGCACCCTAATAGGGCCTCGGGTGAAATGGTATGTTGAGCATCATACACTTCTTATGGAACCTTTATCCCCCCTCACTACTACATTCCTCACCTATTTTTCAGCTCCCCATCCATCATGATTCATGAATGGAATTGCTAACACATTTTAGACAAACATCGGTCGTCCATATATCGGACCATCTCCACGAATGGTGGCGACGCTAGAGTTTGTGTAAATCCAAACTCGACGATAGAGTGTTGTTGGAATTATTTTTTAAAAACTCCCACAATTTATATTTCAAAATACATGGCAACACAAAAACCCACCTCAGAGAGGGACGCCAATAGTAAGGCTCAACAACTTGAACTCATTTTACACCCAGAAAGATATATTTACAATGTCCTACCAAATGCCCCATGCCTAAAAACTTATAGAGAGTTACCGAGTGCGTCGAGTACTGTAGACGGTTTGATCGGGTCCTTGACCCCAAGGTCACATAAGCGGTAGCAACTGGTGCCGAAAGATACTAGTACGATTCTACTCAAAATGTATCACAACTTTGGCTACCATCAAAGTTAATCTACAACTTTTACAGAATATGATGAATAGGATAATACCTTACCATCAACAACGGGGAGGCTTATACCCTCCTCGCAAGGGAACCAATACTCGACTAGGAATGATGATACGAAGAGCCTCCCCAACAATATTACACCAATGAGGGACAAGGGAACCTATACCCCCCATTTCCCGCACAAAATCCACCACCAACACAAAAGAACACTGCTTGGTGAACGTAGTGCAACCATCATCGAGCTCAACAACGACGGTGTTATGACTAGGAGAACAAAAATAATCCTCCAAACAACGCAAAGAAGAAGCTAAAGAACAAAGAAAAGGGAGACTCGGGATAGGGGGAAGTAATAAATAACACCTCCAGCGATCTTAGTCACGAGGGCAACCCCAGCAGAAATCAAAACCAATATCCAAATAGTAACTCCCAAGGGAAAAACAAGAGATATAGTCTAAGGAAAAATCACTCTTGTGCCATATGTGAGTGATTATGGCCATTACACTCACCTACATCACGAAAATCCTCGAATTGAAAAAAAATTCATGGTAACGAGAGGACAAGGGGGACCTACCCAACAACTTTGTTGTAATGCGGAGAACCCTTCCCCCACAGTAGTGGTTAACACCTAGCAACAACAACCACCCCAAAACGATACGGGAGGAGCGGTCACGAGATCTACATGGATAGAAAATAATTGTTCTTTCAAACGAGGAATAGGAACTATGATACACCTCAGGACACCAACCCATCATGTAAAAGTACAAGCGCAACTACCGAACCATTAAATATCTCCAAAGTACTTATTGAGCCCCTTCGAGAATGGTCGAAGGACCAGCCGGGCAGCGTATGACACCACTCCAAAGCTACCCATAGCTATAGTATAGTGGATGATTTAGCTCAATCACCGAGTGCCATATTAGCTTTTGGAAGTCTTGCAATCATGGCCAAGACAACGAGAAAGCCTTACTTTCCATATTAGGCGCAATTGATCCTTAGATTCATGCCTAATGGTTTTCGATCTAGATAAGGCGGGGCCCGGGCTTCCTTCTCTAGTCGCTTTCCGGATATCGGTTTCGGTTCGGGAATATCACCATACATCGATGCATCGTCGATAAAGGAGCATCCACATGTATCATGTCTAAATCGGTTTGGAAAAAAGTTAGGATCACCTTAATTAAAACCATCGACATCATGCTTAGAGGCACTACGACGGGCTCCCATCGGCCCTCGTCGGTACGTATCAAAATATGTACTGTAAAATGGCTGTCAAAACCATTCTCATAGACATTGAGGTCTTAGACGCACAACTAGACTACAATATAGTCCTCGAGTGGAGTTATATGTATGCCATGGCGGCGGTCGCATCCATTGTATTTAGGGTAATGATGCTTCCCCATGATGATCGAGATCACCCTAACCATCGACCAAATCACATACTACGAAAAGAAACCCATGACCACTCTAGATGTAGTGCTACCATACGTAGACACAACAAAAAAAACCACTTGCAAAGTATATAGAGATTCGGCCTAAGAAAATTCAAACCATTATCCATCCTAGGGTCATTCCTGGGAATCCCCTATTATACCGGGGAAGTCTGAAAAAGCATGGGAGGGCAACGGTGTGCATGATGCTCTCATCAAAAAGCGGGAAACTAGCCCGGACGCGACGAAACAGATATGGATCGCAGAAGCCATTGGTACACCATTCCTACCATACGCAATTTCGCAAACCCCATTTTTGTATCACCCACTGGTTTTATATCAAAACAAGTCATGGAAACTATGACATTGCCAAATATGGATTTTACAATAACCATGTGGCATTTTGTCTCTCTAACCATCTTTGAAATCCCGAGGCATTACCTCTACATGAATAACCCCTATTACCCCTCAAGAGGTCATATTAGTTAAAGAAACACACCGTCAGCGGTGCTAGGCGGCATGACCAAGAAGAATAAAAAAAAGGGAAAAAAAGTCGAAACCCCCACGTTACCTAGGGAATTACAACCTTGTGCATTATGCAATGTCGTAGGTCACCCTACTAATATTTGCCTAGAGTTAGAAGAATTAAAACCCCTTCTACACAGAAAGAAGTGTCGCAACCTTGAATTCCCATAAAAAGGAATAGTTCACGAACAACGAGGGAAAAAAATTACGCAACAATCACGCGTGTGCCACATGCGACCATTATGGGCATTATACTCATCACTTCCCGGAGATGCGCGATATAGGGATGCCTTGCAAGCCTAGAACAATCTTACCCGGGAAGACCCCTCGGCACCATTCATGCAAATGGACAAATGTGAACCAAAAACCATCTTGTACGTGTGAGAGGAACCTACGTCTTGCTCGTATACATTCACCCCAATGGCCCATAGATAAAAAACAAAGGCCACATCACATGTCCCCGGTTGCGCACTATGTGACGCAGGCACGATCACTTAATCACACAATTCGTTGAGTTAAGGGCGTTTAACCATTGGTATAAAAACCGGGAAGTTTCCCAGAGAAAATTAGTTCGACACGGATGAAATACGTGTCAAATTTTTCGAAGCAACCATCACGTATGTTGTTGTCCCCATATCTATCAATTTTGGTCTATGTTGGATTTCATGTGACGCTTACGTCACTAAAAACCTCGACTTAGCCGACTTGGACACATAATCCACAAATAACACTACAACAAGGATGGAAGAAAAAAGGACTATATCATATGTGTTAGAGGAGAAGCAGATCACACTGACATGACCACTATTCCCCATAACCATCCTTGGGCTCTAGTCTAGCTCTACGCACTCTATGATGAACAAGATCCTTGCCGTCCTTTGATTGTGCGGCTCTAGAAGTTTTTTCAAAAGATGGATTTCTGGTCAACTACGGTGTAATATGAAGCTACGAGTAGTCCAATATTCTTTTCCAGGAGTGTGTTCGGATAACACTTTGGGTTCATCATTGTCCCTACATCCCCCATTTTCATTCGACGTTAATTTTTTTACGCCGAGCCATAACCGATCTCGCTACGGAGAGACGAATCGGATTCGAAACTCGGTAGAAAGTTCGACAACCTAAGAGATTGAGGCAACCGGGTCCATACTCTTCATATCGGAAGAAAGATGGGCGACGAGGGGTAGATTCCTACCCCCAACCACCCTCCACTCCCAATCCCAACATGTGCACTATATGACGAACGCAATCATTTTATCGCACAGGGCCCGGATTTACTATCATTTAGAAAATGGTACCCCGATCACTTCGGTATTCCAAAGGGAGTGGAAATCCAAAGTGAAATAGTCTTGTCTTATTTTCCAAGACAACGCGTCACACTCGAAATTATCCTTACATCCTCCAATTCCAACCTATGTAAGACATCATACGCTCATTGGTCACCAAATATCTAGATGTAACCGGTTTACGAACCTAGACAACTAGGTGCAATGTGGCCTTCTCTCCATCATCACCAAAACCCTAGGATAGCTAAAGGCGACCAATCATCTTAGGCTGGGCATGAAACCAACCAAGAAAAACATGTGCTCTATTCTATAGAAATTACCACATGGTCAATAAATGTCAAGAACTAAAGAAACTCATCGATAGTCTTCGCATGGTCACAACCATACCACATATCCATCTCTCTAATCAAGAGAAGATCACATCTTTGCTACTACAAGATATGCTTGCAATTTTACCACACTATGAATTGTGAATACCTCCAAAGGTTACACGACGAGAGAAACATTAAGTCGGGACTCCCCAAAGGAGCCACACTCCCCAAAGATCGAATACTCGGAGGCGGCATAAGTGCAAAAATGCACCGATGCCCAACCATCTGCGAGCATCCACATACGGCATGGAGAGTAGTGTTGGTTCTCACACCATCTACTCGTTAGGTACCTTTACTCCATGCACCATTTGCATGAGCCATAACCATGAATAGAGATGTGCCACATGCTAAAAAAATTTCGGCACCTCCACATTCAATGCAACTTTCAAGTAAAGGAAGGTGCATGTATCCTATAGTACACCACCCAAAAAGAGCACGAATTTTCTCTCAAACAAACAACCATAATGGAAATTATTCCACCATATAATTATGACGACGCATGACACCGTATATGATTCATCTCATCATGCATGGGAACCATGAATTATCTTGTCTCCTCACATTTCCTTGGTGTCGGGAACCCATTGCTGCTTCTACAACGAGAGTAGTATCTTTGGCAGTGCAAACCCAACCCATTTGCACCTGTCAACACGATGCGGGTTCATTTGCATCAACCATAGAATCATATTCATGTTTGTCGACCAACAACTGTTTGGCTCAAACTAATTCCTCATGGCCTTGCACAAACCAACTCCCCCTTAGACATATTGTTTCACTCTAATGAAGATATTCCGAGAGGCCATGATAGAACCCAGTTGTCCCAGTGGGACCCAATGCATCCTTGCTCATTTTTTATTCTAGAAAAAAAACATTTGTGCCCTAACAACCCAAAAAACCCCGAGGATATATATGCCTTTGAATCCAAATACTTCCTTCCATTTGGGGAGGTATATTGGTTCAAAAAACCATATCCCAACGCCCAGATGCGTTTGAAGAACATAATATGTCGAATATTTAGCCAACCACTAAGTTGAATATCTTAAGAAAACCGAGGCAAAGGCGAAGAAATATCGTTAGGGGTAGCATGCTCCCTAGATGAGGTAGTCGCTTATACGGAAATTATTACAAGAGTACGGGGATATCTTCGCATGGGATTATTCGAGAAATTCCGGGGCTAAGCCCCGCCATCGTAGAACACCACATTGACACCTAACTTTGACGTATCACGAGTTTTCCAAAAGTAGAGTCAATTACACCCATCCAAAGTAGAATAAATCAAACAAGAAATGGGCGAAGCTTCATAAAGACGGATTCATCTACCTAATCGCCTACACATTGTGGAGTTTCCAACCCTATACCCATCATGAAAAAATAGGGCACCATCAGAGTACGCACAGATTTACGAGATTTAAATAGAAGCTTGTCCCAAGGAAAAGCTACCCTACCCCCTTTCATCGACCAAGTCATTGATGCTTGCGCCGGTCACGAGGCCTTGACCTTCATGGATGGATTATTAGGGTAAAGTAAAATTCAAATCCGACATATGGATCGGTACAAGACGACGTTCAATACCCCACAGGGGCACATTCGCATATCAAGTTATGCCTTTCGGTCTTAAAAATCGTTTGGTGCCACCTTCCGGCGGGCCATGAATTATATCTTCCACGATGCGGCTCACCTCATCTTAGCTTACTTGGACAACCTCACGGTACGATCCAAGAAAGGAAGTGACCATACGGAGGACTTATGGTTGGTATTCCAATGATGCGACAATACAACCTAGCTTGAACCCCCTCAAGTGTGTCTTACTGCGTTAATGTAGAAAAGAATTTTACGATTCATCATATCCCAACACGGGATCGAGTTGACCCCCTCAAGGTCCGAGGAAATAAAAGATACCACCACCTAAAACTCTCGAGAAAATTCAAAGCACTGAGAGGAAAGCCAACTTCTTACGACACTTTGTCCCCAGAATATGCCACTTGCGTGCAAGGTTTCCTATGCCTACTCTATCAGAAATTCCATTAAAATGGGATGCTCGAGGCTCAAAAGTTAGTTTGAGGCACTAAAATACACTTTTATTCAACCCTCTTGATCGAAACCCACCCAATTACGACAAAGAATACAACTTATATCTGTTGGCATGGGACTACGCCATAGATAGGGTGTTAGTCCAAGATGGACCGAGATAATAAAGAGCATGTAATCTATTACGTCAACAAGAAATTATACGTGCACTGCTTTAAAATATGAAATGGAAGAAAAAAACCTCCCTAGCCCTAGTAACCCCATCGATACCTATAACCACAGTATGATGAATCATAAGTATGCTCGATGGGTAGTCATTGAGAATTCAACCTGTCGGTTTAGCTCCTCCAAGAAAAAAAATCATTAATCCTAGGCGAGTTCATCAACGACCTTTCAATTCGACTCAAGGATCCCAAGATAACGAATCACTACCATATGAACATCTATTCTTAGTGATGATTGAGGACCCTTGAGTACGATGAGATCCTTCTATTCTTGTGAACCCAAAAATTTAAAACCATAGCTCACCCATGAAGACCAAAGGCGCATATGCCATCAAGCTCTCGGGTACCTTCTCATGGGGGACATCCTTTATCGAGAGGCATTGACACTATTTTACATCGATGCCTCGCACATGACTCAATCTCAACAATCCCTAAATAACTCCCATAGTGGGGCTTGTGGCGACCACACTGCCAAAAAAAGCCTTACGGTCGGATATTTTTGGCCCACCTTATTCCATGATTACATTCAAGCGGTCAAAGGTGTGAACAAAGCCAACGCTTCGCCCACAGGAAAGAGCACCTCCTTCTCCTCTGCACCCTGATCATTGTAGCGAGTCCCTTTTGTAAATGGGGAGTTGAATTTATGACTTGCAACCCTAGCGTCGTCTTGAAACCAAAAATACATTATTGTAGCCTTCGACTATTTCACCAAGTGGGCAGAAACCATGCCTACATATGACAATACGGCATAAACCACAACACGGATTCTCTTCAACCATGTCATCGCATGATTCGGTGTACCTAGGGAGTTAGTCTCCGACGATGGAAAGAATTTTTGAGAATGAAATATTTAGAGCTATCCCATCATCTAGGATTTACACACGAGTTTGCGTCACCATATTACCCCTAGTCCAATGGTCGAGGTAGAAGCTATTAATAAAGTACTCAAAATGATGTTACAACGTATGGTAAAAAACCATAAAAATAACTGGAACCATATGGTATTTTCGACCTTATGGGAATATCACACAATGGTTAAATCTTCAACATCATTCACACCTTTCCAATTGGTATACGAGTGGAGAGCGTGCTTCCCATTGAGCACGAGAATCCCCAACTTACACGACTATCAAACTCATCGATGATACCCAAAATTTAGAGCAACGGTTGGTATAGTTAAGAGCTCATAGACGAAAGTAGAACGAAGTCTCTCCAACATAATGAGGCACACAAGGAAAGGGTAAAAGAATCATTCGGCACGCAACATCACCCCTCGCTCATTTTCGGAGGGGGAGCTAGTCCTGCTGCTACGAAGTTGCAAAATAAGCCTTAGGACCTAGGAAGTTCGAAACATTATGGAAGGGTCCTTACATCATCAAACTTTGCCTCCTCGAAAGGAGCATACATTACATGCGGAGCAGGGAAGGTATATGCTAGCTATTCCCGTCGATGGGCTCTACCTCAAAAATTCCACCAATAAGGAAATAAGTCTCAACCTTAGAGATAAAATAAATGTAACATAAATTTTTGAGATGATCACAATCATCGTGGAATTGTTCTAAAAAATTCTCTTGTGTCACATATGGATCATCCCCCCATCTACTACTTTTTGGATTCGTTGATGGAGCCTCTCGATGGTAACAAAATCTAGCAGCGGTTGCCTAGGCCATATACTCTCTTGACCGGTCACCATTCCTCACCAACGGAGTATGTATCGGATCAACTACAAATAATCAAGAAAAAAATATGATGCGATCATCGGTACGGTGAGCGATGCCTCCAACCAAGGCATTCACCATCTACATGTCTTCCTTGATTCCCGAGTTAGTGGTATCACGATTAAACCAAGATTTTAAAGTACGAGATTCACAACTATTTAGGAAATACTTGCATGCCGCTTTGTTGAGTCATCACTTTGATCACATTAAATTTACATATAAACCAAGTAATAAAAATTAGACAACCGATCGCATAGCTAAACATATCTGATTTGGAATTCATCTTGCATAAACAATCATCCATAAAAATCAAATTCATAAAGAATAAACATCCATCATAGGTACATAACATCCATCATAAACATATGCAAACATAAACAAAATAATAACAACCATATACACATCATAAGCACGCAAAAAATATGCATCTCACATATATACATCAAAAAAGTATATGTGTCCATGTATACAAAATAGGTCATTGACCATCATGTCAATAAAAAAATATACATGTCATCGATACGGGGAAGCATCCTCATAATGGGTGCTTTTCACGACCATACAAAAATCTCTACGGGTGAGCCTACGCCCTGGTGGGTCCTATGGACCCACAAAAGTATACAGTGCCCGATATAGGAGCAATAGGGCGCAACGCAAGTTCCACCTACTGCGTAAAGTCGAGGCGATGCGCCCTCTCCTAGGCCATCATTGTCTCCGGCCATATGTCGTCTAGGTCATCAAAACCTTTGGTCGGAATGCCTTAGATCAACCGGTCAAGCAAACTCCATGAATAAGCTGAGACTGCGACGCATGAGCATCGGCGCCTCGGCCCAGAGCCTCTCGCATCGGCACTCTAATATCGGTGGTAGCCAACAACTCCTCGATCGCCGCCACACGTGGCTCGGTCGACTCAACACGTGCGAGAAGAGCAACATTCCCACTAGTAGTTGCAATGCTACTAACCTCACTTCGAGGGACCACACGACCACCTTGCCCCCCCCAATCCTGGGCACTGACCGTCCCAATCGGGTCCCTCCTCCTCGGCTAGTGACCTAGAAAATGAGCGGTGAGAGCACCACTGCAAACTCACATTTGCAAGAGAAACCAAAGACGATATCAATGTCACCATCAAAGACATATAGATCTACTACACGATAAAAATCATAAAAATGCGAGAAAACATCAAAGATCATAGCTGTCGGACCCCATGCATAGCACTGCGGGGGAGACCCATATCCGGATGCCTTCGGAAATCCATCCCGAAGTCGAGAACTCAAAGGAACACCTACGGGTTCGACTCGAAGCTAGCGTCTCGATTGTCCCGTCCCGATAACGACCCACCTCTCCTCCACCACCATGGGGGGATCACGGGTGCCCATTGATGCATTCGAGGATCCCTCCCAGGGGACCCAAGAGCACCGGCCACAAGGTTCATAGCATCAAAACCCTCTCATACGTAATGCTACGAGAGGATGATGGCATAAACGAAGGTCTTACCATGACCCTCAGGGGCCTTGGACAAGCGGGTGACCATGCCTTGATAAACATAGCGAGGCCAATGAAAAAAAGTGGCCGGCTTTGAAAGGCGAAGCAAAACCTGAAAGCTGCGAGACCCTAACACTCGATGGGTCGCCATCGACCCGGATGAGCAAACTATCATCGCTAAGGCAACCCTCTCGGCCAGGTGCAGCTGAGAGGAAGAGACACTTGTATGAAATCGAGGGAAAGGGACCTCCTTGTTTTGGTTATTTGATTTCCATAGCTCAAAGGACCCTCTTCAAGTGTTTTGCATTGTATATTTTTTACCACCAACACCTAATAAAGGGAGAACTCTCCACTTGTGTTATTAGCTTTGTTTTCTCCATCGAGTTTTTGCATTTTGTATCTTGTGTTTTGATTTTTTTTTGGTGTTGTATGCTTAGTTTTACCTCAAACTTAGTTTACATCGCGTCGAATCTCTTCCACTAACAATAGGCGATCATTTTTTCTGCGTGACCTTGTGTACGTAGCAACCTGACTTCTTTGAAAAAGTGTATTTCGTACGCCACTTGCGTGTTACCACAACGAGCGACCTCTATTTCACAAAGTTCTCGACAGGGTATCATGAAAATATTTGAGACAAGGATAGTGATGAGAATAGTGACCAACATTGTCACATAAAGCACAAGGGTGATTTGTGCATAACGATTTGTTTTTCTTGGCCAAATCGAGATAAGGTAACATGGACCTCTAGGATGCTAGAGTCAAGAAACATATTGACGACGACCTCTTTGAGATGAGGAAGTTCGGGACAATTCTAGAGTTGTTTGGGGAGCATTTTCCTTAGGTTCCTTATTTTTGGCTTTTCTCCCCTCACCGGATGATTTCGCAACAAAAGTGGGCTCCTATTGAGTTTGTTGTGGAAGCCCGAAGAAACAGGAAGGGGTCATAACGACCCAGGTTGGATCGAGGTTAAAGCAATATATGGTTTAAGTTGGCTTTGGTGGAGTGTTTGATGGTGGATCAATGTACCATGGCGGGATCCATAAGGTCGCATTTGGTAAAATCAACGTAGCCATGACATGAACGAAAAAGATTCTAGGTGGAGGAAATAAAAATGATATATGACTTGCAAGATAATGGCACTGGTGGAACGACTCCATGGATGGTTAAGGCACAAAGGAAAAAATTCCTTGTTTAAAACGAGGAGGGAGAGACACCGAGCGAGAAGGAGGAGGTCATCTGAGGAGTTGATCACGATGGTTGGGTCGAGTGGGCAACAACGGTAGCAAGGGTGCTCGTTTTTGGATGGGCATACAAGCGCTTGTAGGTAGCACAGCAACACTTGTAACATGAAAAAAACTAGACGATGCGAGATCGAGAAGGGGTTGGAGGTGGACTATAGTATGCACCAAGAAATTTGGAATCTTTATAGACTCACGGAGAGACATTGGTGAGAGGCGAGACAAGTTTATTTACGGGTCATCGACGAGATGGTAGGCAGAGGGGTGGTGTACGAGACTTAGCATCGTAATATGTCAAATGATCGATGGTGACAATATTTTTTTATGGGGGGAAGCACATCTTATGGTGAACCACGGATGCAACAACTAGCATCACATAAGTATAGCTACAATGAAAAAATAATATTGTAATCCAAGGGATATCGATGAATTCTATGCCAATGAAAACAATTTTGCCAACAAGCTGTGATGTGAAAATTATGCTACATGCTAAGGGGCTGTGAAGGGTGACCATCCCAAGTATGTAAAGTGATAGTGGATGGGGGACAACCCGAGTGACCTGATTTGTTTCCAAACACGCGGTTCCCATGACACGTGGATGCGCCTTCAGTCTATAATATATCGCTAGACATTAGCGTTTCCAATGGTGACTAGTATTTGGAAAGCAACTAATGAGGAGAGGAGGATTTTCTAACTTTTCAACATCGAAGATGATCAGAGAGATCGTCTAAAGGGTCCACGATGCCCTAAAGAAGATGGTAGATCTTTCCTTTGGGATGGGCACATCTAGAGAACTTCCGGCATTGACATGGAAACGGGAGACTACGCCAAGTCATCTACTATGTTATATGTGTGGGCGACTTTGGTTGAAGCAACATTACGACGTAATGGCCCTTTAGGGATATTTTGCATGACCTATACTTTAGGTTGAGGGAGCTTTAAGGGACCATTTGGTGTCGGGATAGACGCGGTGGAAACTTTGGGTTTGGGGCTCGGTCGCAAACGTAGCGAGTTTCTTGTCATACTAGCGTGGCCAGGGTGCTGGAGGTTGACTTTGGGAGGTGTTGACCTCATTAGAGTTCATCATGATAATCTAGTAATCAGGGGTGACTTGACTGCGCTGAGGTGGGGGGGCGGCCTCACCCTATGGAGGTTGGTCGATGAGGTATCCTTGTGAGGGAAAGAATTAGTGAGAACATTCGGTTGAGGGGGAGAAATGGTGTGAGGAAGCAACACCATGGGTTGTTGTCCTCGAGAGAGACTGTGAGCATCCAAAATTTGAAGCATATGGGGTAAAAGGGGACAATCATGTGTGTAATGGCCATATACACCACAACATGCATAAGGCCTATACGTACAAAGAGACTTATTTTTCTTGGGTGAGTCACTACGATGTTTGGGTTGTGGTATTTGGATGCTTCCCTTGGGGTTCATTTAGTTGAGTACCTTGGCTACCTTGGTTATCCTATGATTGTTGGTTCTAGTTACCTTTCCCCTTATTCTTTTTCTTCGAATTGGGGGGGGATTGGTCATGCTTTTCTAAGCATATAATTGACCTTGAGGAGGAGGTTGTTTATATGACAAAGGTTGAGGAGGCATGGGAGGGTCGAGGGCTGCTGATTCTGAGGGGTTGGAGTGCTTGGAAATGCATAAGTATAATAAGGATATGTGGCAACATTCGGAGTAAACGTGGTCAAGAAACAATTGGCTTTTGACATCTCTTGATGTGGTTGGGAAAATGCATAAGACGTGCTTGGCCCAAGATACACGTTGCACTGAAGGAGGGGGGATGAGTGTTGGAGGCTGGTCCCCCTCGTAGGGTGACCATAAATCATCGAGGAGGATAATATGGAGTGGGTATGAAAGGGATCTAATGATGCGAGTCGGCAACGTGAAATTCCCCTAGTGCGGTGGCACCACAGTCTAGGGAGGTTTGGTAAAAAGCGGTATAAACATAACACTGATTGGGCATAAATCAAGTCATATTTTAAGGCTATACGGGAGAGCTTCTTCCTTGAGTACGAGGAAAGTGAGCTGCGAAATATTTTCCTATGGGGGGATAATAGTGTTATAAGAAACCAATCCATATAGACACGGTCATCAAATGCAAGAGATCTACACATCGTTGCTTCTTCTACACCATTCTTGTACATGGTCGGAAAGGCGAATGACAAAATTTTGATGGAATGCGGTCAATAATTCGGTACCGAGTAGCATAACGAAGAAGTGGCTGGAAATATGAAAGAAACGCTTTAGAAAGATTCACAAAGGTGGAATTAGAGGCGGAGGGATGGTATATATACCACTTCTTAGCATCTCTAGTGAGCATGCGATGAAATAACCGAAGAAGTATGGAGTCATTGGTGATAGAGTTTGATTAACACCACATGTGAAAGGAGCGAATGCGATTGGTGTAGTATTCTCTAGGATTTCCCTCGGGCGAGGGATGTCAAAGGAATTTTGGTTGGCATAGCTAGCCAACCAACATCATGTAGAATGGGATCGTTGATTAGCTGGGTTAAAATATTGGAGACTTAAACCAAACATAAAGGGGATAAATGGTGTTGTAGCGTTTTCACTGGTGGTATTAATAGGGTTGGGAAATATGATAGAAACTCTTTAGCAAGAGTCACAAAGGTGGAATGAGAGGCGAGAGGGCTGGTATATATACCACTTCGTAGCATCTCTAGTGAGTGTGTGATGAAATAGCGAAGAAGTATGGAGTCATTGGTGATAGATTTTGATGAACACCACACGTGAAAGGAGCGAACGTGATTGGTGTGGTCTTCTCCAAAATTTCCCTCAAGGCGGGGATTTCGGAAGGAGGTTTGGTTGGCATAGCTAGCCAGCCAACATCATGGAGAATGGGATCGTTGATTAGCTGGTTAAAATATGGGTGACTTAAACCAACCATAAAGGGGAGAAATGGGGTAACGGTGACCATAGTTGTAGCCGTTTATTTGGTGGTATTAACTTAGGGTTGGGACCCAATTTACCACCTTGGTTTCCTGCACCTAAATTGTTTCCTAACATGGTGGCGATACGAGGTTGAGAAGATCTTTGAATCATATGAAGAACTCGATGGATCGGTAGAAATAGAATCAGAAGAGGGACTCGATGGAGGACTAAGAGGATTAATTCAAACCCAACGAGAGCGAGAGAAATATGTCCCAACATAAGCGGGGATGGATACCTCAAATTATCTACGACAAAATCCTAGGGGGGTGCAATGATGTCGAGACACGAGATGACATCTGAAGGATAAATGATGATAGAGACACTAAGAGTAACAAACAACAAGCAAACACCTAGTGTAGTGGTTCCAAGTGTAAACTAACTATTCTATGAGCTACTCTAATGCAAGAAAGCATGTCCTATCAAAGAAAAAAATGAACTCTAGCCTAAAGGTTATCAAAATCCTAAAACAAGCCTAGAATCTACTATTTTAGATGACCTTTCAAATAACTTTGTGCTCACGGGATCCAATCCACATGAGCACTGACCGCCCCGAAAGAAAGGTAGGGTAGAGAACCGAAATGCTTCCCATAGCTAGTCCTATAAGGAGTTTTCCTAATATAGGCTAGTAAGGTTACCTTCATCCCATGGGGGGAGGTCGAGTCTTGAGCTTCTTGGTAAATCAAACAACACACGAAATTCCCTACCACGGGTTGGGTCGCCCCAAGGAGAACCGCTCGCACGATGTCCTATCCTAACCCCCTCGGAAACGAGTTTATGACGCACTTCGACTTTGATAGTGGGATGGTGAAGGATTTCATGCTCCCTATTAACTCAAATTTCTATGTCTCAATGTATGCAATTGATGGGTGTTATTGGAAAGCCTATCACACCAATATTACACCTAACTACAAATATTGTTTTGGCCTTGATGCCCAAGTGGGCTTAATCTATGTGAGTTATATTTATTAAGTGGTGTGTTTAAGTCTTGGCTTGGTGGTGTTAACCAAGATCTCATTCTATTTAGGTGTGTGTGAAAATAAGTGTGTATTGTGGATGAGTTAATTACACATGTTTTATGTTGATGCCAAAAATCTTTGCTTTGAAATAAAACGTTGAAAACTATAAATAAAGCAGAAATAATGGCGGTGAAATAAACAATAAATCAAGAATAAACCCCACCCAAACAAGGCTTTCAAATACTAGGAGAGGAAAAAAAATAAAATCAAAACACACTAAAAATGTCACAAGATCTAATGTCTATGGGGCCGGGATCTAATGACTCTATATTGCTGAAAAATAGTGCGGAGAAAAAAACAACAAAAAAACCGAGAGGGGAAAAAATGCTACAAAAAGATATGGAAGAAGCTTTATAATCTAGAGAGAAAAATGGGACCCTAAGGGGGAATCCAAAAAAAATGCAAGAAGGGAGTTTTAGATGCTAAAACAACCTATCTTAAAGGTATGCAAAAATAATGGATCATACATTATGTATATTTTATTATTTGAATTATATATATATATATATAATTATGGGGAAAAAAAATTGTTAACCTTGAAAAAGTCACGTTGTTTTTAAAAGTCACTTTGTTTTGAAAAAGGCACGTTGTTTTGAAAAGGGAAAATGGGTTTTAATACCATGGGCAATTACCATGGGCCCAAAAACCACGAGCTTGTAAACCATGAGAAATTACTCTTCCTTTTTAATTTTACTTTGTCTTCACATGTACGTATATGTACTTCTTTATATGTATATATCTCTCTTTTTTACTTTTTTTTACTTTTTTTCTTTTGGAACTATTTTCTTTTAAATATATATATATATATATATATATATATATATATATATATATATATTTATTTATCTTTTATTTTATTTCCCCCTTTATGTTAAATGTCCTTCTCTCTTTATTTTATTAATATATATATATATATATATATATATATTTCTTCTTTCTTCTTTTTTAAAACAAATGTTGTTGCCCTACGACACTTGGGTTTTAAAAAAAATATGCAATTATGGAATTTTCTTGTAATTCCTTAATTACGAGGTGATCACTACGAGATCTAGAAAGAGCGATGGCTCCGATACCAATGGAGTGTAAAAAAATACGAGTAAACTTGAATAAGTATATATTATTATTGATAAAATATGAGATATGAGATATGATTACAATGAGGGAATCATCGAGGCTTTAAATATAGCCTCATGGTGTCCCTTGGTGAAGAGGCATGATCTTTGATGATGCCATTTCACTTAATAAAACCTAAGATAACTATATCTAACTAATAATTAATAAAATATACATAACAATACCTTGAAATAATGGTGAGAAATCTTGGAATATATCGGACTACCTACTCGGATGAACCCTTCCTAAAAAGGTGGAAGTGTACTTGAAACTCTATGGGGCTTATTTATACTTCAAATAGACAAAATGAGCATATCCGGGCCTAAGGCGAGTGGAAACGGAGAGGTCAAACAACCCAAAGCAGTGCTCTCGACAAACCTTGAAAATTACGAGAAAAAAAATCCAAGAAATTTATGAAAATGTAGTTTACGATCTGTTTCGGTGGAAAATGTAGATCATAAGGTAGAAGGGGAATGTAGGGTTGTAAAACACAATTTATGGTCTAAAAAGTGCATTTTTCTATCCTCGATTCTTGGGCGACGGGTCTCAGAACATATTTATCGTCTCATGTTTGGTTGGTACTTGTGACCTACGGAAAACACCGAAGAAAATTATCAAAACTCGAAATTTTAACTAAATAAGGGAATAAAAGTTGAAAATAGACATCGAGAAAGTGAAAAAATAGTTGAAGAAAAACCACGATTCATTTGAAGCTTTTGGTCACCTAGGAAAGCTGAATTACAACGATGGAGTCACCATTTGTTAGTGTGAAGTTTTCTAGCAAGTGTACCAAAAAGGCTTCAATTAAAGCCACAAGTGACTAATGGCTCTAACAACAAATGTAGCTATTCGAAACTTCAAATTTGCAATAGAAAGTTAAAATAAAACATTCAAAAACAATAGATCTATGCAAAACAAAGCATTAAACAACAATAATAAAAACTAATGTAAAACCCCAACCATGGATAAAGCAATTTAGAATGAAAAATATATTTATTACACTTGGTGAAGGAGTCTTGTATGAAGGGTATAGATCCCCCCTCAATGGTACGGGTCTGCGGCTATCCCTGTTTCTTTAGTAATGGATCTCTCTCTCTCTCTCTCTCTCTTGTATGAAACCCAAATAATGTGTGTTGAACTCAAATGAGAGCTTGATTGCTAAAATATGATAATAAAGACGATGATAGTGATCGAGGTGAGGAGTGGATGGAAAAACCCTCTTATTTATAATAAAATATTTAGTTGCCAGTGAAAATGGAGAATAATACAATATTATTAACCACAATCTCAGAACTTAACCTCTTGGAATATTTTATTATATTTTTTGGAGAGTGAAAAGATATTTAAATTGGTTAAATACCTTTATTTAGAAACAAAAAAAATAAATAAATGATTTATTTTTATTTCAAGGGACGTGGTTAAGGAATACTAAATAAATAATGATTTGTTTAATCATTCCTTGGTGATTTAGTCAATTACGATGAGGAATATTAACTAAATAATGATTTAATTAATTATCCCTAAAGAAAAAATCAAATAAATAATGATTTATTTAATTATTTCTCATGATTGGGTCAAATGTGACAAGGAATATTTATTAAATAATGATTTAATAATCATTCCTAGAGGAAAATCAAACAAATAATGATTTATTTAATTATTCCTCACGGGGTTTTTAGTTGTAACCAAAAAATAATTTAATAAAATGTTATGAAACTAGCTCTCAAAATAGAAGAAAAAGAGATATCAACACCTTAGAAATAAGCCACTTCGAGGGGAAACCTCCTTTACATTACATAAATGAACAATTCTTGGATGATACAAATAAAAAAAACCTCATTTCTATATATAGGAGTCCATAAGGTCACAATATAATCTAGCCGACCTAACACTAATAATGTAAGGTTACAACAATAACAATAGTGGCTTTTATGGGGCACAATGATAACAATATGGGAGGTATGCAAGAGGTACATAAATAACAATAAAGGGGCTACACTAAAAACAATAAGGGACCTCACTAGTAATATAGGGACCTAACATGCCCCTCTCCTTTAAAAACGTGTAGTCCTCAATGTTTGAGTAGCTACTGGATGCTTACGTCATAAAATTCTCATCCTCCCATGTGGAACCTTCGGTGCGGTAAGTTCTTCCACTTGATGAGATACTGCTGAAATTGATCAATTCCATAGCTTTCGAGTTCTTGTTTCCATGAGTAGCTTCGGGTTCCAATATGATTTTTCCTTCCTCATCAAGTTTTCTACGTAAATAATTTCCTTTGATTGGACGACTTTCAAAAGCAATGGGTCTTCCTTCTTGCTTTAAAACAACACCAATTCCATTTTACGAGGCATCACATTCCACAATAAAGGTTTTTGTGAAGTACGGAGTAGCTAAGATCGGTGCTAGGCACTTTTGCCTCTTTAAGATGTTCAAAGGCCTTAGTTGCTTCGAGGAGTCATGAAAATGCATCTTTCTTCAATAATGTTGTTATAGGTCGCTGCTATTCTCCCATAATTCTTAACAAACTTGTGATAATACTAGTAACCGAGAAAAATCGTTGCAACTACTTTATGGTTGTGAGGGGCTTTCCATTCCTTAATGGCTTTAATTTTTTTAGGGTCTACCTTAACACCCTCACTGAGATACAATATGACCCGGATATTCCACCTCTTGTACTCCAAAGAAACATTTTGAGGGTTTTTGCATCTAATTGTTTCTCTTCCAATAGTTTGAGCACCCTATCAACATGTTGAACATGATCGTTCCAAGACACGATCTAGATTAGTATATCATCAAAAAATACTAACACAAATTTTCTAAGGAAGGTTTTGAAAAGCTGAATTCATTTGAACCCTTGAAATGTAGAAGGTGCATTGGTAAGTAATGGATGAAGTGTCCTCGGACACGTAATTTTATTAATCAAAAAAAATAGTTACATTTGGAATTATGCAAGAGTTTACACTCGAACGACAACAACACTCTTGCAATGAGCTATTTATATGCTCAATGTCCTAACTTCCACTAATTATGGATCACTTATTAAATAGCAAGTGTCCACTTACATTAAATGCTATTCCAAATAACTAGCTAACAAAAAGCCCAAGATACAACACATTTGGAGAGTCATATCTTGTTACAAAAATAAGCTAATTCTAAATGTCTCCATAAATTAATTAAATATTCTAGAATAATAATTATTAATTTAATATCTTAAATTAATAATTATTTTTATTCCAACTTTATAACCTATGATAATATTTTATTTTTGGATCATCTAACATTTCCCCCCCATGATCCAAAGATACATTACAACGGATACCAAGTTCATCCCTGAACTTAGTAAATTTTATTCGCGAGAGGTTTCGTGAAAATGTCGGAGGTCGATCTTTTTGAAGGACAATAAATCGGCTTGATGACGTCCTTTGCAATGAGTGATATGATATGATGATACTTGGTGTCCACATGCTTTTTATTTGAATGAAAAAGCTGGATTCTTGGCAAGCTTTATTGCTGGCTGATTGTCGATGAATACGAGTAACCTGCTGGAGGAATTCCCAAGTCTGTAAAACTCAACGTAACCAAACAATCTCACATCTTGCTTCCCATGCTGAAATGTACTCTGCTTCTCTTGAAGAAGTGGCCACTATAGCTTGCTTCTTGCAACTCGAGCTGCGGTGAGCCCCATTTTTATTAAGTAACCTAAGGTTGATGCCTACGTCATCATATACACGACAAAGTCGACATCACGAAAATCCACGAAGTACAAAATTTTTTAGTCTTTTTTGTAAAAGGAAGACCAAAATCTTTTGTTCCTTGGATATATCGAAGAACTCTTTTGGCCGCATTCCGGTGGTACATCTAGTGGTTCTCGCATAAAACGTGAAAGAATACTATACGCTGCATAAGATAGATCGGGACAAGTGGTTTTTAAATAAATCAAGGCGCAATCAGCGTACGTAAGTAGTGCTTGTCCACCTTTTCCCCCCCCCCTTCAAATTTTGAAAGTTTCGAGTTTTTGTTCCATAGGGGTAAGGACGGGCTTGCAATCACGCATTCCAAATCGTTGAAGAATTTTTGTTGCATATTTACTCTAAGAAATGAAGATCTAATGTGGACATTGGAATACTTCAACACCAAGATAGTAGTGAAGTAGTCCCAAATGCATGCATCTTAAAACACCGCATGTAACTCCTTTTTCCACTGTTCAATGTGATCATCATTGTTACTGTGATGATCAAATCATCGACATACATAACCAAAATCACTAGATTGTTACCTTGTTGGTGTACATACAAGGTATCATCGGATTCCATTGTGATGAAAACCAAATTTGCGAAGGTATTCATCCATTTTGGCATACCAAGCTCGGGGAGCTTGTTTTAACCCATATAAAGCCTTCATCAATTTGCGGACTTTATGTTCTTGTCCTTCAATTTCAAAACACGGTGGTTGTGTCATGTACACTTCTTCTGTAAATATCCGTTGAGAAAAGAACTTTTTACATCCATTTGATGAAATTTCCATCCTTGTTGATTTTGCTAAGGCAAGTGTGAGGCGGATGGTGTTCCATTTAGTTGTAGGAGAAAACTTTTCCTCATAATCTATCCCTTCTGTCTTGCGCAAAACCTTTAGCAACAAGTCTTGTTTTATACTTGTCAATATCACCATTTTTCTTGTACTTAATTCGATAAACCCATTTCATCCAATAGGTTTAACATGCGAGGACAATCAACAAGTTGCCAAGTGTTGTTGTCTTGAATTGCTGATATTCATCAACCATAGCCTATTTCCATGCTTTATGTTTTATTGCCTCTTGATAAGAAGAAGGTTCGGTAAAATCGTTTGCTATCAAGAAAATTTGCCTTCATTTTGTTTTGATCCCCTTGTTCTGTTTTTATTTTGTTCATTAGGCCTTACATCTTTTTAAAATTTGAACAGCCCATTTCGGTAATTGATGTTCCTTTGGTTTTGAGCTTGTGAAAAATCACCATCATTAAAAAAGAGGGTTGATGTAAAGTGATGTCTGGTTGATCAACAATAGGTTACGGGGGACGGAGAGTCATTGTTAGAAGAAGCTATTTGCTACTAGGAGAGTTGGATGAGCTTGCTTGTTAGGCCACCTATATTTTTCAAATTATATCAGTTGGTGGCTAAATATTATTTGCAGCCTTCAAGAAACAAATTCAATCCTGAAACTTGTTGGTGCTTGAAGACTGTTGGTAAGATCACAAACTACTGATTGGTTCTACATACTCTTCATCCTCTATGCCTCTGATGTTCCATGAAAATCCTAATCAAATATTGCTGCATCCTCCTCCTTTTTCTCTCCCCTTCTTCCATCTCTTCCTCATTCCTTCAACTCTCCTTTCATCCATAAAAACCCCATCAAACCCTTTTATATTCCTTATTCCTCCATTAACCTCATTTCCTAAGGTTAAAAACCCACTTTTTGACCTATCGGAACCTCTCTCCTTTTGCAAAAAACAGTTAAAAACCATAGAAAAACATGCGTTTCTATACGTTAGGTTTTAGCCCCTCAGGCTAAGCCCCTTTTCGTTTTTTCCTCCATATGCCCCAACGCCGGAACCGTGTGCTAAAACTGCCAGGCGCTTAACCGTCAGAAATAATTTATTACCCAAAAACATTGAAAACCCTTTGTAAAAAGCAAAGTCGGGTTTATTTTATTTTTCCACCAAAGAAAATCATATTAAAACTCCGCCGTCGATCTGTCCCACAGATCAACGGTGCGGAGTGTACCCCTCACCTGGTGGACACCCCTTTCGCCGCGCTGTTTTCCATTTCCACCGGTTTTGTGCCCGCACCACCTTTCGTCCGGGAGCGGTTTTATACCATCGGCCAGCGATCCCACCCTCTGGCCGACACGTGTTCTCCACCTCACCCCAAAAACCGTCGTGCCGTGTCTATTCCCCGCACGTTAAGCCTCGTCCTATGGCCCCGCAGCGGGATTCATCCCCGCCGTCGGATCTGGGCCCTCCCATCCGACGGTCCCTGATTGCCTTTCCCGCTCACCCTTTAACGAACTCGCTCGCCCGTTAAGTCTTCCCCGGCGCATTCAAAAGTCGATCCCCACCGTCGATCTCTGCGGATCGACGGCTCTCATTTGTTCTCCCGATTCCGTTGTACAGTCCACCTTTTTCCCCGTTGACTGTTCAATTTGCTCCCAACCGTTGATCGCGATACGATCAACGGTTCCGATCTCTCCATTTTCCCGCACGACTTCCGATGCAGTCTATCCATATAACGCAGGATTTCCTCATTTTTCTTGTTTTTTGCAGGTTTTTAAGGTTTTTTCTTCGTATTCTATGAAATCTAAAGGATGAGGGTGACGACTCCCATCCTTCCGATTTATCCAGGGAATCGATCATACGGAGAAGAACAATGATATCAACAAAGTTTCATGAGCTTTGGTTGCGGCATATCCCTGTAAAGCTCGAAGAATGCCATCGATATCAGAGCAGAGAAAGAGTATCAGGTTTTGAAGACAGAATGAACCAGAGCAGCAGTTTTATGAATAAATTGGCGGGTATTACGGCTAAGACGGTTATCAAAAGCCTAATCCCCGGCTTAGAACACGGATTAAAGCAAAACCTAAAAGTGTTCATCAGACAGATCGCCTCCACCGCCATACTTTGAGGCGAATTGATTCCTCAACCACCCCAGTGCCACCTATTGCCTCAGAACGATCAGTCAGAGGCCGAATTTATTGAACAAGATCAGATACTATGCCTCGGAACAACCAAGAAGTTATTTCTGCACCAGATTTTATTCCAGAATATTTGCAGGATAGCCCTAATAGTATGCGGAGCCTCAAAGGTCAACAAAAGCTCTCTTCGAGCTTACTTCTTAAGTATAAACACATTAATGCAATGTAACACCTGTAGAATTTCTTCATCGAACCTCACGGGGTCAGGAAGACATTAATTCTGCATTGATTGTGTTTGAGATCTTTTTATTAGATCTCACCTCCTCATCCTTCTATATATACTCCAGAAGAAGATGAGTGAGGGGTTGATTTAGTTGGTTGTCAATATAATTGCTGAAGCGCTGTAGCTGTTTCTGAGTGGAAAACTCTTGATTGTAAATAGTGGTTTCATGGGCCCTTGGAGCTCTGCTTGTAACAGATAGATTAGGTTGTGAAGAGAGGTGAATTAAAACATTGGATTTGAAGATTGTAACCGGTTTGAAGCAATCAATACAAGTTGATTTATGGGATCCTGGTCTATGTTGATGGTGATGTTATTCTCACTATAACTTGTCATTTTATTTCAGTTTTCAATTTGTTTCATTTTCCACTATAAAGAACAGTTTAAACAGTGTTAGAATTTGCTGTATACCAGTGATCTTCTCTGGCTGAAAAATCTTTATCCCAATGTTTTCTTCTTATTGTGTTATTTAGAAATGATTTAATTCAGTCCAAGCACAGAGATGCTGGCGTTCCCTCATCTTTCGTCACTGCTGAATGTTGTTTTTAAATGTTACTTTCATATATGTTGTGTAAGGAATGAATTGAGGAAATCAAAGGTTAGCCCTGAGTCCCTTTCTTGTTTGCTCAACTATTTGTCTGTTTCCCTTAGGATGTGTCAAAAGCTGACTAGTTTCAAAGTACTTATCAGATCTTAGGTCATTATGTGTTATCTTTGTGATTGTCTTGGGAGTAACTAAGTAAAGAAGAACTAAGATGAGGAGAAAGGTGAGCCCTGCCCGCTAGTTTCTGCTCCAAAGGTTGCCTTCAAGTTTTCCCTTCGTTTTTAATCTGTGTTCTCTAAGAAGTGTATCAAAGGATGGCTAGTTTCAAAGTACTTACCAGATCCTAGTTTGCTTCTATGTCTTTCTTAAGTGCCTGGTCAAAGGCTGGCTAGTTTCAAAGTACTTACCAGATCCTGGGCTGCTCTTTGTTCTGCATCTGTTAAATTCCCTTTCTTTTTGTATCACCCCATTCCATAAATCAAACTTCAAAGAGATCCTTAGGCCTAGATGACTTGCCCCATAGATTACTCTTGAACCTGGTGGTTTCAATTAAATTCTCTTATGACTCCATAGCCCAATGGATTGAAAACTTGCCATCACCTTTCTTTAGAATCAAAGTTTATTTTGTTCAAGACCTGGATGGCGCTGATGAAGAAGATGGACTGGATGAATCATCGTCAGATGAAGGAAATTCAAGTTCATACCAACTTGGTGAATTTGGTTGACTTTGTAAATTTCCATGTCTTTTATCAGTTTTTGCTTCTAACTTTTGAAGAAGACATTCAACTTCTTCAGCACTCTTACTCTCATTTTCATCAAAGATCACATCTCTACTTACAATAAATTTCCCATTCGACAAAAGTCGGTACCCTTTCTTCTCATCAGAATACCCGATCATTGTGCACTTTAAGCTTCGTGCATCAAGCTTAGTTCGTTTTTCCTTGGGAACTAAGGCATAACAGATAGATCCGAAAACTTGGAGATGCTTAACCCGTGGTTTGAATCCAAACCATGCTTCATAAGGTGTGATTGTGTCTAAAGAAGCTGCAGGAGATCTGTTTCTCAAGTAGACAGTGGTATGAACTGCTTCAGCCCAATATGAAGGACTTAACTTTTTGAAAGTTAACATAGATCGCGCCATTCCTAACAATGTACGATTCATTCTTTCTACTACCCCATTTTGCTGCGGAGTGTAGTCATTGGTAAGATGTCATTTTATGCCATTTTCCATGCAATACTTTTTTAATTCATTTGAAGTGAATTCTCCGCCATTGTCAGTTCGAAGAGTGCCAATCTTCTCCTTTACTTCATTTTCAATAAGCTTATGAAAAGTTTTGAACTTTTCAAATGCTTCTGAATTTTGCTTCAAGAAATAGACCCATGTCATCCTGCTAAAATCGTCAATAAAAAGTAAAAAATATTTGCAACTTCCAAGTGAAGTTGGGAAGGGTCCACAAATATCACTGTGAACCAACTGAAAATGCCTGTCTGCTCGCTAGGAACTGGTGGGAAAAGTCTCTCGATGTTGCTTTCCAAAAATGCAAGATTCACACTTTGCATTTTCCTTTTCGAAGGTTGGAAGTCCTTTAACCATGCCCTGTTTTTGTAACTGGGAGAGACTGTCAAAGTTGAGATGGCCATATCTTACATGCCATAATTTGATTGGTGAAATATCTGTACTTGCTGCGCCTGCAAAGTCAGAATGTCTTGGAATAACTGTCCCTTTCATCCTTAACAGTTTTCCATCTTCATACACTGTCATTACTGTTTGCATGTTTTGTTTGACTGAGTTGATTTTAACCGAGCCATCTTGCATAAGCATTGTATGCCCTGCTCGTCGAATTGTGACTAAGGACAACAAATTTTTCTTGAATGTTGGGACATACCATACATTAGAAATCATTCTCTCTTCGATGCCTGGTAAAAAAAATTTAACTACACCTTTGCCTGAAGGAGTATGTTTGGTTTTGTCAACAAGATAGATTGAATTCAGATGACATTCCTTGAAACTCCAGAAGAAGTCACGTCGAAATGTCATGTGTTGAGTTGCGCCTGTATCAAGAATCCATGCATCTTCATAATCACTGCGGAGAAAGCTTGAAACATGTAGAGATGTTGCTTCTATGTTGGTGAAGACATATTCGGCACTATCAGGATCATCTTCATCATTTGCGAACTGTGCTGAGTTTGGATGAAACTTAGAAATTTTCTCAATAGAATTTCTACAATCTGCTGCATAATGACCAACTCTGTTACATCGCCTGCAAACAATTTGACTCAAATCGGTGCCTCTTCCCTGAGACTGTCCTCTGCCTTGAGACTGTCCTTGACCTCTGCTTTAAGTTTGTCCTCTTCCTGGACTCTGTCCTGTGCCTTGATGATATCCTCTATTTTGATTGTTTCCTTTGCCATGAAAATTGTTTTTGCCTGAATTGGAGCCTTTGTTGGAATTGTTTCCTCTGTGTTGATTGCGACCACGACCTTGTGCTGCTTGATTTGGATTGAAATTACCTCTTCCTTTGTTTCTGGAATTTTCAGCTGAGGAGTTGCTTGAACTGGCTTCAGTGAGGAAGACATCTTCCCCAATCTGCTTCTTCTTCCCGAAGTTTTTATCATGCTGTGCTAACATGTCACTCATTTCATCAAATTTGATCTTCTCTAACTTGCCAGTGACTTGCAAAGTTTCCAAAAAATGAGTATATGATGATGGCAATCCAGCAATTAAAATTGTAGTTAAGAAGCTTTCATCAACAGCTTGAAAACCAACATTGATGATTTCTTGTGTAATGTTTTTAAGTCGTGAAATGTACTCAAGGACATCACCACCTTTAGTTAATTTCTGTTGAAGCAATTTTAATTGAAGATCAACCTTCTTTTATTCAGGTTGTGTATCACAGAGATCTCTGAATGTATGTAAAGCAACCCATGTATCTGAAGAATTCTTAATGTGTATGTACATTTCATTACTAAATGAAGCTTTTATAAGAGCTAATGCCTTGGCATCTTTTATTTCCCATTTTGCAAGTGAATTTGGATCTGTTGGTTTATTTGGCTTAATGTTGCCATCACAAATGCCATGCCATAATTCATTAAAAATAAGAGTGCTTTCAATTATACGTCGCCATGTTTTATAGGATTTCACTCTGTCTAGCTTATCAGTTTCAAAGAATAGATTAATTAATTTCGACATTGGAGTGTTGAAGAAGTGCACGAAAAGAATCAAGAACAAAAAACTCGTCATGCCACGACACATGCCACACAAAAAAATGATCTATCGGGGCCTGGCCTTGACCCTCGTATAGTCGTTGAAATAGGAGAAAAATGACTGAGATTTGCACTTGGCTCTAGTCAATTTCTCAAATATTCACAAGGTAACTTTCAAAATTTGACTTTTACAATGATGCCCTTGCACAATCTGGTAAAAAAAGTTACCCCCCCTCAAAGTAAAATTACTTTGAGTCACACTTATCTCTCTAGAAACAAATTACAAAAAATCGCCTTATTACTCCAAAAATAAATTACACATAACCTTATTACTCCAATAAAAAATATTACAAACTCCAATAAAAAAAAATATTACAATGTTCTTCAAAAAATACAAAGTGCTACTTCACCTTATTGCTCCAACAAAAAAATTTTCAATTTGCATCATTTATAAACCAATCAACTTTTGGTGCTCAGCTGCATTAAATATTCAAGTTTCATTTGAACATCAACTTGCTTCTCCACGGCCTTTGCATATTTCTCATAGGCCTCCCTTAGGCTAGGTGGGTTATGCAGCCATTGATTTATCGCTGTTAGAATCTCATCGGATTCTGCTTCATAACTCGTAGGAAGACGAAATTCGCCTCGACATGTAAAATCAAAGACCATATATAGCAGCGGAAAGATCTATAAGCATAATTTGATCAAGAGTGAATTCACAGTAATTGGCCTTTGGACGGTGCTCTGGAGAGAGGATGAAAACCGGATCGATGTCTAAACGCGCTTGGGAATCGCTCTTCCTACGTTTGTTGGTCGGATATCTAGAGAGCAGTGGACACATAATGTGGAGACTGCATTCAACATAGGAGGGCCGCACGTACAACCAACAGTCAAGAGAATGCAACTGGTTAGAATGGATTAGGCTCAACTTTTATGCAGAGTAGTGTGAAAGATTTACATCGTTAGTGGGCAGCAATTTCCCTTATGGCATGCAGGCAGAATTGTTTTCGGCTGAAGTCCTCATCACGGGATTTAGAGAGGAGTTTAAGTAGACATGGTTTCTTTGCTCAAAATGGCAACAATAATCATGGAAGTAGTGATTTTGATGATTTGCGCGATCTATATGAGGACGGAAACAACTCAAGTGGAGGTTTGGATGTAGCATCATAGATTCCTCTGGATGATGGCGTTCCATGTGTGGCCTTATTCACATTTATCTGCATCTTAGCAGAAATGATATGCATGTACAACTATAAAATGGTATGGCATCTAGAAAAATTGTGCGTTCCCTTATTTTGATTGCTACAACACTCTTACAAACATAGTCACCTCAACAATTTGAAACAACAAATGAAAAAATTGTCTTCAAAATGGCATTGAGCGATACGCATGAGATCTCAATGTTGACTCCTCATTATGAACATGAACAAAATTCACACAGATTTTGCATTTGTTCTTGATAATAAAAATGATTTTAGAATTTACAAATCTAAAATCAATAATAAATTTTTTGTTCCTTTTACAAAAAAAAACTTGACAAATTCCATACCAATTATTTGCTGATCAATTCAATGGATTTTTCCAAGAAATTGTAGAGCTGGAATCTCCTCCTCATATTCACTGCAGCATTACCGTAGCTTTGATACCACAATAATGGCCGAAGTGTCCTCAAACACGTAATTTTATTAATCAGAAAAACAATTACATTTGGAATTATGCAAGAGTTTACACCTGAACAAAAAAAACACTCTTGCAATGAGCTATTTGTATGCTCAATGTCCTAACTTCCACTAATTATGGATCACTTATTAAATAAAAAGTGTCCACTTACATTAAATACTATCCCAAATAAATAGCTAACAAAAAGGCCTAAGATACGACACATTTGGAGAGTCATATCTTGTTACAACAATAAGCTAATTCTAAATGTCTCCATAAACTAATTAAATATTCTAGAATAATAATTATTAATTTAATATCTTAAATTAATAATTATTTTATTCAAACTTTATAACCTATGATAATATTTATTTTTGGATCATCTAACATCGGAAGGGAAAAAAAGGAGACACACAGCAAGAAAACAATCACGAAGCAAATGTGATAGGTGATGTGTTACAAGATGCTTTAATTATTTCTTTAGAAAGTGTTACTGATTCTTGGGTTGCAGATTCAGGGGCCTCATTCCATGCCACACCTGATAAGAAATATTTTCATGACTATGTTCAAGGAGATTTTGGGCTGAAAATTGGATTTGAGTGCGATAAATAAAACCACACGTAAAATTTTATTGAATTAATTGAGTTCTACAATAAACAACAGAATGGAAACAATGGCTAATAAAAAGGTAGAACATGTTCCAAATACGAAAAGAGAAAATACAATTTCTTACAGAAATTCCCACGATAGTGAAGGTTGTAGCAGCAACTTTCATGAATAAAACAGGTGCAAAGGAGCGCTGGTAATAGCAAAAGGCGAAAAGGTTGGTACATTGTATTTATGCAATGGTATTTCTAACTCTGTTAATGCTTTAACTTCCAAAGGAGTAGATGCAACATTATGGCATCATAGGCTCGGATACATGAGTGAGAAGGGGATGAAGGTTTTTCACTCAAGAAATTTGTTGCCGGGTTTGAAGAATGTTGATTTGGATTTCTGTGAGAATTGCATTTATGGAAAACGGAAGAGAGTCAGATTTCTCAGAGTTAGGAAAGAAAAGAAGAGTGGAAAATTAGAGCTTGTGCATACAGATGTATGGGGACCTTCTCAGGTATCATCTCTTGGCAGCTCTCGTTATTATGTTACTTTTATTGATGATGCAACTAGAAAAACTTGGATTTATTGTATTCAGAATGAATCTGATGTATTTGATACTTTCAAGAAATGGAAAGCTTTGGTTGAGATTGAGACAGGAAAGAAGTTGAAGTGTCTCAGATCAGACAATGGAGGTGAAGATTGCAGTTAAGAGTTTGATAGGTACTGTTCAGAGCATGGAATTCGCAGAGAGAAGACAGTTCCAAGAACACCACAAGAAAATGGTGTGTCAGAAAAGATGAACAGAACAATCATGGAGCGTGCAAGGCGCATGAAATTGCATGCAGGATTGCCTTTACAATTTTGGGCAGATGTTGTAGATACTGTTGTTTATCTAATAAACACAAGGCCTTCAAGTTCCTTGGATGGTGGTATTCCAGAAGAAGCATGGACAGGTAAAAAGGTAAACTACGCTTTTTTAAAACCTTTTGGTTGTGAGGCCTTTGTCCATATTAATAAAGAAAACAGAACAAAGCTTGAGGCAAAATCAAAGAAATGTACCTTTATTGGATATGGTGCTAATGATTTTGGTTATCGCTTATATGATTATGAAAATCACAAAATCATTAGGAGCAGAGATGTAATATTTAATGAAAAGGTCTTGTATAAGAATCAGCTGCAGGAAAAGAAACAGGAAAAAGAAAGCAAAGAATACACGGTTCTTGATGAGATAACTGAAAAAGTAAAGGTGCCTGAAAATAATAATAATCAACAACCACAGCAGCAGCAACCACCACAACAGCAACAGGCACCTCAAACACTTGAAAGTGGTGTTAGAAGATCTACCAAGATAAGTAGACCCCCTGAACGATACTCTCCTTCATTATATTATTTATTGTTTACTGATTCTGGTGAACCTGAATGTTATGAAGAAGCAATGCAGGTTGAAAGTAGGAAGAAGTGGGAGCTAGCCATGGAAGAAGAGATGGACTCCTTAATGCATAACCAGACTTGGGACTTAGTCAGGTTGCCTATAGGTAAAACTACATTGCAGAATAAATGGGTTTACAGGCTGAAGGAAGAAGATGGAGGAAAACAGAGGTACAAAGCTAGACTTGTGGTGAAGGGGTTTGCACATAAGAAAGGTATTGATTTTGATGAAATATTTTCTCCTGTTGTTAAAATGAATTCAATCAGAACTATTTTAAGTCTTGTAGCAGCGGAAGATTTACATCTTGAACAGTTAGATGTAAAGAAAACATTTCTCCATGGAGATTTGGAGGAAGAGATATACATGCAGCAACCAGAAGGATATGAGGTAAAAGGGAAAGAAAAATTGGTGTGCATGTTAAAGAAGAGCTTGTATGGTTTAAAACAGGCTCCAAGGCAGTGGTATCTAAAATTTGACAAGTTCATGTCTGAACAAGGTTATACTAGATGTCACTCTGATCATTGTGTTTATCTAAAAAGGAAAAATGATGGCAGCTATATTATATTATTATTGTATGTAGATGACATGCTTGTTGCAGGGTCTAACATGCAGAAAATAAATGTGCTCAAAAGAAAATTGGCAAATTCATTTGCAATGAAGGATTTGGGAGCTGCAAAACAAATCCTTGGTATGAGAATAACTAGAGACAGGAAAAATCACAAATTAACACTGTCTTGGAATGAGTACATACAAAAGGTGTTGAAAAGATTTAATATGCAGAATGCAAAACTAGTTAGTACACCTTTTTCTAGCCATTTCAAACTTAGTAAGGAGATGTGCCCCAAGACCCAAGAAGAAATGGACTATATGTCTAAAGTTCCATATGTATCAGCAGTTCGAAGCTTAATGTATGCAATGGTCTGCACAAGGCCTGATATTTCACATGCAGTTGGAGTTGTAAGCAGGTACATAAATAATCCAGGAAAAGAACATTGGATGGCAGTAAAATGGATTCTCAGATATTTGAGAGGTACCACAAATCAAACATTATGCTTTGGTGGTTCAAACATTGCTCTACTGGGATATTTTGATGCAGATATGGCAGGTGACAGAGATAACATGAGGAGCACTACAGGATATGTATTTACTATAGGTGGAACAAATGTCAGTTGGTTTCAAAAATCCAAAGTTTTGTTGCACTTTCAACAATAGAAGCAGAGTATGGTGCTGCTACAGAGGCTAGTAAGGAAATGATTCGGTTACAAAGGTTTATGGATGAATTGGGTAAGAAGCATGATATGGGCACGTTATACAATGATAGCCAAAGTGCCATTAATCTTGCAAAGAACTCAACATTTCATTCTAGGACTAAACACATACAGCTCAAGTACCATTTCATACGGTCAGTATTGGAAGATGGACAGTTGAAGCTAGAAAAGATACACACTAGCCAAAATCCTGCAGATATGCTAACAAAAGTTGTAACTAGGGAGAAACTGAGAACGTGCTTAGTTTCAATTGGTCTTCAAGGATAACGATGAAGATTAGAAACAGCTAGGTCCAAAGAGGAGTCATTGTCCAGCAAATGAAGCAGTGGTGGAGTTGCTACAATCAATCTCCAAGTGGGAGATTGTTGGGTATGGACCCTGATTATCTTGTTTATTTTGTATCACAGCGTTGGACCCCTGTAACTTAATGGGGCGGCAACGCTGCCCGAAATTAAACACTTCCTAGGGGGTCCAAGGGGGCGGCTACGACTTTATGGAGCCCCCCCCCCTGGCGGGGAGTTTCGGGGGCAGCGCCCCCGAAGCTAAAAACATATGTAAAATTGCCTTGTAAAAGTATAGTAATTTCTAGTCAATCTGGGCCATTCATTAGGAGGATGATCTGACGGTAGAAGTTATGTTTAGTTTAGGGTTTTTTGCCCTAGAGGGCAACCCCTCGCTTGTATGAGGGTATTGTATTGCGGCTGTGTATTGTATGTATATTTTCAGAGTGAGAAACATGTAGGGAGACTGTGAGAGAGAACATAGGATATTACAGCGGATCTGCTGTAGGTTGTGTATCTTCATTTTGCTGAATAAAAGAAAGGAAGGACTGGCTGTTCGGGGTGGATGTAGCCAAAACTGGCTGAAGCATGTATATCTATGTCTTTATGGTTTTATGTGTTTTTTGTGCTTGTGTTTTCCGCATATTTTATGTGTTGCATTGCTCTGTTATATATAATTTTCTAACACTAATTCTTTAAAGTCTTATGAATATATCTATTGTTAATTTTTGCACTACTAAATGCCAAAGTATATTTTTACACTTCTAAATGCCAAAGAATATTTTTAGCTATTAAAATTAGGCATTAAGCTTTTCATCATCTTACTTGTCCATCGTAATAATACCAGTATTTTCTTCAAATTTGAATGAAGTATATTTGCTTCAACCTTGAATGGAGTGATAAACTTGTAGAAAATGAATTACTATTAATCAAGGCGTGAAGCGTTGATCCTTGAACCTTTTTCTCCATTCTTAGACTTTATTATTAAGAATTCTTCTTTCTTTATTACTATCTTAATGAGATAGGTCATATGTATTAAGCTATTGTAGATGATCTCGAAAGAAATCAAATTTAATAAAATAAGTTATTAGTTGAACATTACTAATTGAAGCCATATTTTAAAATTGAATTTAAAATGTATTCCAAGCCTATGTGTGTTTTATAATTGAACCATGAACATATATTTTAGTTCATTTTAAGTATCAAAATGACTTGCATCATAACCTAAGATTGTACTTATTTTCTTAGTTTATTTCCTAAGAAATAATTTTTTTTATCTTATCAGCTATGTATGATAATAAACTATCCATATGAAAATATATACAAATTACATTATACACATGAACATCCACAAACTGAAATTTTAAACATCCATAAACTGAAATAATGTTCATGCATCCATAAATTGTCCATGTATGAAAATATACAAGGTTTGTACATCACATTTGAATGTGCCTTATGAAATGAACCTACAAATATACAATCTATGACCCACTCTAGAAAGTATCGTTTTAGAACTCTTATGTGTGTTCCGTTGCATAGAGTGAGCGTACATAATCCGATATTACAATATAACACATTCAAATTCAAATTAATTAGAACATTATTTGTACAAAATAAACAATCTGGAAATAAATGATTTTGAATTGTGCATTTAAATAGTCCCCTACCTGTGACTTAGTCGAGTGCAAATGGAAGGCTCATTAATCTGGGTTTGGTGCTCCCCTGCATGTGGCTTAATGCCTCCTTACCCAGCATCCCACTCATGTGTCCACATAACTACATCATCGACACCCCTTTGCATCTTGGCATGTGTACACATTGTAAAAGACAAATTATAATTAGTCTGAATTAATTAGCATGCATACATGTATCTTTAAAAAAATGTTGAAATCTTAGGAATAAAAAAATTAATATCAACTGTTAGTCCATGAGTGTTATGAGGTGGAGGTGGAGGTGGAGGAGACTAAGCATTGGAAAAATGCACTAGAAGAGGTTGCTCTGGCTAGTCAACTGCCTCCTTAGATGACCTTAGAAGCTCATTTGTGTAGTTGGGTTGTGCATGCATATTCTCATGAAATTATTAATATAAATGCAATCTAATACGAACTTATCAATATAAATAATGTATAATTTAATGATAAGAGTCAAAATTTATGTATATATGTACCTGGTCTATGTCACGTGGGCCGTGCACCCTCCAAGTGTCATGGATGGTATCACGACACGTATGTGCATATTACAAAAGTTGGCCATGCCTCAAACTCTCAAGATATGAATCATCATGTAATGCAACTAGTGAGCCACAAGGAAATGAAGGTGGTATGCTCATCTCTCCATGCAATGTGACATGTGCAATGGTCAATGCCGCACATATCCTTTGCAAGCTATCTGCAATGGTATGCTTAGTCTCAACGCCAAGTTGTGGTGACTGCTCTAACTTTGTCGGAAATATCATGCTTTGAGATGGTCGTGGAAACAATCTCGGAGGTGGTGCTACATGCGTAGGGTCCCTAAAAGCCTCAAAACGTTCATAACTACATCCCAATTCATGTCCATAAAACTTAGATCTAGTGCTGGTGTAATATGACCTCATGTGTAGCACAAAATCTACATGTATATGCTTTGAAAAGTAGATGGGGACCTCGTCATGGTGGGGAACTGTCCCCAAGCTTTAATCAGAATCGATCATAAACAAAAGGGTTTGCATCAACATTCTTAAAATATTTTAGCAAAATCAAACCAACATGTCTAGCATGACAATTAGGAGGGATCTCAAACAACGCCCCAGGAATATTAATGTTTTTGGTGGCCACTTTCACCTCCTTCCAAATATGTTGGCCTCTAACATCTAGCCTCCTAATCCTATGTATGGAATTTAGGAGGTGGATTTGTGGGCCCACCCTTTGGTATGTCTCGATCAATGTCTTGATGTTATCCAGCATCAAAGACAAACTATGCCTAGTAGGCGAACTGGAAAAGATTTATCCAACTCTCGTGTGATCAATGTCTACTAGGACCTAACATTGTTCCACGGAGGGATCGACACTGCACTTTGATCCTCGTCTTCACCCTATTGAGGTTTTGAAAATCATAAACACAATTTAATATATATAACAAACTAGAAACATAATAACATATATACTCAAACACATCAATTGAAGACGATTTAAAAATTAAATACAATTTCAAGACAGAAACACATAAAGTTTAAAGAGGATTTAAAATGAAATATGCATACCTGCAACAAGTGAATAACATCCAATATCCATAGCAAGATCGTCAAGAGAGACAAAAACACTGCCTTTGACACTCCAACTAGTGTTGAAGGGAGGATCTATGAATGGAACATACACTCTAGTATGCCTACGTGATCTAGCTAGACTATGTATAACATATCCCCAAACACTGATGGGTTGCGGTTGGAGGGTGTATGGGAGATGGCTCTGTAAATTACATATAATAGATATAAACTGATCCAAGAAAAAAATGTTGACATAGAAAAAATGTTGACAACAAAACCATTTATAAACTCAAGTAGAATAGTCTAGGCTAAAGTTCTAAACTAAGAGTGTCTATTTTGATAATTATCAACCAAAGTATTGAGTTCCATGTAAACACAATCGAAAAGTGTGATTGAAAATCTAACTTACACTTTTTACCATTTGTAAATAATGCATTTTATTCATAGAGTAGAAATATGTAAATATATGTAAAAAGCTAAAATAAACCTATTTGAAAAACTAATAACCAAATTTCTCATGCTTTTGAGTCCACATAGCACTCATTGCATAAGGTGATGCTCATAAGGGTTAAGAAGTGGGATTGAAAAATCTAGTGAAATAAATCACATAACATCAATCATCACCTATCACTCAATAAATAGAACTTCCTTTAGCCATCCATCCCAAGGCTCCTTTGACTCAAGTGTGCTTAATTGGGTGATTCTCACCAGGATGAAGAAGTGGGATTGACACTAGTGAAATCAATTTCATAGCATCACTACAAGGAAAAGACCCTCTAGCAGATGTTTTTGAGAAACCCCTTATAAAAATACCCCATACATCCATTTCTAGCGGAGGTTACTAGAGGAGGTTGGTGAGCAGAGGGTTTTGCGGATGTTTTCTGATCGGTGCACTTATCATCCAAAACGGCACCGGTGCGCTCGACAAGAGAGAGCACCGGTGCGCCCAAAACATTAGCACATCGAATACCGTGCACTCCATACACACCCGCTCGGTGCGTCGTATTACTGTAGAGCACCGGTGCTTCACAACTCTTTTGCACCAGTGCATCATAAACAACTCACCAAAACAGAAACCACCTGGTGTGATATTAAGAAACCGCACCAGTGCATCATAAAACACTATGCAAAAACAGAAATCGCCCAGTGCGGTCTTAAGAAACCGCACTGGTGAACCTATAAAACCCCGCGCACCGGAACATGGTTAAATAAAAAAAAATTACGGCCAAAAAAACCACATTTTTCACTTTTCTCAGTGCTCCAGAGCTCTCAAGCACCGGTGCAACTTATCCTTGTCTGAGTCGCCCTGACATCGGTGCTCCCATTGCACCCATTGCAAGCACTGCTGCTATGCATTGCCCACCAATCTCCAACTTGAATTTTGCAAAACAGTGGGAAAATTTTCTTTTGCAAATTCTACAACCAATATGCCTCCTCGACGGCGAAATGTACAGGTATTTTTCTTATTTTTCCATAATTAAGCTTTTTAGCGGATTAGAATTTCAAATAACCTTAAAATAAACCATTTAAAAGAATTTTTTTTTGTTGCGCGGTGCGCCCAAGCTGTTCGGCTCGCACCGGTAAGCAGTGCTGTCTGTAAAATTTACAGGCCGCACTGCAACTGGTGCTAATTGTATCCACACTGTTTTCAGGGCGGTACCGAAAGGCGCATCATGTTATTTTAAAGTTAAAAAAAAAGGTGCGGTGTGGTCATTTAGCCGGCCGCACCGTTGACGATGTGGAATAGCGGCAATGCGGTGCATTGACGGAAATATCCACCCCGGTGTCTGTCAGCGCACCGCATTCGACATTCCGACAGGGTCAATAGTGCAGCCTGGTAAAAGACCGCATTGTTGACTATGTAATTAGTTAGGAAGTCGGTGCGCTGACACAACTATACGTGTCGGGGCGTAGATTCTAGTCAGTGCATTTCTCTCTTGAAACCATACATAGTCAACAGTGCTTTAAAAATTTTCAGGTGCACCGCAAATGGTGCGTTGAATGTCATCTAGGGCACCACGACCAGTGCGCGACATAAAAAACAATGCATTAGAACCGGTGCATGACTGTTTTTTGTGGCGCACCGACTCGTCTGTTTTTTTTTCCAAAAAAAATTATATATGTATATTCCTAAATACATGTCTCATTTAATAAAAAAAATTATTTAATATGTCAATCATTGAGAGAGAAGAGGGGGAACAAAAATAACAACAGGATGAGCAGTATGACATGGTTCGCGTGTGGGAGGCACGAGAGAGGGAGAGAAATGCGCACCCTCGCCCTATTACAACAGCTACACAAGGGCTCCTAAGGCAGGTAGGCCTCCTCAAGTTCTATGAGGAGGCTACTTCCCTAAAGGCCCATGGTGTGTTTTTGAGACATCTTATCCGCAGGTGGAATGCCCACCGATAGACTTTCCAAGTTGGTCCCGACCATTGGTACACACCCACTGAGGAGGATATATATTTCATTACAGGGCTATCGAGGAGAGGGGTGGATTTTACCTCGTTCCCAGAGGTTCCAGCTAGTTGTGTAGCAGGGAGTCAGTTAGTTTACTCCTAGAGATAGATTGGAGCATCAGTATTGTCTCCTGCAGATTTTCAGGTTGCTGGAGGTCAGTTATGTATTGGTGCATTTGGTAGTGAGGAGGTGCAGTGCCTCTCACTTCTCATTTCGTCCATTTCACACAACGCCAATGATGGGAAACACATTAGTTTCTCGCTTGTATATTATGTTGATTCTTTAGTATAGGAGCCATGACTTGTCAAGTGGTCTACCATTTTTTTGCGGCAGTTCTGTACAGCCTTAGATAGATGTCGTGCTCATGCACAAGGGAGGGTCAACTTCCCTTTTGCTTTAGAGATTTTTTGTTTATTTTTTGAGAGGTTTCCAGAGATAAGGCCTAATTTTGTTCCGCAGTCTTGTAGGCCGATGTTAGAGGCACAGATGCACATGTGGGTGCAGATGATGCCCAAGAGGGGTGAGACTATGTTTCCAGCCAGGATATCGCATGATGCACTGGAGTTGCTTGCCAGTGTTGACGAGCAGGATCCATTCATTATGGTCCCCTGTCCTTATGCTGGATTGGATTGGCGAGGGTGTGCCAACATCCTCTTCACAGATGATGAGCCGCTAGATGATAGAGGTAATATTACTTTTTTATTTAAATTTATTCTAACATGTTCTTTAACTTGTTTTCATTATATTGTGTAATGAAATTGTCTAATTATTGTTGTGTACTTGTATATATTTTGCAGACTTTGGCTCTTTTGATGACGAGGACATGCCAGCACCACCACATGATCCAGGTGTGGATCCTGATGACGATCAGGGCATGCCAGATGCTGATGATCATCAGAGGCTGGTGCAGAGAGACCTGCTCTTGCTGGTGCGCTGGTACCACCTTTTGCTAGGCGCGGTCAACTAGATACTAGATACATGATGGAGTTGGGCAACCAACTTAGTGCATTGATTTTTGAGGAAGGCATCAGGCCAGCTCATTACAGAGACATATAGGCCGATGATAGGCTATTACAGATGTGGAGAGGTATGTTGCGTGACATGTACAACCTGATGCAGCATGTCGTAGGAGCTACGACTTTAGTTATGCGACTGAGGAGGACTGTTGCACATTATAGGCATGGTCGACACACAGCATGTGATCGACAGTCCACGAGCAACAACTCGTCATCTCATGATCGTTCACCTCGCGCCGTGCTAGATGAGCAGCCTCCATTAGCATCTAGCAGCAGTCATCATGGAGATGAGGCTGTACCATCGGCCACGTCCAGTCATCAGCCTGCAGCATCCATCAGTACTCATGATCATGAGCAGGTTGGACCATTGACCGTCGAGGCTGCACCATTAACTGAGTAGGCCTCGACTAGTACTGCTATTGATGTTGTACCACCAGCTGATCCATGAAATTTATATTATAGTTGTATATTTTTAACATTATATATATATATATATATATATATATATATATATATATATATATATATATATATATATATATATAGATATATATATATGGTCCATGTATTTTATGTTCATGTTGCAGTTGTACTTAATTTACATGTTCGTGATCATCATGATATGTATATTGTCAGGTCATGTTAGATATGTTCATTTAATGTGTAACTTGTAGATAGATGTGTATGTGATAGCATGAGTTATTTGACATAAGATGTATATTTGATGTTTGTGTTGTGATGATGTTATACAATGCTAATTGTGTTTTGGTAGATGATCATGATCACGATGATGTTAGCGAATTTGAATGTGTTTTTTAGTTGAATATGATGTTTGTACGATGGTTATCATAATCGTGATGTTTATTAATTAATTTAATATTAAATGACCATGATATTTATTAAATATTATGTCGTGATTATAATTGAAATTTTAATTTTAATTGTATGTAAATTGTCAAATTATATTTGTATTTGTAATTTTAATTTTAATTGTCATTGTAATATTTAATTTATTGTGAAATGATTGTAATTGTAATTGTATATATGACAAATTGTAAAATTGTAATTGTAATTCTAATTGTATATAAAATTCTAAAATTGTAATTGTATTTGTAATTGTAATTTTAATTGTAATTGTATGTAAAATATTTGTAAAATTGTAATTGTAATTGTAAATGTAATTCTAATTCTAATTCTAATTGTATATAAAATATTTATAAAATTTTAATTGTATTATTGTGAAATGATTGTAATTGTATGTAAAATTAAAATTGTAATTGTAATTCTAATCGTAATTGTATGTGCAATTGTAAAATTGTAATTGTTATTTTAATTTTAATTGTAAGTATGTAAAATATTTGTAAAATTTTAATTGTATTAATGTGAAATGATTTTATTAAAAATTTTAAATTTGTAAATTTGTAAATAATTGTAAAATAATAAATCTAGAATAATATGAATTTTTGTAACATAATAAAGTTTAAAAAATAATGCAAATAAATTCATGTACTTTAGAATTATCATTATTTTATTATGACCTTACATACAAAAAAAAAAAAACTTTATACAGTACGCCATTTCTAGCAGAGATTCCTGGTTTTTCGTCTGGTGCACTTATCATCATAACACGCACCGGTGCGTCTTAGTACTAAGACGCATCGGTGCTTCACCACTCTTCCGCACCGGTGCACCATAAAACACTACACCAAAACATAAACCTCGATCTTACGAAACCGCACTGGTGCGCCTATAAAACCCCCCACACCGAAACATGGTTATTCTGTAAAGTGCAGTATTGGAGCAGTGGAGGGTTCAAATTGCAGGCAAGAATTTTTTTGAGGAGATGAGGGTTTGAAAATACAAGAGTTGAATTTCGGCTTAGAAGTTTATAACAGAGAAAATGAGTGATTCAAACAGAAAGACAGACAAATATGCTTACAGGGATGCAAACGGCTACAGAGCTCGACAGAGTACAAAAGGAGAAAAGGAGTACAGGTTGAGACCTGTAGAGAGCATTCGGTTGAGGTCGGTGATAGGGTTAAGAGATCCCATGATGGAGAAAGGGAGAGCAGAGTTGATGGTAGAGAAACACCTGTCGACACTCTGGCGATTAGCAAGGTGAAACAGTCCTTCGAAAGCAAGGAGTCCTATGCGCTAAGAGATGTCAGAGAGAGATCAATTGAGTCTCTTGAACGGGCTAAGAGATCACATGAAGGTAACGATTCTCATTCTTACAAGGATGGCAGGGAAATATTGGACAGTAGAGAAAGATCAATCGAGACAGTCGATAAAGCCAAGAGGCACCATGAAGGGAAGGATTCTCATTCCCTTAAGGACAACAGAGAAAGATCAATTGACGTTGTTGATCGGGTTGGTAGGTCCCATGAAGGGAAAGATTCTCCAGAATGTGTTTAAAAGCAGCTGGGAGTATTTTCCGAGCTTCGGTTGGCTTACATGAACTTTTATCGGCAAAGTTGACGTCGCATAAAATCACATCTTCGGCTTTCAATTGAACCTAAATGGCATCTCTAACGTGTCTGAGTTGTGGAACTATGGATAACAAGGAATATCACATGGAAGGTACCCAAAAATCCAAATTTGTGAAAGTATAGGTGAATTATCACTTATCAAAGAACGAAATGTCAAACAAAATGCGAACGGGATACACTTAAGGATTCCATGGTTCCATTTTTTATTGAAAATTATGCTCTCTCTGGATGAAACTAGTAAAAAATTTTCTTGTATTATAAATGGAAATCCAGTGACCATTTCTATGGGAAGAAAAGCATAGATACCTGCAACTACCATATTTCCACCTGCAAATTGGTTTCCCATTGCAAAAACTAATGTAATAGCGCATTTTGCAATGTCTTGCCTTTGCTCAACCCTATACTCATTTTCTACAGGAAACAATTGCCTCCACATGTAATAACTACATCGTCTAGTCGAAAATCGGTCTTCTTCTACTAACAAATGCAGAATGAAGGACTCGTTGTCATTGCTCCCATAACATTCAAGGTCAGTTTCTCGTAAAACAAAGATTGTATAAATTTTGTTAAGATCAAGATAGAAAACACAAAGGAGAAAAGAGGAAATTGGATGCCAAGATGGAGGAGTAACTTACAAATGAGCAAGCAGATCATGGGTCAGCAAGTAGATCATGGGGCACATTTTCTTGTTGTAGGTTATGGAAAGGTTCAAAATTCTTTTTCTGAAAGAAGAAGAGGTGTAGTTTTGAAAAGAAATGGCTCAAAGATTTTCACAGCAAAATGTACATTTCCAACATGTCTAATTTTGGTGTACACACGTAAAAGTAATTTCGGTGCATCAACCACAAATCGGTGCTAATGTACATATAACCGCACTGGTGGGTTACAGTTAATGCGCACCGGTGCGTTTTAGTTACTACGCACTGGTGTCGTGTTACCAATGGACGCACCGGTGCGGTGCTATTAAGTGACACACCGATGACGAATAAATGGAAATAAAAAAAAGTGCAACTCTATTTTCTTTAAGTGAAAAAAAAGCGGAAAATTGAAAAAATGGGCGGTAAAATATTTTCGAAAATCTAATTTCATAAAACAATTCTTTAAATACTAAACACTTTTCATTATTTCATTATTTTTGCTAAAATTTTCAGCCAGAGATTTGCAGGAAACATACGTGGAGCAAGACAGCACGAGAGCGCTATTGAGCAACGAAATACATTCGAACAAAAGTATTCAGACAATCAGAAACCAAACCTTTGGTGATTCAAACCCTGTAGCATATAATTTCAAACGATCTTGTGATTAAATTTGATTATTGTAACAAAAAATATTATTTTTGAACTATATGTAAGTTTAACTAATATGCATTGTTTACTGTGTATCATGCAGAGCCACAAAATGACGAAACTCGATAAGGTTATTTCTGATCTAGGACTAGAAGAGCATAAAAGCTTGATGGAAAAATTGAAAAATGATGAATTCTAGGTGAATGAAAAAATACTATCGATCCAATATGAGTTTCTTTTTTTAATTTTCATTAATAATATACTTAAAATTATTACATAACATGTGTCAAACAATGTATTAATTCACAGCTGTTTAATGTTCTATAGGGACCAACAACTCAGAAAATGAATGTTGTTCTAAGAAAAGAAAAAAATAGAACATGCAAATGAAAATGAATTGCTCCTTAGCTCATCTCGAGTGGTGCTGGAGGTTAACGAAAGGGGGAAAAACTTTTACAAAAGTTTGAGGGATCTAGTGGAACGAATGTATAGACGTTCTCTCCACTTACAATACAAAAACCAATCCAATGATTCCAAGAACCAAATTTTATCTAAACTACATGAAGAGTTTCTAGAGAATTGGTCAATGAGACATGTCAAACTTTTAATAGCAAAAACGTACAACAACAAAAAAGAAGGAATGAAAAGTAATATTCCTTTAAATGTTTGTCTAAAATTATTTATAAATATCACTTTTGTTATATTTACTTTTCATATATCAATATAAAAATTAAATAATTTATTGTCATGTTACATTTTCAGGAAGATTCTGAAAATCTCAAAAGATGAACGAGCTAATATGAGAAATATACCAGTAGGAATGTCCAAAAAGGTGTACAAGGAGATGGTCAAAGAAATGGACAAAATTGCATCACAGGAGGAGCCATCTCAACAACAACGTGCTTCATTGCATAATATGTAATCATTGAATTTTTCGATCATTAGGTACAATAAATAAATAATTTGGCATTAAATATTAATTTTCAAGAATTTTCTTGCGAAAAGAAAATGGAATCATTGACAAATGAAACTGAAAAGGCGACAAGGAAGAAAAGGGTTGATATCCAAGTTTGTGAGTAATTGTTACTTCCTTATAACAACTTAACTAGATTTCATTTTTGTATTTTTTAAGTTGTTTTACAAAAATCATCATTGAATGTCTTCAAACAAATGCTAACATACAAAGAAGAACCATCAGACGAATTGATTGAAATTGGGTTAAATATGGGTTGTGAGTATATGTTGGCATATCAGAAATTAATTGTGGAATTTGTAAGCATCTATCGATCTTGTTTTACTTAGTTCTTTCTATAATTAATAGAACAAACAAATCTTTTATATTAAATATATGATTTGCTATGGGGTATATAACTTGCAGGAAACAAAGTATGGAACTGCGCCAACAAATGAAATTTTGAAAGATGGCATGGTACATGGTTTTGAAAGAATGTGTATAGTTTATGAGTCAATTTTTGCTATGGTATGTAATTTTTCTTTTCGATTTACATCGATGTATATTATTTAATATTACAATTTTAATTATTCTCACCAATGTATATACACTCATTTCAGTTTATTTTTATTTTTGTAGATGAAAGGTGATCAATTGAGAACAAAACAATCAACACCATGAACAAAACATTCCTGAAAATAACCCCAAGTCATGGAAGTAGCTCTAGCAATGACAACAGTTCAAGTGAAGAATGATGATCACTATGTTTGGATATCAAAGCAACTAGGCGTTGTATTTTTTGAAATATTTTTTTGTGAAATCAGACATTTTGTTTAATGTAATGGACATAGTGTCCCAATTGAAAGACAAAGGAATACCAATAACTGTCTCATTTTGTATGACAAAGACTGTCTTATATATATATTTTAATTTATTTTATTACGTTCTCCATTTTCGTTCTCAAATGAACTAATAAAAATTTAATTCATATAAATATTGTTATAAGATATATATGTGTCGACTTTTGATGAATAATGAATTTTTAAAAACCACAATACTTATGATATGATATAACAAATTAATCCAAACATCACATTCAAACACATTAATAAAAATTTAATTAATATGAATATTGTTATAAGATGTGTCGAATTTTGATGAATAATGAATTTAGAAAAATCACAATAATTGCACTGTCACAGGTCGATGTTTCTAAAAAATACAAAATGAGCACCGGTGCGTCTCAGTTACTGTAAATCGGTGTGTTTGTATGCTAAAGCACACCTGTGCATTTATACGACCTACGGGCACCGCACAAATACCGAAACCAATTAAAAATCTTGGTGCATTTGTAAGATACTGCGTGCCGGTGCTTTTATGTGAGACTACGCACTGGTGCATTTGTAAAACGTATGGGCACCCCACAAATACCTATACCAATTATAAATATCGGTGCGTTTGTCTGATACGGCGCACCGGTGTGTCTCTATAAGTGTACGTACCAGTGCGTTGTGACAACCTATGGGCACCGTACAAATCCTAAGACCCATTGGTACGGTCTCGTGCGTTGTATCACCAACACTGCGCCCGGTGCGGTTTTATACCTTGAGGGCCGGTGCAGGAACCTTCGACTGTCCCGAGGCCATCGTCTAGATGACACACACCAGTGTATTGAAACCTTAGTAGCGCACCGATGAAAAAAATATCCGTAATAACCTCCGGCCGCCCAGTTTTTTTAGTTGTGGTGAATTTCCGTTAAAAGCTCCGCCAAAACCTCCGTAACCATAAACAGATGTTGTAGAAAATGTTTTTTTGACAATTTTGGCCAATTTTATAACACTAAAAACCTCCTTTATAACCTCCACTAGAGGGTCTTTTCTTTGTAGTGCATCAATCATTACCTTCCGAGCTTGCACCTGGTAACCAAGACTTCCTAGGGGGTCAACCGTCTTAATTGGGTAATGCTCACAAGGGTAAAGAAGTGTTATTCACACTAGTGAAATAAATCGCATAACATCAATTATGACCTAGTCCAGGGCTTGCACCTCATAATTTGGATTTTCTGGGAGGTTAGATATGGGTGAATGCCCGAAAAGTCCTAGTTATCGAGTGCAAGCCTCAGAGGTGATGATTGATGCTATGCATTTTTTTTCACTAGTGTCAATCCCATATCTTTAGCCCTATGAACATCACCCAATATAATGAGTGCTATATGGACTATTTAAGATCATGAGAAATTTGATCACTCTAAGACTAACAAGAATAAATGTAGTCATAACTAATCTTAAAATGATATCTAATATATTGCACTTCTAAACTTTTTCTATTAAAATCAAAATTGTAATATATATAGTACAAAGTAAAAATTAAAAATTAAAAATTAATATATAATAAAAATTATATAAATATATAATAAAAATTGTTTAAATATGTAATAAAGATTATGTAAAGACTAAGATTATATAATTAAGATTATTATGTAAATTTAATAATATCAATTCTATTCCAGATGTGGATGGAAGTTATGGTTGATGGGACGTCAGTCCCTGGGCGATTCCCGATGGAGCTCGCTTGGGGTGGCCATATGGCCCCCTGCAGATCCATTAACGCTGCCTTAACTCCGCCAACTTGTATGGCATTAATTCCTCTTGCTCGGCTTTTACATCACCCCGCTCTACTCGTCTGGTCTGTGATGGCTTTTGTCTTTGGTTGCTCGGCTTGCTACTGTGACGACTGTAGCTCTCTGCCTCCTCTACGTGGAGCCTGCCCTCCTGCATGTGCTGAGCCTAGCGCTCGCACACAAACAGGGCGACGCTGCACGCTTCTTGGATGCCTGGAGACGATGTTGGGCCATCACTTCACCCAGAGTGTTTTTTGCTGTGTCAATTCCTTTAACCGTGCTCAATCTGCTGATTTCTGTCGGTCACATTCTCTCTTTGCCTGCTCTCCCTGCCAAAGGCATTACCAGCTCGCCTCTCCATCCATGCCGCGACTTCGCCACAGGATGGGATGCCGGCGTGGCACTAGCAGAGGCCGTGTGACCCGCTCTCGGCCCTCAACCAGCTCTGATTTTGATTCCTCCTCTGAGGATGTCGCGTGGGGTCATTACCCAGAAACGCACAGCATGAGGGGCCGAGCCAGCCAAGTGGGGAATGTGCATTTTGCTCAGCCAATCTCGCCTCCCTCTGTTGACCCTCCCCGACCTGCCGTTTCCCCTGTCTCCTGTACGTCTGCAAGTCTTCCCCTTCGTCAAACTTCTCAGAGAGTGGAATTTCGCTTCGAATGCTCTCTCGACAGACCCGTTTTAACTGCTTTTGTCACTGTGACCCTAAGAGAAGAGTCTGTTATCCATGTCCCTTCCCCTACGCCCTGCCCCCATCCCACTTCGGTCAAGAACGATGCTTTGAGCTCAGAGACGCCTGCAGATATTGTGAAATCAGCCCAGCACAAGGAGCACAAGCAGGAGGACGCTACCAACAAGGACGACGCGCCCAATGAAGACAAGGAAGACAGTAGGGATGAGTACTGGTGTAGAATCGTGTCCCCAGCTCATGATCAGTGAACCCCGCGGCCTTCGGCCTACATTGGTACTGTTGTTCAATCATCTCCGGAAAATTTTTGTTTCTTTGTATTACTCCTCAGCTGAAAATGTTGAATGCTATTTTAGTACATCTTTTTCTGCTATGTTAAATTGCATGGACTATGGGCCGGTTTCCCTTCCAAGGGCGGCTAAACTGCTTCTTAAAGGATTGGTTTCCCACTCAGGGCAGTCCAGATTTTTTGTAAACCATGGCTTTCAAGCCTAGCGTTCAGGCTCTCACAGCTGAAGCTGAGGCAATTTTGTACTAGTATATATTATATAAATAGAATTAGCATTGAAAAATAAATAAATAAATAAATAAATAATAATAATAATAATATCAATTTTAAACTGAATTAACTTTATAAATATATGGGTTGTTTTTTAAGTAGATATATTGATATCATTTATGAATAAATATAAAAATTAGAAATTAGAAATTGAATAATAATTTTTTAAAATGTTTATTTTTATAAAATTAATAAAATATTTTTTTATTAATTAAATTTATTTTAGGTTATTGATAAAAGAGATTTTTTTTTTTTTTTTTTTAAATTTAAATTTAATTTTTTCAAAATAGAGGATAAACTTTGATATAATGATTTGAAATTTTGTTATCCAAAATGAATAATCCCTACGGAATAAAAAACATAAAAACATGTGTATGTGTATTTCTTTATGTGAAATATAAACGGAGTTTCAAAATACAAAAGATAAAAAAAAAATTTATTAAAAAAAAAACTGAAATAATTAAATAAAGAGAGATACATCCCACATGGTGAAACTTTAGTGAGTGAGGATGTTGCTCTCGTGAGGTCTTGAGTGGTTCAAGTCTTTTCTTAGTGAAAAATATATTCAAAAGTGAATTATGAAAATATACTCTCTATATAAATATAAATATGAGGGTATAATTTAATTTAATTATAGTTTTACATAAGATATAATTTTTAATTGAAAATTACTTATTTATTTATTTAATTTAATGTAAAAATAATGAATTTATTAAATATTAATAATAAATTAGTATGAATTTATTTAAATAATTATAAATAAACTAATGTTTATGGAGTTTATTCTAAATTATGATAGGGTGTTTTGTTAAGGCACTATGTAGTGAAAAGCTCATCAGTTCCCAACTTCATGGGTAAAGGGCCCATGTAGTTAGGATCTCGAAATTATTTTGACTCTTTGGATGCCCCTGGATGGCAGTTACTCAAACCACAAGTTATGTGTACCAATTACTTCAAGACTCACATTATCTCACAAATAAAAAAAATCATAAATAAACTAGTAATTGCCCCTAAAGGTGCAAAGATACACACACGAATAAAATATTTGGGAAGACCATCTTGTCAAGAATAGAAACCTTTGATGCATGTTCATAACAAAATTTTAGAATTAAAAATAAGCTACATAATTTCAAAAAGTTTCTTAATAACACAAATACTCATACATTTTTATTTATAAAATACAAATAATTCAATAGATTTTAATTACATTCAAGTTAATGATAATGATTACAATATTCATTTTTAACACACAAAATTTGTAATAAAAAAAAACCTGTTTAATTCTAAATATAAAATTTTAAAATAATAATCAAGTTTTTCACAATTTTACATACCAACATTTCCCCAAAACAACCATTTGGAATCCCTTGCAAAATTTCATTTCTATCATAAGCTTAAACTAGAAATTTTTCATGCTAACTTAATTTGGGAGAGGTTGAACTTTATCTCTAATTTGGTTCTACAACTCAACAACACAGAGACACTAGAGTTAATTGTTTTCAACAACACAACAAATTTCAATTAATTATGTAGAGAGAGGAATGATGTCTCTCGTATACAATTAAATCCAATCAAAAATTGATATCAAATTAAAAGGTATTGGTATGGACGATCATGATTATTTCTGGTACATAATATATAACCAGAATATTTTTCATGTTGAAAAAAATAAAATTAAAAACAATCTAATAAGAAAATACACAGGAAAACGGTTAACGGTTCGGGGTTTCCTAAAGATTATTTTTCTAGAAACCACCCATTTTTACAATCGGGAGGTGTTCCTTCATGAGCATCAAACCCGCACCAATTAAATGAAATCGCGAGGATTATGGTGAACGACGACCAAGAACAAAGCAAGACAAATTTTAATAAGGTGTAAAATAGGTGGTTGATCTAGCCAATTAAATTCCATACAATTCCCATTAGCTCAAAAAAACTTGTATTTCAAAATTACAGCCAATATACATCCCAAATACATTTTTTCTATTTATAGAAAAAGTTTATGAAGTCACATTATGAATTAATTTGTGGCTTACTTATATAGATAATACATAAAACTGAACCTATTGCATCAAAGTTGTTGGTTAATATGTTATATAGATTTAAAAAATATATATATATATATATATATAGATATTATTTATAAAAATTAAGTTTATATAAATAAATTTCAAATTTTACCTATATAATTATTAAATTTATTAACAATTCTATAGAAATATAATACATATCTTTTATATAATTAAACTTCATTTATATGGATACGCAGAGATAGATTTTATAATACATATCTTTTATATAATTAAACTTTATTTATACAGATACCAGAGAGATCCATCTCATGCCATTTTTTCTGAACTGGGATTATACCTGTGTATAGATAAATACATATATTTATGCAGTCACACTATAATTTTTTTTTCGATTTAGCATATCACAATCCAATGAGAAAATGTAGCTAGTATTAGAAACTTGTATAGATAAATACATATATTTATGCAGTTACACAATAATTTCTTTTCGATTTAGCACATCACAATTTAATGAGAAAATGTTTCTAGTATTAGAAACTGAAATAAACGCATAAACCATTGATGACATATTTCCTTAAACCACATTCTCACCATTCATAACATATTTCCTTAAACCACATTCTCACTTAGTGCAGTTATGAGTTTGCATGTGAAGAATACAAATCACTCATTACAATATAAAGGCGGGTTTTAAGACAATTTTTGAGTAAATTTTCTTAATTTGAGACAAAAGAAAACTTGTGTATTGTCTTAAATATTGTCTTTAAGCGGGTGTCTCAAATTAAATCGTCTTAAAATTAAATTGCCTTAAAATATTGTCTCTATAAAGACAATAAATAACACAAGCATTTTTCTCTCTCCAGAGACGGTTTCATTTTTGTCTCTTTAAAGACAATAGTTGCACTGCAACACAAAGGGGGGTTTTAAGACAATTTTTGGGTAAATTGTCTTAACTTGAGACAAAAATAAACTTTTGTATTGTCTTAAATATTATCCTTAAGCAGGTGTCTCAAACTATTGTCTTAAAAAATTGTCTCTATAAAGACAATATATAACGCAAGCATTATTTTCTCTATAGAGACAATATAAAACAATGAATCCAGAAAAATATCTCACCATTAAAATAAATAAATATAAAAATATTTAATTAAAAAAATCTACAATATCATTGAATAATTCATGTTAGGGTACAATGGAATCGAACCACCAACCTCCTGCATGGCAGGTGCTCTTCCATTGAGCTAGCACCCTTTAAAGAATCATGTGAGGAGTTATCGCAGCCCTTGAAATTGTATAATAGGCATTGATTTTTAAAAAATGTTCAACACATAATGGCATAATCCTTGTAAAATATATAATCATGCAAGCACTTATTTTTAACTTAATAAAAAAATAGCTCAATGGAGTTAGCTCACTGTGACACCCTTCTAGCTTGACTTGCACAAAAAGCTAATAATAAAGAATAATCTACAAACAAATTAATCTACCCATACAAAGAAAATTAACTAGAATTAGCACAAGCAATACAACCACCACCCAAAGAGCTAGACCAGCTTGCTAGTAGGCACTGATGACACATATGATGTACACAACAAGCCATGACTGCATCGTCAACTAATTCAAGACAAATTGGTCACTCTTCTCATTCACCGTTACTAATTTCTTTGACCATTTCTTCAATGTAAGCTTTTGAAGGTACAAAACTAGAATATCCATTAACACACATTTAGCTTCCTAGAAGAAAACACCTTGCCCACTTATACATATCAGATGACTGTTGTGTATCACCCCAGTTGTTGATAAAGTGGCAATTAGAACAAATTCCATGCCATCTTATTTGAATTAGAACATTGTTGTTTATCACCCCAACTGTTATCATTGTGTATACCAGTTGTTGATAACTTGGAAATAAGAACAAATTCTAACATATAATTGTTCATAACACAATTAAAAAAACTCTTGATCTTTGGGGCTCAACATAATGTTTTTCAATAAAAATCATTTTATAAAGTACAATAAAAATCATTTTACGAAGGACATTCTATAGTAAAACTTACCCCGTGACAAGAAAAGGACATTCACAATTGGCACAACCTCAAAAGAAATTCCATAATAGATGCATAATTTTGAAGAGTTGTGCCTTGTTCAAAAAATTGACCAAACTGGACCTGTAAATATAAATAAACACCATATATTTTTTAAGTCAAACCAAAATCACAACAAAAAAATGAATCAAAACTATTACTATATTTCCTTTCCATGGATCAAAGAAGTGGTTGCCTTAGATATTCTATACAAAGTTGTATAAAATTCGTTCTCAACTTTAGTAAACTCACACTCAATCACTTGTACATTAGTAGGAGGAAAAACAAGAATGGGTCTAAATATTCATGAACAAATATCAGAAATCACTCAAAGGGATTGGACATCAAATGGCAGATGAAAGCCCAATTCTACATTCATACCTTCCCTCATTGCAGTATTGTTTTTTGTCCTTCGCAACGTCAAAGGCCTCAAGTTAGCTTGAAATAATTTCAAACCACATTCATCACCTTCATCAAAGGGTTTTTGAATTAGTTTATACCACCTGGACACTATAAGGTATTGAATAACAAGAAAGTATCAATTTCTACTAAAAAAAACAAAATCAGACAAAGAAAAAAATTGTACATGGTACTCACTATCACAGCATCTAGTGGGCTAAATTTCACAACATTTGTTTGTGAACCCAAGGTAGATAATTTGATCTTATAGTTTGTAGAAGAAATTTACGTTCAAGGAAGAAATCTGTCCATAAAAAAGGGCATAAGCAAACTAACAGTGTAGATTATGCTCTTCAAATCATATAGGTAGCAGACAACTGCAAGGGCATCAACTCATAGGTATTTTTTGCTTTGAAAATCAGATTCAAAGAGACTTCTTAAACTAAAATGTAAACATGGAAACACATACAGTAAAATATAGAGAAGCATAGTGGCAGAAACTTTCAGAGATGGGAAGGAAACTTGCAACTACATTTGATTAGCATTAATTTATGGGTTTTTGTAAGCAAACTTTTAGGCATAGGAAGTAAAATTGCAACTACATTTGATGAGCATCAAGGTATTGGTTGTTGTAAGAAGTACATAAACCAGAACTTATTAAACATGAATTAATTGAATGGAGTTTGAACATTAAGAGATGGAAAAGAAAAATCAATTATTGAGAGAGTCAGAATTCAAATACTCAACTTTATTATCTAGATCTATCTAAAAACTCGAAGAAAATATCAGAAGACTTAACAAAATTTTTGGATCAAGGCTCACAATGTAATGTTTATTTTAAATAAGTGAATTTTTGCATTTAAAATGAGCAAAGAAATGATGTCTAGAAATGTTATTGCATCAAGGCATTAATACAACTACTAGAAGTGCATAAAAAGGTAGATAAAAATGATGCCTAGTCAAATTTATTAAAAATACTACCCAAAAAAATAACAATAATAAGTAATAATAAAATGTTGCAACCTTCAAACCATACTCATGAGTCATAATAACATTAAAATAAAAGAAAGACAAATACAACAACCTGCAATGTATGTTGTGAATTTATAAATATTGGAATCCTTATTACAACCACAACAAATTTTCAGGTATATATGCATCCCTTGTGCATTGTTGTATTCATTACCTGTCATGACAATTTAGTTAGCTTGTGGTGTCTCCAAGTGGTCATTACACCTGTACAAAGGTAGCCAAAGGGCATCTTAATTGCATCCCATGAACCAAACACAGGCCATTTGATCATTAGAACATGGTTATCATCCATAAAAGTGTTTCATCTTCTAACTATGAGAATAGTTCCACCGAAAAGTGCCACAAAAGTTTGCACCAAAAACCTTCCACAAGATAATGAATTAGTCCTAATGAAATTACAATGGATATTTATGTCGATTGAGCAATATGGTGATTGTGACATGTTCAAAAAACAAAAACTCCTCGTTGTTCCATCCACCAGATTCTGCCATGCCATTTTTAGGGGCTGGATTAAGAAGTCCAGGAGCCACATGGTGGCACTCTCCAAGCCCCTAAACCCCGACACGAGGTTTTTTTCTATTTTTGCTTCAAGAAGAGTTACACTTGATATTGTGTCCCATGGCCTCTGGCTCTCTAAGATCACCTTAGTGGTGTTATATTCATAGATGAGAGTTTCTTGCCCAAATAATCTGCCCAACTATGTTGTTCTGAGTGGGTTGAATAACCCAACCTGCAAATTTTCAACTATCCAAAAATTGTGCAATTTCTAGATTTGATTTTCAGCCATATATGTTCTTCATGCATTGTTATTTACAACTCTATATGTCTTGATCATTTGACATAAGTTAAAGGACAATTTGTTGAATGAGTTGACATCATCATTGAAGAATCCAAGGGTTGGTTTGTGGCTGCTATATTTGTTGTTTCATTGTTGTTATAACTGTTGCAAGAGTGAATAATCAAATCTGGTTTATGTGGGATAAGTTGCCCTAAAGGGCAAAAACTTATCCAGATATTTTGGTATATTTTCTCCTTGGATTGCATAGGGGTGTCAAAAAATGAAATATTGTATATTTTCCACTGTTGTCTTATACTCTATTTCATAACATACACAAGACTAAAAATTCACATGGTTGAGATTCAGCATAACTCTAGTCATAGAGATGAAATTTATGTTTTGCATTAATTGCCATTTTCCATTCATCTGGAAACTTTAACAATGATGCCATGTGGCCCGAATATGAATGCCTTGGTAAACAAAACATATTACTACATATAAATTGGAATGACCTGGTCACTTGAAAAAATGCCCTCCATTGTTGATGATTCTATTCCACATAACTCAAACTAGAACTGATCATCAAATAAGACATATGCAAGCATTCAGTTAGCTTTAGTGGTGTTATCTTCATATATGAGAGTTTCTCACCCAAATAATCTATTGAACTATGTTGTTCAAAGTGGGTTGAATAACCCAACCCGCCTATGCAGTTTCAAGGCTTTCTAGATAGCATTCATGTGCCTATTGTAGTGTTATCCATAAAATTATTTCAAGGAAGTTCTCTGCATTAGGGTTGGGGACAAAGTTATTAAACATCCAATGAGTTACATCCACCTCTAGAATCCCTATTTCAGGTGCCAAATACTTTTCCATAGAATTCAGGATTGCCCCATTATGGTTCGACCTAATGCCCCAACTGCTCTATTGATTCTACTCCTCGACACCAAGCTCAAAATGTCTCTCAAGGTAATAACAAAGGTGGGTTCATGTCACCTGAAAGAAGCAAAACTCTTAAAGAAAGAAAGTGGCCACTATAACAATGTCAATTGCTGGCAAGCCTCCAGTTTCAGCAATTGGGGAATATTAGAAATGACCCAAGGCTCCTAATATGGGCAATTAGATACAAATTTATAGGCTTAAAGGCATGGCTTCACCGAAACCTTACAAGGTAAGAGAATATGGACTACATCACTGCTAATCCACAATGATAATGACCTCATGAATGTTAAGAAGGTATGCACCCCTGTATAAACCCATAGTTCATAACATTAGAAGTATGATCCTTAGTTTACATATTTTGCGATTACAGAAGTTAACTGTCTTTTTACTTCAAATGGTCCTAAATTCTATTTCCAATTTGGTCATATTATTTCTAGTCATATGAATGCCAAGAGGAAGATTGTCACTTTAATTTCTACTAGCCTTGCTTCAGTTGTGGGGTGGGCCACAAACCCACTATAGAGTTGAATGTTCAACCTTTGTAGCATTTATGCACCTATTGATGCTAAGGAAAAATGAATTTTAGAACGGATGGTTGACAAGATGGCCGATTCTTAGTGGCTAGTTTGGAGGAACTCCAACACAGTTGAACTCTATATGATAATTAAGGTGTGTTCCTGTCAGAATTCCCTAGAGAGAAAAGGTCACCAAGTGTTGAGAATCGAGATCATGATAGATAAACAAGGATCAAATAGAACCAATAGAAAACCCTAAATCAGCCAAAAACACAAAACACACAAAGAGAAGAGAAGATCATGAACAAGAGACACCGCGTGCAACTAAAGAATTAGGCATAAGAGAACACTTATCTCCAGATCAAACAATGTGTTTGTACAATATTTTTACACACTCTAAGGTAGAACACCCTCCCTATGAGGAGTTACAAGCCCGTTAATATAGATTGGTCCCAACCACCTAGATATAATATAATTGGCCTTTTGAATTATTTTGAAAATGACATTGTGACTAGCAACCTTCAACCAGAAAACACAATATAGCAACACTACAAAAAAACCAAGCACACTTTCAGAAGAAATCAGTAGTAACATACATTTAATCACTCTTTAGAGAGGCATTCCTAGCCAAAGACAACTTTTTGTCAATTCTCTATGCTCCCCTATAGAGACAAACCATGTCCCTAAATCATCATAAGGGGAAAGTAGCTATATGAAACATCTATGCACAAATAAATGTATATATGAAAAAGGTAAACATTGAATAATAAATTAATCATTGTACATTCTAGCTTTCCAGGCCTCTGTGGAGGAATAGGAGCTCCAAAACTATGTTGGGGAAGCATCTAATAACATATGAATAATAGTCAACAGATGAGTAGAATACACTAGAGAAAAGATGGTGTTAGAGTATATTTAATTAAACACAAAAAATTAAATAAAGAAGAGCTCAACGTCAACATCAGATATTTTGATAAAAATACAAAACACTGTAGAAAAATTACTGTAAAATATAAAGGAGGCTCCAACTTACCCCTGAATAGCTAACTAAAGGTTGATTATTGGCGGAAAATGGCATAACAACTGGTGGCATATTTACTACTGCATCATGAAATAAAAAATGATTAGCTATATTAGTTATTGCAAGGTTGCAAAATATGGCAATGGGAAAGTTTAACAAAATCCAACATCCATACTTCTCTAATCAAGCTAAACTTACATATCCTATCAATATGATTTCATCAGCAATTTGATCCAAATTTGCAGCTACACAAAAGATTAAACCACAGGTAAAATTAACGAGTGATATTTGTATAAAAAAATATGCTAATCAACCAGTAAGATTTCAATAAAACATACGCTTTTTTTAAACTAACACTACAATAACATTATCACTCCATTTACTCATACATATATAATGACATGATAAGAATTTTAGAATTCCTTTCATGATTTGATAAAATAAAGGCATCACATTGTAAAATTACCTCCCTGTTTTGACATAAAATGGGAAATTTGTCTCACCCTGCAAAATCATAGGATCCACAATAATTAGAGCAAAACAAAACCAAAGCATTCTCAGAAGTGAAAAACGTAGAGAGAAAACCCAAACAATCTCAATACAAAGCCATAAGTATAGACAAAGAAGGCAATGAAGCCAACCAGATTTCAATGAATTACATCAAGCAGAACACATAAGGGAAGTCCAACCTAGGTTTTCATCATTGGAGAGATCTAGACAACACTAATAACCATATAACACAGTAACTCAAGGTGACTTTGAAATGACAAAATTTAATTCGCAATTACCGATGATAGACTCCTCTATCCATACATTAAACAATAGATAAATTCAAACAAATACTCACAGGTCTAATTGGTAAGCCCTTGGAACTGTGCATGATAGCAAGATTTATAGGTGTGACCATTGTTTTCCCATTTACAACTCCACAAACCCCTTGTTTCTATGTTCCTACAATTACAGCAACATCCCCATCCCCTTTGTGCTCTGATATTTTTAAAGATACCTCTTGTGCTTTGGAAGATCAAACTTACACTTCACACCATACTTGCAAATACCTCTTTTGACAAAAAACTGAGATCCACAACAAGAAATTCAGTAAGCCAATAGTTCTAAAAGAAAAAATATAATCCGATTAGAAACAACTGTAGAACATGAAAACACAAAACTCATCATTGAGTATCTTACAACGCACTCAGGCTCGCCATGCCTCTCTAGTGAAACAACAACAGGTTTGACCTGCAAAGGTTTATTCCACAATTTTTCTCTAAAAAAGAAATCTAGGTCATCTCTTCAAATTCTGTTGGGAAGATTTAATATAGGTTTTTTATGCATTGCAATTGAAGGTTTTGTTAACTGCTCCAAACACATACCAATTACCAATTATGGAGGTGAAGTCATTTACTCCTTCCACAGAAAAGATTCGCTAACTTTAGTTCTGTGTTGTCCAACTAAATTTGTAACAATTAAAACTCAAGTGTTAATCACACTTCCTAAGATAATTCATTTGCCCTAAATCCTTCCATTCTCTTTAATTTGCAAAATCAAATAGATGCTAAAATAAGTGACACTATAGAAAACTTAATTTTCATCCAAAGAAAGGAAGGTTCAAATGATCAAAATGAGAATACCGTGACATGGTTGCGGCCTTTGAAAATCAGATGGTATATAAACATTGAAATATGTTGAGAAACTAGCAGGCATCAACTTGTTACCACGAATTTTCTATAGTCTAATATGTAGAACGAAGAACAATATATTAAAATCCAAAAGAAGATCATTGATATTTCAGTTTGAAACGATTGTAGAATTCTGGCTCCATTGTAATTTTGATCTATCGCGATTCGGTGGAAAAACCTATGGCAATGGATCTCAATTTTATTTTATTTGAAACCACTATCTCAATCCCCGAGATCACATTTTAATGTGTGTGTGTTTTGTGATCGTAAATCCCATAATTTATGTGGAGAGAGCCAGGAGGTTCGTTCGTATGTAAGCCGTGTGGAATTTGATATGCCAATGTATAAATCTTCTTTTCGAATGATAACACCTCCTTTTCGATGCAAAGATTACATTGAATTCCTGTACATCAACCTTGGCAAACAAAATTGTTGCCCAGTTTATAAGCATACAACAACAACTATATTATGTTTTGACTACAAAATTATATTGTTGACATGCCAAAATTATGTTGTTGAGTAAATTTCAACGCCTGGAATTGGATCAACGATTGGTATCTTGTTCACTTACCTGAAGTCCCAGCCAAGCCTACCTCTAGATTAATGAATCTTCTATGTCTCCTAAAGATGCTTTATTAAGTATGAGAAGTAGACTTTAAATCTATACTCAGTGGCATTATCTTCAAAACAGTCGTTGAATTCTTGTAATATAAGAGCAGTCCAATAGTAAATAATGTCGTCATTCGTTATCAAAATCCCTACTTCATCAAGTATGAATCTCTTACAGCAGGAGTAGGCTTAGGAAGAGTTTCTCTTCATCCTACAGTAGGACTTCATAATTAGCAGCTGCTTAAAAGGCAGAGTAAAGGTTTCTTCATCCGCAAATAAAGGTTCAACATTTCATATCAGTCTTAAAATTACTTATCTCCAGCGTATCAAATTGAAGAGAGATGAGAATGACATTAATCCTATTTCAGTTTGTAATCTTGAAGCCCTGTAGTAGCATATTTGAAAGAAACAGTCCTGGAGATGTACAAAGTTGTGGAGATCTTAAGATTGTTTATGACCAGACCTCCTTTATATTTGAGATATCTTCTCTTGCATACCGTGCACCAAAAGTTTGTTTGGACTCTCCATTGGCTTCTGAAATAAGTCAAATTGTATTGCATTGTGTATGGCTACAGTAAGTTTTTCATTTTCTCAACCAATGGCAAGTATCAGAATCTTGAGGGCAGAAGTCAATTTCTTTTCTCAACAGTTTAAGGTGCATGGTCGAGTTTCATTACCACATTCTTTTTCAAGTACACCAGCAGTTATATATATATATATATATATATATAATTTTTTATTTTTATTTTCCAAGCATATTGATAAGTTCATGAAACTGGCCTATGATAACATTTTCTGGAGTTCAAAATTGTGGTTGTAAATTGGCTCATCTTGATTTAATCTATGCATTGCTTGGGCTCACTTTGGTCTATCTAGAGAGTGGAAAAAGATGTTAAGAACAATGCTAATAAGGGATAGCTCTAATACACCTTGACATAATCAGCTTTATAACAGTCAGTTCAAAAGGAACAATGGAGATCACTCCAAGACAAAACAAAGAATATATATATAATTCAGATCAAGTCTCTTTGTATCTTCATACAGTCAGAAGTACTTATGATATCAATGTATGATTCTACTATTAAGGTTTGTCTCTTGATTACACTATTGTTTAAAGTCATTGTTGAATGATCTAAGCATGTGAGAAAATTTTCCAGGTCAAGTTTACTGACATAGTTGCAGCATGATAAAGTCTTATTGATGAAAGCTAGATGATCAACTGAAGTAAATCTTCAGAATGAGCTATGGAGTCCCTGGCAGAATAGCTTGTTAACACTTCTTGCCCAGTGAATTTTGTCAACAGAAGTACGATGTCATAAGACGTTAATATTGAGAAGCTAGATGACTAAATGACTATGGATTAGTGGTAGATTACAGATAGCCTGATGGTTATGCTTTCAATGAGGATACCTTTTTGATCTTCAGAGGGAGCTATGGTCAGTTTACAACTATAGATAATATTTTTTTACAGATAAATATCCTCTCAATCTTATCTTTAATGTACTTCTTCCCAGATAAAATGCAGAAGATGTTGATCAGGAGGCTCTCATGTTCATGAAGATATCCCTATTGACTGTGATCAGTAGCACCTTGCCAAAACTGCTAATTTGGCAGGATGATAATTAGCAGCCTTTTGTGCTATATCTCTGAGAATCCACATTTATTTCATGAATGAATCAAGGAGTAAAGTCTAGGAGCATCGTTGAGACTAAATATTTAAAGCGGGAGGCATGGCTTATTACGAACCCATTTGGGTGAGAGAGCTCTCCTGTGAGAAATTTGACGACGTACTCGAAATCGCTGTTGTATGTTGCAGAATGTGATTCTCATTTCACAGAATCCTGTGTTCCACGATCATTCCAAGCATGATGGCATCAGGTACCACCTTACGTGTGATATGACACAGCCGGGAGCAATCAAGCTCCACCATTAGAGGATGTCTGTGCAGATTATCAACATCCTCACAAAGCCTCTTGACATGGTCAAGTTTATCTCTCTTCAGGCAGAGGCTGGGAATTTTGGTAAGATCCTACTATGAGAATATTGGTTAAATATTGAGCTCTAGGAGCTCCTAGGGCCTGGGTTTCTTGTTGGGTTGTGATTACATATGTAACTGAGCAATGAAAGAAGGTCACTTTGTAAGGCTTCATCACAAGTAATGGTATGTACATTATAATGATTATTAATCATTATTTTTGCAAATTATTTGCATCGGAATCTAGCATTTGTTTTGGATATGGAAATATTAAGAGAAGTATAATCTTCGTGGACTTGGTTGAAGCTGAAAACCAACACTTGAATCAGCGAATTCTTCCAGAGTATGCCTATGATATTTTCTCGAAAAATTGGTGACCTAATATTCTCCATACATCCGCTTGATCTAAGATATGTCAAGGAATTTTGATTTTCATCACGCTTAAACCAATGATTCAAAGTATGGATGTATTCCATGGCCAGCGGAGAAGTGATCTAATCACTTCTATGTCCATCTGTAAGGATCGACTCCTGTGAGAATATCCAAACATCCAGCACTTACTAGTTGATGTTAGCATAAAATATTTATATATAGTGTCCTTTGGAACCAATCGTTGTTCTCCAGAAACTGACAATGCAAATTTTAGAGGTATGTTTTCTTAATTATTATGAATAGAACTTGAGTAAATTTCAATGCCTGGAATTGGATCATAGCTTATTCACTTACTTGAAGTCCCAGCCAAGCCTACCTCTAGATTAATTAATCTTCTATGTCTCCTAAAGATGCTTTATTAAGTATGAGAAGTAGACTTTAAATCTATACTCAGTGGCATTATCTTCAAAACAATCGTTGAATTCTTGTAATATAAGAGCAGTCCAATAGTAAATAATGTCATCATTCGTTATCAAAATCCCTACTTCATCAAGTATGAATCTCTTACAACAGGAGTAGGCTTAGGAAGAGTTTCTCTTCATCCTACAGTAGGAATTCATAATTAGCAGCTACTTAAAAGGCAGAGTAAAGGTTTCTTCATCAGCAAATAAAGGTTCAACATTTCATATCAGTCTTAAAATTACTTATCTCCAGTGTATCAAATTGAAGAGAGATGAGAATGACATTAATCCTCTTTCAATTTTGAGAAAAAAAATGTCTTCTATATAGTAATCTTGAAGCCCTGTAGTAGCATCTTTGAAAGAAACAATCCTGGAGATGTACACAATTGTGGAGATCTTGAGATTTTTTATGACCAAACCTCCTTTATATCTAAGATCTCTTCTCTTGCACACCGTACATCAGAAGTTTGTTTGGACCCTCCATTGGCTTATGAAATTAAGTCAAATTGTATTGCACTGTGTATGGCCACAGTAAGTTTTTCATTTTCTCAACCAATGGCAAGTATCAGAATCTTGAGGGCAGAAGTCAATTTATTTTATCAATAGTTTAAGGTGCATGGTCAAGGAGTTTCATTACCACATTCTTTTTCTAGTACACCAGGAGTTATATATATATATATATATATATATATATTACAAACAACTCCATTAGCTATGCACTGATAAAATGATTCATTTGCTAGTTACTCTAACACTTGGACAACTAAAGAACTGCCCAGAAAATACAAAATATATGGTTCTGATGAAATATTTAAAAAACTTATAACCAAGTCTTTCAATTCGAAATATGATAAAATGAACTATTTAATATCTTAGAATGTGTTCCATACCTATGCCCAAACTAAAAGTTAGGTGTTTGAGGTATGTAACTAACTAAGTTACAATCATCTCTTAAAATTTTGCACTTTCTAATGCAATAGAAAGTACACCCAAAATATTTTCATCCAACTGTAATGTCATCGAGTTATGGGTAAATATCAAGATACATGTTAGTATTTTGTACTTCGTAGACAACACTTTTGAAGCATGGAATTCAACTGTTAATAATACAACAAGATCAAAGTGTCAATTCACATAGGAAAAGGAGAAATGGACTTGTTGGCACTCATAAGTGAAGTGCAATGCTTGACAACTGTCAAAATCTTACATGAAATTCAGATTGTGTTAGCAGTGAGCACTACTTACAGTTAGAATTTCACACTAGCAACTTTACTTCCACTTATTCAAACCCCTTAAGACATGTAGCATTTGTAGAAAGGAAACAAATACCAAAAAAAGAGACACAAAGAAAACAGATAGGAAACAAAAAAGAAAAAAGAAGACCATGGGGAGAAAAAAAAAACATCAAATAAAAGGGGAATAGAAAGAGCATATAAGTGAAGCAATGGAAAGACAAAGGAGACAAATACGGGTATTGATAAAGCATATGTTGGAACGATAAAAAGGAAAGGCGAAAACATAACTAATCTACAAAGAGGAACAAAGAAACAAATGAGAAGAAGATATAAGCTAAACCAATTTTGCTAAGAAAACACAAGCAGTGGGGAAATAAAAAAAATGTCCATTAATCAATGGTAACAATCATCAATGCACAAAAACAAGTTCAAACTTTTGGACGCACACCATTCAAAAAATGCACCACGTGTAGCTTTGTCACCTTAAAGCAAGCATGCTACAAAAACAAGAAAATCTAGGTTTCAACCATCTTGACCTGCTCCAGTTTATTGGGACTCCAATCCTTGATGATTCAAATCTTGAAAGGTGTAATGATAGGCACATTCTGCAAAGAGTGTTTCTAAGGTGAACAAATGAGAAGAAGGTACAGGCTAAACCAATTCTAGTAAGAAAACACAAGCAGTGGTCAAATCCAAAACATTTCCATTGATTAATGGTAGCAATCATCAATGCACAAAAACAAGTTCAAACTTTTGGACTCACACCATTCAAAAAATGCACCACATGTAGCTTTGTCTCCTTAAAGCGGCGGGCATGCTACAAAAACACGAAAACCCAGGTTTCAAACATCTCGACCTGCTCCAGTTTACAAGAGCTCCAATCCTTGATGATTCAAAACCTAAAAGGAGTAATGATAGGCACATTCTGCAAAGAGTGTCCCTAAAATGAACTCAAATAGTTTGGTTTACTTTGCATTTCTCTTCCAAATCTATTTAGATATTGAATCTTATACAAAGTAAGTAATATTTGTTTCCCAAACAAAAATAGAGAAAATCCATCTTATTAAGACATCATTCAAGACTATGAGGTTTATTTCTACAATTTTTGTACGAAGCAGAGGAAAAAAAAAGGCCTATCTATTTGTTAGAATGACTTCCCATGGATCTATTATCAGAAGTGAGAACTCTTAAAGATACAAAGCATTGTTAGTTTCATAGTTTTATGTGTCAAGTTCTGGAAATCAAAGTTTTTAGCTTACCAGAACCCCTTTCCCTCCAGAAGGCCATTTGAATGCAAGATCCACCAATATCCTTATGTCAATTGCCTTTGCAATAGCACCTTGAGTGAAAGAAAACAAACATCAGCTTCATGTGTTATTTGGAAAGGAGGAAGAAAAATTCTTATTTTTTGGATGATAGCAAAATGAAGCATTATTTAGTCAAACATCCCAGTTTTTCCAATGAATAATGATGACTATAATTTACATTGTGCTTCCAATGCATACAATGAGTAGGCAACACCAACAACATGCACAATGAAGGCAGGGTGCTTGATAAAGGGAAAATAATCATTCACTTTTTCATTTTTAGTTTTTAGATTAAAAAATAAAGAAAGAGAATATAGTCAACACCTTGTGCTCTTCTCCTACAGACAGGTCTGACATTCCTCCACAGCCCCCTCAACAACCCCTCTATTAGGGGACCTAGCAAGGGTTATGAAAATGATAATTCCCTATTAGGGGACCTAGAAAGGGCTATGAAAATGATAATTCCCCCTTCAATAGCAACCACTTTGGCAACATCTGCATTGACTGATAGGATACCTTGTGTTGTTAAACCTCATGAGGTGTCAATGGTATGTACAGTTAATAACCATAAGGTCTATGAATTACAATTACAAGGAAAAACCTCCTAGGTTGTATCCATTAAGGCCTAGCCCTACTTCACCTAGGGTCCATACATAGCATATAAGAATAACAGAACAACTATCTAGGTATAGTTACACATTCAGGTAATGATCAAACATCATCTCGTTATGATTCTGATTTATCTTACTAGCTGAGAATGTTGTATGTGGTCATGGTTGAGAACGAAGTGGAAGAATGAAGACCTTGATGATAAAACTTAATCAGAAAAGGAAATAAAAAGGGTCATGACCAAATTCCAGCGGAAATCGCTACCATTAGAGGGTAATTTGGAAGTATTGAGGAGCTGCGTACAAGACTACAGAGTGTAGTCAAGGTCTGAGAAGGAGAACAAGTAGGAAAACTTAAGGATTTTCCCGCTATAAATTGGGATAAGCTTTTACAAACCCTATTCAAGTCCTTAATACCTAAATCCTGCAAATTGGGTATGGAATTGGCAACATCCTCCAACAGAGTACATTTATTCACAAACCCTACAAACCCTAGATTTGAAATACATTCTTGTGGTTGGTCAGGGTTCCCTATCTAGGTTTTTAAGGAATTTGGAGGCACTGGAGATCTCGGTCCTACAACTGATCTATACATTTAGAAATATTTAAGTGTTTGACGTGTTTGAAAAGCGAGAAATGAGAGAAAGGAAGAGAGAATAGGACCTGGGCTTTGGAATTTTTTGCATGAGCACTTCGTTCTAGACTCTGCACATCATGGATACTGAGAGAAAATCATGCGGTCACACTAGCTATGTCAAGATGACGAGGGACAACAGTTACTATGGCTCCTGAGAATCTCGACGTTGCTCGGGACAAAAGTTACTGTGGCTTATGGCAATCTTCACCCTGCTCTCCAGTTTTTCCCCTTTGGTTATGGGTTCCCGCCGGACAACAGTTACTGTGGCTGATGGAAATCTCCACGCTAATCTCCATTTTCCCCCTTTGGTTATGGGCTCCCACCATGGAAATATCCACAATGCTTTCCAGTTTCCCCCTTTGATTATGGGCTCCTACTAGACAACAGTTATTGTGGCTTATGGGAATCTCCACACTGCTCTCCAATTTTCCCCTTTAGTTACAGGCTCCCACCGAATCAATTGAGCGAGTTAGCAACCAGTTTTTAGGCTCCTGTCGAATCAATTGAGTGAGTAGCAACCAGTTTTCGGGCTCCTACTGGATCAATTGAGCGATTTAGCAACGCGTTTTCGGGCTCCCACCGGATCAATTGAGTGAGTAAATTTTTTCCAAAGGGATATGGGAAACTTGAGTTCCAAAGGGATATAAGAAACTTGATTGTATTGCACAAATTAATGAACAACTATAAGAAAATACATGTAAACAACTTGAAAAATAATTTGAAACAAAACAACTTTTGATCGTGCAAAATATACAAAGGTTGTTAGAGTTGCAATGAATTAGATTTTTTCATGTTGTGTTTTTTATATTCATTACTATTATGACAAAGGTTAATGCATATTTAATATTAAGATTTATGTATAAGGAGTGAAAATATGGTTGGGAGGATGTTTTTCTTTCTTATTTTCATCATTAAATTTTAGGGTGACATAAGATCCATAACCATCAATAAAGGAAATATATGTAATATCACATAGTATTGTGAGAGATCATGTTGGGATGAAGATATTTTTGACAAATGGTGGTGTGCCTATTATTTGGGATCATTTTCATTAATGGGTTTTCTACCAGGATTTTATTTATATTTTCACCAATGGAATGGTAAGTTTATATTTTTAGCACAAGACAAACTAGATAAAGTGATGAGTGACATTGATTTTCATCATCTATAGTTCATGCAATATATCACAAAAAAGGTCATTTTCATAGTTAATGTAATATATCACAAAAAAGGCCATTTGCATGTTCACCCACTTCTCTAATGATTTTGCATAGAAAAACATAAAATATTGACAATTGGCTGCCATAATATATATGTAAAGGATTTATTATACATGTAAATATGTAGTTCTTTTTTAAAGACCTAACTATATGGAAGAGCCCATTTACCTTCAGGCCTAAGATATTTATTGAAGAAAATGTTGATATGGATGCCCATGACTATGGACTACTTCTATTTGGTGCAAGATGTAATATCTACACTATTGCAAAATTGGGTATTAATTTAGTTTAGTCTATGTTGGGATACATGTTTCATCATATCATAGGAGAAACTCCAAAAAAAATGAGGGTAGAAGGCAGAGATCTCACACCAAGTCCAAGGTTTTTTAATTTCATGGTCTCTCATTTGGATTCCATTTCCATTCCTCAATTGCATAATCATATTAATAAATGAAAACCACTAAACTAACATGATAATGTATTTGGAATTTACTTGCAAAAAAAAAACTTCTCATTTGCACCTTTTTTGTAATGAAAGTAGATTTCTTTCTCTAAACTAGCCCGACTTAACCAAAAAATAAATGTATAATTTCAATGAAAATATGATAATAGCCAACCTCAATTTAATTTTTTCTCTTTATATGGTGTCACTTGTGTAATTTGAAATGATATATTAAATTTATTGAAGTGTCTTTACTAATCCTAATAGGTAGAACTAGTGGATTGCAATTCCAATATGAACAAATATCATTCCACTATGGAGATTTAAATATTTATAAGTAATTAGTAAATCTTAGTGTTTGATATGTTTCTCAAGAAAGGAACCTATTGAAAAAAATGGAAAAACAAAATGCATTGAGGTATAAAACAATTTCCATATCATGCACACCATAGAACTAAGCTACTTCAATAATATTTGTCCTCATGTCATTGATAAAATTTCCCCTTATTAACTAATTGATATTGTGATTGTTAAGTTATTTGATAAATTGGAATATATCAACCATTAATTATACATGTTTTTTATTTCAATGTTTTTAATAATAAAGTGTCAAAGGTTTAGTTAAGAGCTAGTAGCAATAAGGATTAATTCAATTGGTAAATGCTCTTGCAAAAGAGTTCATAGAGCTCTCGATACAAAATCTTATTGATTCTTTTAGGGTTACTAGTTGGTATTTTAGTTTCTAGTTACTATTGTGCTCCATTTGAAGACAAAGAAAGGTAAACCTATGGGGATTGAAAATGTACCAGCCTCCCTTAGAACTTTTAATACATTCGTGAGTGAGGGAAAATATTCTTTGAAAATGAAATAAACAATAGTTCATTTAACAAGTAATAGACACATATTAATAATATATAAGATATATATGATAAATATAATGGAGCAATTTGTAACACCCACTCCCCAACCATTTTATGTTGTGATTAGTTATTATCCTACCTACTAAAAGATTGATTTCTTGGTAATTTCTTGTTGGTATTATTAGTATACATACAAGGTATGTGTATGTTATCTACATACACATAACTCACATGGATACGTTAGTATTCTGTGGTCTATTATGCTAGAAGATTGATTAATGATTAAGCTTATGATTAGCATTAAGATTGATTAAGCTTGATTATGTTTTTAACTATAATATTAGGAATAATTTAATATTAAATTAATTTTGGCCCTCTCATGACTCTTTACTTTGATTAAATAACTAAAAGAGTTTGATTATTTATTATGTAGTAATTCTTATTATTTGGTGGGGGGGAGAGGATGTCAGTTATGAGACTTAAAGAATGGATAGGTGAACCATTGATGGGGAATAAATATTTTGGGGAAGGAGAGGGAATAAGTCTTGGAAGGAGAGTATGGCAAGAAGGGACTCTCGTCTTTTTGTCATATTTGGGTTTTTTGAAGTTTTGGGGAGAGAGGAGAGGAATAAAGTTGAAAGAGTTTGGATACTAAGGATTCTCTAAGGAGGCTAAGAGAGGTGATAGGAACTTGATGATCTGAGCACACGGTTTGAAAACACTATGGGTGGAAATTAGGGCTTTGGCACAGAGGATTGGGGAATTTATAGAGGTTCCCTAGGGCTAGGATGTCAGAAAGGTTGTTCCTAGTTGGTTGGGTCACAAATTCAGTCAAGTGGGCCACGACTCTCCGCCTCAATAGTGGCATGTACCAATGCATCGATTAATGGCATGTCACTGCCCCAGTTTCCTTGTATCAAGTGACATCATAATAAATAGATGCAAAGTTCAGTTGTACAACTAACACCACTGGCACTCTGCAATCCTGCCTATACGTTCACCAAAGTAAATAACATTACCAAAAAATACATATTGTAGTAGTGTCTGAAAAAACCTCGATAAAATATGTAAACAAGGAAAATTAATGTCACTTATAAATTATAGACCCCACTTGATGTAGATCGTCACCAGCTCAATCCACTAGGACACCCCTTCAAATACAATAGATTTTCAAATCATCGCTAACCAATATCATCCAAAAAATCTCATCAAGCACACAATCGACAAAGATCTTCAATGACAACGCAAACCATTAATGGATTGTCCCTCATATAATTAATGAAAAACTTGGAAAATAAATGTCCCCCTAGACCAATTAATGACCCCAAGAGACTCCTTTGTGATCAAATTCAAAATTCAAATATGTTTCCAACTCCACCAACCAAAATGAATTCACTTACATAGAAGTAAAGATCCTCAGAAATCCACCGGTCAACCAATCTCAAACCAAAGAGGAGCACGAAGATCCACAGTAGCAAAGGTTCAAAAGAAATACCATGTTAGGTCCCCGTAATTTGTCAGATTGGCAAGACCAAATGTAGAAGGGTAACATCAAAAAAACCTTTGGAGTCCTAGGACCTAGCCTTCCTAGACTCAGAGAGGGCTCTCTCTATGTTTGTGTAAAGGATATAACTTGGTTGATTTTAGGGTTTTGATTTTAGGCTAGTTATAAGGATTAGAGTTTTTTTGTTTGTTTGGTTGGTTGGGTAGGTTGTCAAGCATAACAGATAGAGTAAGAGAGGTTTAGACCATTGGGTTATGGAGTCTGCAAAAGGTCTTGATAATTAAAACAATAGGTCAAGGGTGTCTCGGAGCGCAAGTATAACAAAGCCAAATGGATCTTCAAGGCTTATGTGAGTGAAGTGAACATTAATTTGTGAAATAAGTAGGTTTAAAGGGCAGTTAAGAATCCTTTAACATGTACTATAACAAGAAAAGTCTTTAAGAACACTATGCATAAAGAAATAACCAAAGACAGGGTATACCATTAGCTTATTTGACTAAACCCTAGCACGTAAACATCAAGACAACAATCCAACAAACCATAGAGAGCAACAAACTTGTAAATTCTATAGTGATTTCACCTTCAGGAAAAGAAAACATTCAAGATAAAATATAGTAATGATCAAAGAGAATGGAACTCCTAAAATTCCTTAATAATACTACAAAGAACTTCAAAGCAACCATTCAAGATGGACAAAAGGGCAGGGCAAACCATAAACCTCTTCAGTCAAACCCTATTTAGCAATACTTTGAAGAAAGACCTCAAAACCCATGTTTAAGTCATACCAAAGGCAGGGCTAACCATAAAATACTTTGACATGGGCTCCATTAAATCATTTTTTGAGATAAACAAGATGAGTGGGATTAGAGAGCAACTAATAATTCTCTAAACTGACCTAATAGAGGAAAAAATACAAGCAATAGAAAGCAGACGGAGCTAAGGTGCCTCTAAACAACATTTCTTAGCCTAAAATTTATGTCCTACTTCATGAGAAAGATGAAACAAACTGAAAAACATAAGAAAACAAGCACTAATTTAGAAGGACATCACCATTAACCATGCTCATGAATCCTGCAAGTGTGCTTGGATCCATTGTCATCCAAATCAAAGCATTCATAACACTTCAAAGCCAATTTCTCTTCAACTTCAAGTCTATGTATTAAGTCTAACAATTAACCAACCTGTAAAATGAAGCCTCCATGCAGTATTTAACTAGAAAATGAGGACAAAAACCCTAAATAGGGTTTCAAAAATGTCATTAATACATCATAAATACTATTTTTGTCCTATGAGACCATGTAAGGCCCAAGGCACAAATTATCCTAATTCAATAAATGTAAAATAACTCCTCAACCAACTTTGGCAAAAAATACTGACATTGAGGCTTAATAACTTCAAAATATCTCCAAGTGTGTTTTGTTGACTTTTTTTCAAGGGCGCAACACTGAGGTTCAAGGGCACAGTGCTAGGCGAAGGGCGCAGTGCCTGCGCTGGAAAAATTGCATGTTTTGTAACCAAGATTTGGAGGACTTCCAGGTGTCCAAATGAGCTCCATGATAGCTCATTGGAAAGCCTGTCATGTCTAGTTTTCAAATATACCTTTATTTTTCTATTTGGTGTCCATTTTACTTCTCATAAACGCATTCTCCAAATAATTTTCAGGGCGCAGCGCCAACTCTGAAAATAGGGCATAAAGGTGATTTTTTGGGTGTTTTTGGAACTTTTGGAGGACCAATTTTTCTCCAAATGAGTTGAAATTTTCTGTGAGTGATCTCCTTGGCACGATGAACATGAAAATGTAAACCATTCCTTCACTTAATTCCCCAAAAAAGAGCGCAGTGTCAGTGGCGCTGCGCCTTTAGCCCTTCAAAACAGTCAAAATTCCAAAATCTTCAAAATTGTACCAAAATGTGGATTTACATTGCTGATTAGGTTTGGGATGCTTGTAGGGGAAGGATCAGCCAGGTTACCAAGATTTTGTTTCTCTTTTGCCTCATTGGTCCCACCATGACTATTATTTTCATTGGTACCATCACTTCTCTCATGGCTCTTTGACCCACTGTCATCATCCTTACTGCCATTTCCCTCTCTACTATCTTTATCACTAATATGTGCCTAAATAACCTCTTATTCATTGTTTTCTTCTTCATTTACATTTGCCTCACTGATATCTTGGCTTTCTAAGATATTTTCATCATCATTGCTACTCTCTGCCTTATCACTGCCAACCTCATCACTGCTGATCTCTGCCTCATTGCTCTCTATTTCATTGACATCCTCCTTACTATTATCATTTCTCTTTTCCTTACTACTTTATTATTTACTGACATATGCCTCACTTCCCTCAATGCTCTTTTCTTGACTGCTTGATTCCTCATTTGCATCAGCCTCCTGATTGCCTTCTTCTTCACTACCACTGTCTCTCTCTCTTTCCATTTTGACCACTCTGCCTTTGAAACCCTAACATTGATGTGAAACTGATATGAAGAGGGTAATGGAGTGGCAGTATGCTTGTGAATGAAATGAGTGAGTGAATAGGTATATCAGGCTGAATGAGAGGCTAAAAAAACTTAATGACAACCTCAGCTTTTAGAGGAGAGGAATAACCTGTTTCTGAGTTTATTTATTAACCCAAATGAATGAGAGGCTAAAAAAACTTAATGAAAACCTCAGCTGTTATTTCAAGCTCTATTTTGAGATACTATAGGTTGATGTGTAATTGAGGTGAATGAGGGTAATGGAATGTCAACCTTTTTTTGCAAGTGAGGGGATGAATGAATGAGTGTTATGACCCATCTAAATGAATGAAAACCTTCACAACACCCTATTACACCTCTGTCTTGACTGATAATCTTTATGGGTAGGTGAAGAAATGACAAAAAATGATTTTCAATCTTAGGTCTTAAGGTTGCCTCTTAGGGTTCTAATTTCTTCCAATTAAACCATCAAAATTGCTTGAAGATAGGTGTATGGCATGTACTTACCCTTAAGATTTTCTTGGAGGACTTTTGACAAGAGATTGGAAGAAATTTGGAGTTATTTGAGTGTTTTGAGGGCTTAGAAAACCTCTCTATCCAAGGGCGCAACGCCAGTGCCAAGGGCACAACACCAGTGCTGAGGGTGCAGCGCCAACTCTTGAGCGCACAATGCCTTTTTGCAGAGTGAATTTGGACGCCTTCCCGGTGTCCAAATTTGGCCCATAATAGCTCATTGGAAATATTATCCTGTCTACTTTCAAAAGATACCTTTTTTTGCTGATTGGAGTTGCTTTGACCTGTCAAAAGTTGATTCTCCCAAGACTGGTCAAAAAGTGCTGAATGATGGTGCAGAAATACAGAGTGCTGGTGCAGGCAACTTTTGGAGGCCTTCCTCAACTCCAAATTGAGCTCATGATAGCTCATTGGAAATATCTTCTAGTCTAGCTATCATTTGACAAATCAATAAAGTCATTTTGACGCTCCAGCTATGAGAATAATGGATTTTCCCAAGCTCAATCCAGAAGTGTAGAAATTCTCCCATGACACCTATATTTTTGACATTTCTCTAAAACAATGACACCTGTGTAAAATCTGAAGGAGGTTTTTCTTATTGGACTTGTGATGGACAAAAACCTCTGTCACTTTTGTCAAATTCATCTCTGTTTTGTTAGAAACATAGTTTGAAGAAAAATTGGCCCTAGGTGTGGCAAATGATTTGTCCTTTGGAATGACTTCTTGGAAAATGATGGAGGCATGATAAGTTCATTAGAAAATTTTGGGATATGATCACATGGTGGAATTTTCAAAGTCTTCTCTTGTTTCCACCATGGAGCTCAACTCATGCTTTTCACCTTTTCTGGCCATTTTCCCAAAACCCTAGATGTTTGAAGTGTTTTAAGACAATCATCAATATTGTCTTCTAAGTTATCTATAGCCCTTTCAAGTTCATTCATTTATGTCCAGTTCACCTCACCTTTTTCTCTATCTCATCAATAATCTTTGATAGAATTTCTTCATGTTTGGCATTGTGTGTCTTCTTCAGGTCATTTCTGTAAGTGGTTGGTGTTTGGAATTCTACTTGGTACATTAAGCTCAAAAACCCTAGTTTTCCTCCAGACCAAGTGGTTCCCTTTCTCCTGCTATAAGTTTTCTTCATTTAAGAGTAGGAAATATACCTTATCAATTCCTTCTTCCGATGGAAACTTCAACACTCCTGCAGAAGTGTCAAAATCTTTGCATTTACCTCTGCAGACTTTGAGCTGATAGTGTAGTCTTCTTTGGAAACTTTCAAGCCTTCCTTGAATAACCATGTGTTGATCTTCTGTTACATCTGAGCCAGATTCTAGAAAAGGAAAATCAATGCTTGGAAAATCAATGATGGCCTTTAAACATGTGAAGCCCTAATTGACCTAGTGAGAGGATACTTTGACCTGACCCTGACTGAAAATTGGTTTGGAGGCTTCAAGTGTAAGAACAGAGTATTGACAAAGTGTTGTATTGAAGATCCAAAATCTAATGTACTTGATTTATCTAAAGAGCCTACAAACATAGTTTTGAGACCATCAATGCTCAATGAGGAACTTGGGGAACATGGGAATGAGTTGGCTATAGGAAACCCTAGATGGAAAGTGGAGTTATGGGCAAGGGAAAAAAAAGAGGAATGGGGTCATAGGTAGGAAATAAGGATGGAGATGAGAGGCATAAGCCATAAGGTGCTTTTAGGAGTGGCAGGGTGACCATGAAATGGCAAGGTTGATAGAATAATGAAAAATTTCCTATAAGGATAATGAAGGCCGTGAGATTCCTGAAACTCACAATGTTCAAGGAATGTTATTTTTAGAAATCTAGGACCAATATATAGTCATCTACCAATAGTGAAAAATAATGATGACTAACAGTGGCTCCACTTGGGGAGGGCAGCTCCTTTTTAAGAGGTGCCCAGGACCTTAGAGTTCAGATCTGTGAGTTTTGAAGATCAGTACCTTACTTGTACTTGGTAGATCTCTGTGTTAGCACCCTATAATCAGCAAGATTGGCAAAATTCTGACTGCAGGGAGAACATTATTTCAACCACTTTAGGATTCTAGGATCTAGCCCTCCTGAATCCGGAGAAGGATCTCTCCAATAATTGTAAAGATGGATTTATCTTTAAAGGTTTTGGGTAATGATATTAGGCTAGTTATGAAGGCCGAGGGTCTTTTTTTGATTTTGGATGGTTAAGCATGACTATGGCTTGAGTGGAAAGTTCTAAATGGAAAGAGTTTCAAAGGTGAGAAGTTGCAAGCAAATAGAACAAGCTTTGGCCAAAAAGATAGATAATCATTGGTTTTAGTCCATTGGGCTATGGAGTCATAATAGGGTTTAATTGAAACAAAAAGGGGCAAGAGTGGTCCATGGGGCAAGTCATCTATTTCTAAGGATCTCTTTAAAGTTTGATTTATGGAATGAAATGATACAATAAGAAGGGGAATTAAAAAGATGAAGAACAAAGAGCAGCCCAGGATCTTGTAAGTACTTTGAAACTAGCCAGCCTTTGACAAACACTTAAGAAAAACATAAAATTAATCTAGGATCTGGTAAGTACTTTGAAACTAGCTAGCCTTTGATATACTTTCAATAGAAAACATATAAAAACAAAGGGAAACTTAAAGGCAACTGTTCGAGAAGAAACTAGCGGGCAAGGCTCACCACAAACCTCTCCTAGCTCTACTTTACTTGGTAACTTTCAAGATAAACACATAAGATAACAAAGAAAGGTCTAAGATCTGGTAAGTACTTCAAAACTAGCTAGCTTTCAACACATTCTTAGGGAAACTTTCAGACACTCTTTGGGGATAAAACTAGGACCAGGGCTCACCATATCTTCCTTAGTTTCTCTCTACTTAACATGAACTGAAAATGACATTCAAGAATAATATTTAGCTAAACAGTAGGACGAGGGAACGCCATCATTCCTAACTACCTGAATTGAATTTAATCATTCCTAAATAACACAATTTGGAAGAAAACATTAAGATAAAGCTTATCAGTCAGAGAAGGTTACTGGTGTACAGTAAATCCTAACTCTATGCTTGTTGTTCTTTATCAGAGAAAATGGACAAAGTGAAAACAGAAATAAAATAACGATTTACAATAAGAAAAACATCACCGTTGACATAGACCAATATCCCATAAATCAGCTTGTATTGATGCTCCAAACTAGTTACAGCTTTAAGTCCAATGTTTCAGTCTAGCAATCATCTACACTTCCCAGACTAACTTATCAAATCACAAGCAGAGCTTCAAGAGCTAGTGGACACTATTTACAAGTAGAAGTTTCAAGCTCAAGTATATTTCAAAGTTCAGCAACCAACATTGTCTCATCTTCTACAGAAGAATTTATAGAAGGAATGAGGAGGTGGGAGGGGATAAAAGATCTCCCAGGTCAATTAATACAGACTTAAGGCTTCTCGACCTTTGAGGGGCTTGATGAAGAAGCTTACATATGTGTCCTCTATATTAAATGTTTTACATTAAGAATTAAGCTTGGTGGGAGCTTCTGTTGACTTTTAAGGCTCTGTGTCATGTTATAGTAGCTCTGCTGATATTTTTGTCATTAAATTCCTTTAGCAGAATTAACTGTTCGGCTACGCTGAGGTTAATATCTTATTTCTGATCAATAACTTTGGCCTCTGTTTGAATGCTTTGAGGCAACAGATGGCTTTGTGGTAGCTGGGAGGAATCAATTGGCCTCTGTTGAGGCGGTGGAGGCCTTTCTGTCTGATAGATCCTTTGATTTTATTTAATTGTGTTTTAATTTGGAGGATTAGGCTTTTGGTAATCAATCTTAGCCGTAATCCCCCAAACTGTCTTCAATCCTCTGTTCTATTGTATTTTGTCTTCGACACCGATACTCTTTTGTTTTTATTTCATTCTTTGTGTCTTGTTGATGTGCAGGGCCGCATGGGGCTCATATGGCATCAATGTCCATGAAGCATTGATGAAACGTGACGTAGAACCCTTTAGAATGATCTTCCCTTCAAATAAACAAAGCCCTGAGGATCGTCACCCTTGGCTTTATCATTTCTCTTTAAAATATTTTGAAATTAATTTGAACCTACAAAAAACACACCACTGTTATGAAATCCTGCTTTTATTAGGTAAACTGCTTAGAAGGCTATGGGGAGGAGCGTGGCCATTGGATGGCAACATCCTGTTGGGGTTCCCATGTTTTGGCCAGGTTGGCAAGAACAAAAGATGAGACAACATCAGAACCACTTTCAGACCTTAGGATCTAGCCCTCCTAGGTCCAGAGAGGAATCTCTCTATGATTGTTAAAGGTATTTGTCTTTAAGGCTCAAATTTAAGATGTTAGGCTAGTTATAGGCACAAGGTTTGTTTGTTTGATTGTTTATGTTTGGTTGTTGGGAATCAGGAAAGAAAGGTCCAATATGAGACAAGGATGAGCAAAAAGGATTTTAGGCAAAGGTGGATAACTCAGAGAACATCAAGGCCATTGGGCAATGGAGTCAGGAAAGGGTTTACTTGCTGTTCAATGTGCAAGCTTTCAATTGGGCTAGTCATCTAAAGCATTTGGATCTTAAAGATGATAGGTGGAATGAGACAATAAGGAGAAAAGGTGAAAGAATGAGGGCGGACCACTTTCTGTCTATAGATCAGGTCAGAGGTCATTTAACTCCAGACCTGCTTGGACATACTCAGAGGCAACTCTCAAAGGTGAACAAAGGAGCAACTTGAGGGAACTTAGGAAGGTTTAATTAACTGAAAAGGATCCTAGTGAGACAGAGACAAAGTTCTAAACTCCCAGTGTTCCCAATTCATTCAATCAAATCCTAACAAGAACATCTAAGAAACAGATTTCATTAACTCATACATCAGCTAGCGATATATCATACCACTACACTGGTTAAATCAATTGAAACCAATCCTCATATACACATATAGCAGAAAACATTAAGGCAAGGAGAGCAGAAACATAGGGTGCCTAACAAGGGCAAATCCTATGCTAGATTTCTGATGCAAGCCAGAAGAAGTGTAATGAAATGAAATAAAACACAGAGATAGAAAAACATCACCAGTTGCTTTAGATTAGGATCCAAAGAAATGTGCTTGTCATATTAAAAACAACACCAGTCATGTACAACATTGCCCGCAGCTTGAACATTCAACTTGAATACATTTTTCCTCAGCCTATCTTACAACTTTAGAGAAACTATATCTCACAGAAATAGCTTACAATTCTCTGATATCTCACCAACAACCTTTACAATAGTTTTCTCATAGTTTTTATAGCTGAAAGAAAGCAGAGGAGGTAGGTAGAACACTAAATGGAACATTAAACTCAGAAAAGAAAGAGAGGGCCGAAGCCCATTCTGTTTTAAACCTCTGCATTTATCTCTGGTACCTTTGGAACGAAAGAGTGATCTTCTTCGGCCTCCATTTACTCTGGTGTGGCCCTGATGTACTATGACTGCAGTACTGTGTAGTAATCCTGGTGAATAAACAAAATGGTATATTAATGACTGAATGGTCTGCCATACTGCATTAACCACTGCTCTGGTAGCTTTGCACTGTGGACAAGGCGGAAATCTCTTCAGGAAGGCGGTATGGGATAAAAGCAGTATGGGCGCCCGTCCTTTCATGGAGAAAAAAAATCTGCTGATGTACAAAATCTGTTGACTTAGTTTTTCGTGCACAGAACTCTCTGCCACTGCATTAAACACTTGTATGATCATGGCGGCCTTTCCCAACTGATAACCCTGCAATAACACGGGACTGAGCGATGAAATCCATGCAATAGGGGGAATGGCTATGGAGGACGAGAGAAAAATAGCGCGGCGGTGGCGGAACAATGTTTTATGTGAAATAACGGTGGAAAATGCAATGATATGGTGTAGGGCTTGGTGGAGCAATGCATCATGGGCCGTTCGATCATGGTCTATAGGCGTAGATCAACGGCAGAGATCAAACAGTGGAATGATATATTGAAATGGGCGGAATACATATGAAAACACGAGACTTTAATGTAACAATGCAAAACTTTGGTTATACGCAGGAATACACAGAAATGCAGTGAAATGCAATGGAATGTGATGACACGACCGTATGAGGTGGGACCCAATACAGAAGTTGCAATCGCAAATCGGAGCGGGAGGATACGAGTGACACATTTCGGAAGTTCCGATTGCGATTGAAGGCGGGGAGCGCGATTGAGTGCTGGTCGTTGGATCTGGGGACCAGATCAACAGCTCACATTCAACCGGGGGGAGCAAGCGATTGGAGGGATCGGGAGATGAGTTGCAATGGAACGATCGGCAGGAGACATGCGATGCAATGATCGGAGGTCGGAGTGATCAATCGCATCGCAAATGTTTGCAATGGATCGATCGGAAGACTTAACACAAACATTGCGATTGTGGTGATTTGCGATTAGCGCGGGCCGTCCGATCTACGCGGTAGATCGACGGTGGAGAACCTGTCGCTGGACTTATATAACAAAACAACCGCATCGGAACTTTCGGTGCTTGCAAAGGATTTTAAACATTCCGCTCTGTTTCTCCGATGCGATTAGCGCTCAAGGCTTAAGCGCTTGGTCTTAGCGCTGAGGCGTATGTGGGGAAGTGGTTGGGGCTTGTAGTAAAGGGGCTTAGGCCTTAATATAAAGTGGAAAAGTGGGTTTTAACCCCATTTTAATGCATTTCAAGGTCTATAAAGGGTAATGATAAGGGAGGAAAAGGGAATTTTAGCCAAACAAAGGGTAAAAGTGGGACTTAGAGGCAAATTTGGGTATGATGTTGAAGGTAAAAAAGGGGGACTTTGTCAAAGGGAGAAAATGGGGAGTTTTGCAGAGGTACAAGGGGCAAATGAAGGTCCTTTGGGGCACAATTCTTAGCAATCAGCGAGGCTCATAGACTCAAAACAGCAGTGGGAAAGGATCAAAGAGCAGGGAACATGAAAAGGCTTCAAGGATGATGTGTTTTCAAGGGAAATGCATTCCTTGAAGGCTCACAAAACAATCTATCCCCTTGCTTGCTTGTCAAGGAATTTATAAGGGGCTAACACATCCAATGGCGGAGATCTGTATAGAAGAGGTCAAAAAGGAGAGTGGAGGGAGAATTAAGTCAGAGCCGTTGATTGATGAGTGATCAAGGAGATCGACGGTCGGGATAAGCGGCGGACTAATAATGTGAAGGATTCTCATTATTCAGATTTTATAAGAGAATGCGAAAGACTAAGGTTAAAACCTTTGTTCGAAGGAGAAATGGTTAAAAATAGAGTTGGGGGTTCGGGATGAATATGAGCTGTCGGATTTGATCTGCCCAACGATATCAACGGCTAAGGAGGCACACAATGCAACATAGGGAAAGAGGGAAAGTAGTTTCGGGTTGTAAAACAGTGGTTTTCACACGGCGAAAGGGCAGGTAGGAAATTTTCCCTTTTGGAATGCGATATGCATCCCTGCTCGACACGTGGCTTTAGAAAACCACCTATATCGCGTGCCCTTTGAGAAATTAAATTCTGCGTTGAAAGTTACGTGACTTGGAACGATGGCCGTCAGATCTAGGGTCTCAGATTTGACGGTGGAGAACGACCGCGAAATTGGAAAGATGCGCGGGTGGAAGCAAGGGGAGCGGTTTTAATTGAGGCCGTTGGATCAAAGATAAACGGTCGAGATCAAATGTGGGAGGAGACAGGACCCACAGTGGTCAGGCTCGACGGGGTTAATATGAGCCATTGGATTGAAAAGATCGACGACCAAGATTGAATCTGGGGGTTAAATGGGAATAATACAAAGGCGGAGAAAAGGTTAATGAGGGCCGTTGATCTGCAGAGATCAACGGTCGGGATTGGTCGAAAATTTATTAGGAGCGGGGCGCATGAATTTAAACCAAAGTTGTGAGGCGCGATCTGGACCGTCCGATCTGGACACTTGGATGGCCCAGATGCAATCGGGGCTCAGCAATCGGCTGGGCAAAGAACTTGGGAGGTGCCGATGCGATTAATTGCAAACTGTCGATCTGCAGATCAGATCGATGGCGGAGAACTAATCGGGGGTTGACCAATCGGGGGAAGCATTATTTTTATCACACTCGACAAAAAATTTGCGATGCGATCATGCGCAAGCCGTTTGATCGGCTTTAGATCAACGACGGAGATTGTTTTACATCATACACGGCAGAAACCCTTTAATATTTATGAAAACCTGAAACTTTATGATATACAAAGGTCTTTATGGTATGGGCGGGATATATATTCATGATATGGATAGGTATCCAACTGCGGGGCCTTTGGTCTTTGTGAAATATAATATGCCCGGGGCGTATATAATAAAGGGCCAATCGCAATCAGAAGGTTGGGCCTTCGGGCTTTTTAATCTACCCATTTGATATTTACGATGCGATTAGTGCTTCGGGACCTTTAACTCTTGGTCCCGGGCGAAGTTACATGGAGTAAAAGCGGGGGGGGGGATGGAGTTTTAACAAAGGGACTCAATCGCATCGAAACTTTTGATGCAGGTCTTTCAATCTACCCATTTTTCATTAAAAAACATAACTCTGGCACGTTTAGACCAAACTTTGGAAAAAGTGGGTTTAAGACTTTACAAAGGAAAATATCAATCGCGAATGGATTTTTACAATGTCTTAGCGCCCGACTGCGGGCACAGGGGTTATATGGAACGATAATACGATCGGGGGTTATAAAACTATGGGCTAATTGCATCGGAACTTTTAACTTAAACAAAAGACTTGTGCGATCAGACTTTTGCGATGCCATAAGCGATTAAATGGCTTAGCGCCTGGTTCTAGCACCAGGGCATATAATGGGGAAGTGGTTAGGACTTAGCCCAAGGGGGCTTAAGTCTGTAATACAAAAAACGTATTTTTTAATGAAAATTTTCCAATTTTTTTAATGGATTTGGGGGTTTTGGCAGAGTTCAAAAATGAGTTTTAAAATCTGTAAATGGGGATTTTACAAAGGGGAAATGGGAAAAAGGAAAATGGAGGAATTTCATGAGAAAGAAAAGGGTAAAAATGGAGGTTATTTTTGAAGTGGAGGGAAGGGAAAAATGGATGTTGCAACAGTCTTTTCTCCATAGAATTAGCAAAATATCTGAATTAAAATGGAAACGACAGTGAAGATTTAGACAAAGGGCAAGATGTCTTCATGAGTCTTCAAGAGATAACATTTTTTGCAATAAACTTGTTCCTTGAAGGCTCCAAAAATTTTTTAGCCACCATTTGATGTGACAAATTTTATTGGTGGCTAACAGTGGCTCCACTTGGGGATGGTGCCTCCTTGAAGGCATCAAAAACTTCAGACTTGCATTCTCTGGGAGGCTGATCAGTGCCTTATCCATTGGGCTGCCTTTCTTTGCTTGGATGATCTTCTTTGCTCTGAAAACATATTAGCAGCCATGGAAACAATGGATCTTCATCAACACAAGCTTTCTACCTACCCAATCCTACTGATCTAACATTTTTTCTTCATTAGAGTGCACTTGGATTGGCAAACTCTTTTCACAATATTTTATTATTTTGAAAGAAAAAATATAATCTAATTCTACTCCTTATTTCTCCATGAACTCAGATTAAACAATTGAGTCCATATGTTTCTCTACCTAACTACCAATCTGTTAGGATTAAACAGTCTAACATATTTTTATTCTCTATTTTTAACAACATAAATTAAAAAGCATACAAGTCAGGATTGAACAATCTAACTTGATGCTAATCTATGGCATAAAAAACAAGCTGCTCATAGATATAAAAAACAAGCTGCTCATATTATTTGAGGATTCTGCAAGTCCATTAACTTGAGGGTAATAGGACGTGGAATGCCCCAATGTTATCTGATACTTGTGACAGAACTCAACCATCTTCTTTGATCCAAATGCTGCTACATTATCAGTGATGATCTTGGTAGGGCAGCCAAATCTAGAGAGAATGCTATTCTCCATGAATTTTATGATAACAAAATCATTGGCTTGCCTACAAGGGATGGCTTCTATCCATTTAGTGAAGTAATCTATGGCAGTGAGAATCCATCTATGCTGAGCTGAAGATGATGGATGGATTTCACCTATGAAGTCAAGTCCCCACTGTTGAAAAGGGGCTTCAACAGTGATTGGATGCAGAGGTAGGGGTAGCAACTTCCTTTTTCCTTCAAAAAGTTGGCACTTATGACAGGCAATTATCATCTTGTGTACATCAAGAAAGAGAGTGGGCCAATAGTAACCAGCCCTTAAGATTTTATTGGTTGTTGTCTTCCAGTAGAGGTGGCCTCCACATTCTCCTTCATGGAACTCGTGCTTAGCCTTCTCTGCATCATGCTCAGGCAAACATTTAAGCAATATACCACTTGCATTTTTCCAATAAAGACATCTATCTATAATGCAATAGTTTACAACTTTCAATTTCAAGAACCTTGCCTTTGTCTTTGTCAAACTGGGAGATGTATTTAACTCAAGCAAAACATAAAGAATATCAGCATACCAAGAGGAATTCATAAAATTATTTTCAACAATGGGAGTTGAGATTTCCTCTTGATCATCTAAAGAATTAATCATATTAATATCAAGAACTTCAAAATTGGATTCAACCATCAACCTAGCTAGACCTTGCCCTTTGATGAGTTTAGTGGGTTTTATCTCTAAATCATTTTCAAGAATAACAACAATCCACTTACCTCTCTTAGCATCTGGGTCCTGTGTTAGAATGTCTTTCACAACTGAATTTGGGACAAAGGCAATGATGTGGGAGTGCAAAATGTATACTCTGAAGTCTTTTAAAGCTTTAACCAAAGCAAAAGCTTGTTTCTCCATAATGTTATACTTCAGAGGGGCATCCCTCAAAGCCTTGCTAAAGAATGCAATAGGCTGCTCTCATACTTGTGGATTTTTCTGTAAAAGGACAACATCTATAGTATGTTCTGATGCAAATGAAAAAATATAGAAATATTTTGAAAAATCAGGACTTATTAGAACCGGAGTTTTGGTTAACACTCATTTCACTAGCTCAAAGGACTTCTTTGCTTCCAAGGTCCATTTAACCCCTTGCTCCTTCTTTAACATGTTTGTTATATTCCTAAGGAGCTCAGCCAAGTTGGGGATGAACCTTCTCAAAAAGTTAATCTTTCCAATGAAAGATTGTAACTCCTTGATGTTTCGAGGATGAGAAATCTGCAATATGGCCTCAATCCTCTTTGGATCTATCTTAATACCCTCTTCTGAAATAATGTGCCCAAGAAGTTTACCTTCTTGGAGACCGAATAGTGTCTTCTTAGGGTTTAAAGATATTCCAAACTTTCTGCATTTCTCGAAAAATTTTCTTAAATGTTCTAAGTGCTCTTCATCTATTTTTGAAAACACAGTGACATCATCGAGGTATATCATGATGAAGTAGCCCAGTTCTTCCGAGAATGCTATGTCCATGGCTCTTTGAAAAGTTGCTCCAACATTCATTAGACCAAAGGGCATTTTCACATACATGAAAGTGCCCCATGGTGTAGTAAAATCCGTCTTTAATTGATCATCAGGGTGGACTAGAATCTGATTATACCCTAAATAGCCATCAAGCAAAGAAATTCTTCTAGACCCTACCACCCTTTGTAAAATATGATCCATATTAGGTAAAGGGTAGTTGTCCTTTAGTGAAGCTTTGTTTAAGTCTCTGAAGTCTATACAAAGCCTGATCTCTCCTAATTTCTTCATCATTAACACTAGATTAGATACCCATTCAGAATATCTAATAGGGACAATAATACCAGCTTCATAAATTTTCTTGATTTCCTTCTCAACCAAAGGTAGCTGTATAGGGTTTATTCTGCGCAGTTTCTATTTGAATGGTTTTTGGTTTTCTTTGAGAGGGATTTTGTGCTGTATTATTTCAATGTCATAGGACTTAAGATCTTCGTAACTCCACGCAAAAACATCAGAAAATTCTTGAAACAACTCTATGTATTTGAGTTTAATGTGAGCTGGTAAAGTTTTAGACAGTTTGATCATCATAGGTTTTAGTTCGCTGCCTATATTTCACTCTTCCACTTCAGTGTCTACAAGTTCTAGTTTTGGCTTCTTGGCCACATCGTTAAAATCAAACAACTCTTCTAAAGGGGCCAGACCCTTAGGCAAACTCTAATCTTTAGACTGCAGGGTTTCTAACTCCTCTGTTTCTAACTCTGCAGTCGGTCCTATTTTATTTTCAGGTTTGCTAACCAACAGATTTATATCAGCAAGTTCAGGAGACGGTTCTTCTTCTCCAAGAAAATTTTCTTCACTATTGCAGTCTGTTTCATAATCTGAATCCAAACTGTGTAGTTCGAATTCATTTCTGAATTGCATGAAGTCTTCTATTTGTTTTTCTCCGTCAAACACTTGCCAATATCTTTCGTTATCAGGAACGGCTATTCTAAATTTAATTTGATTTGTGCAGTCCTTGGTTTCATATGGCGTTAAGCATGTTCTAGCTGCATAAGCTAGGCTGTGGGCAGTGACATTTCTTTTCCTTGGGACAAAAATTAACTGGGGTTCCTCAAAGGTAGTTAAAAGGTCCACGACATCGTTTCGATAGGCCCTAAGTCTTAGGTGATTTGCGTTGTATTCCCCGTTGACCTACCTTATGATTAGTTCTAAATCCCCATGTACTCTAATTTTCTCGGCTCCTAATTTTTTCAATAGATGTAAGCCTAAAATAAGGGATTCGTATTCCGCTATGTTATTAGAACACTGAAAGTTTAATTTACAGGAAATGCTTTCTGTGTGGTTATTTTCAGTGTTGCAAATCCAGACACTGTTAGAAAATTAAATATTACAGAGCAATGAAACACATAAAATATGCGGAAAATACAAGCACACAAAACACATAAAACCAGAGAGACACAGATATACGTGGTTCACCCAGTTTGGGCTACGTCCACCTCAAATAGCCAGTCCTTCCTTTCTATTATCCAGCAAAAATGAAGAGACAAAACCTACAGCAGATCCGCTGTAATATCCTTTGTTCTCTCTCACAGTCTCCCTCTCTGTTTCTCGCTCTGAGAATACACACATAATAATACACAACCACAATACAATGCCCTCATATATACAAGGGGGTTGCCTTCTAGGGCAAAAAATCCTAATCTAAACATAACTTCTACCGTCAGATCATTTGCCTAATGAACGGCCCAGATTGACTAGAAATTACTATACTTTTACAAGGCAAATTTACATCTATTTTTAGCTTCGGGGGCGCTGCCCCCGAACCCCCCCCAAGGGGGGGCTCCGAAAAGCGTTGCCGCCCCCCCTGGACCCCCCACGACAGTGATTAATTTCGGGCGGCGTTGCCGCCCCTTTTTAAGGTACAGGGGTCCAATGCTGTGATACAAAGTAAACAAGATAATCAGGCTCCACACCCAACAGACACCTGCACCAGCATTAGTTCTAGTGCATGACCCGTCAAAATACATACTCCATAGAGGAATATTTTCGGTTTCATTTTTTTGGTGGTTGTCCTCTTCAACAAAAATGCTTTCGGACGATTCTTGTTGAATATCAGCATTTAGTTGAATTCACTTCAACTCCTTAGGTTTTTCGCTGTATTGAGGGATGATTTCTTGACTATCAAGGTTTAAAAGCAAAGGACGAATGACTTGTAGTTCAAGACCTGTGTTGGGTTTGCTAATGTTTTCAAATGCAGCAAACTGTTTTGACACTTCCGTTGTGTTTACCTCCTCCTCTCTATCGGCCATTAATTTATTTAAAGTCACATGTTCAATGAAAGATTCATCATTAAACATGATAAAAGAATCGAGGCCTGTATTTACAGAATACAAAGGAGAGTTTTGTGGTCTGTCTTGACTTGTAATTGTGTATTGCATATGGGACTCCCTATAAAGTCTTCTTGTCTGGTTGAAAACAGGGATTGTCGCATAGGTCATGTCCATCTGCATAGTTCCTTGTAACTTAGCCCCCCAAGACCTAGATAACAACATTCCATACTTTGGGGGAACATCATCCACAACAATGTCCATTACTAAACATTTGGCTAGGATCTATGCTAAGTTAACGCAGAGGTCTTTGATTAATCCTAAACATTTTACTCTGCTCGAGTCAAAGGAGTAAAGGTCTTTATAAGGTCTGGTGATTTCTAGACCAAGGCTCTCCATTACAGCTTTAGGCATTAAATTATGAGAAGCCCCGAAATCATGCATAGCGTTATGCAAAATCTTGTTATGAACATTTAAACTCACATAAAAGGGAGGAACAGGTCCCTCTTGATACTTACCTTCAATCTTTGGACCAAAAATAAGCTATGGCTGGTCATCGTTAAGATTGAATGTGTCATTATTCTCTTCTATATTCAAAGCCTTCAAAATTTGGGTCCTATATACATTTTGGGCAGCTAACTCAGTCAAGGGAACATAGATCTTAATTTTGGAAATTTCCTGCTCCAGGCTGAAAGGAATTTTATTCTTTGAAGTACTTGTCTCAGTCTTGTTAACTGCCACTCTATTAGCAACATCAGCTTGCTGATTTTTTCTATTTACATTTGACAAAATCATTTTAACAGGAGTACTAGCTGAATTGCTGGTACTACTAAGGTCTGCACACTGTTTTTCATTGTTTTGAGTGCCTTTCTCTTTGCCTCTATCAAAATTTCCAGCCACTGTTTTGTCCTTCTGTTTAACAATTTTGGGTTTATTTACAGTGTTGTTTTGTGAAGATTTGTCAGAGGTTTTGGTGTTGGGAGTTTGTTGACTGGTTTTACTTCTAAGGTCATATTCCCTTTGAGATTCTATGATGACATTCTCCATGTCTTGATAATAACTTTCATCATCATCTCTTTTGTCATCATAGGGTGTGTAAAGACCTTGTTTTCTATCATAATGAACCTAAAAGTCATCATTATCTACTCCCAGCATGTTGATATCATCATCCTCTGTTATTTCATCTATTTCCTCAACCTCACTTACATAGTTTTGATGAAAGGGAGAAGTGATATGTTGATCATCTTCCCTAGGTCTGTTTAGAGGTTGGTTCCTTCTAAAATTCTGTTTTTGGTTCTGGTTTCTATTTTGAGGAGCAATTTGGTTTTGATTTGTTTGTGCTCTCTCAAAGATGCTCATTCTCTTCATCATCTCCTCCATCATTCTTTCCATCTTTGAGCTGGAAGTAGAAGGTGTGGACTCTTCTCTAAAAGATACTCTCTTCTCATTCTTCATTCTGGCTCTCTTCTCCATCCTTACTTTTTCTCTCTGTCAATGCAGGCTTCGTAACCTCCCTGAGAGGGGCTGTAACCAGCATCCCTCACAGTCTGATCTCTGTGCCGTCAGGCGATCGGCTGCCGCCAAACCGATCCGATCAAGTAGGCGCGCTTATTGTAGGGGTCATGAAGCGTCCAAACCTTTCTTCTTTCGTTGAATTGTAGTTTGGGCGAAATCTTCGCACACCGGGGTGGCCAAAAATTAGCTAAACTGTGGATCAGAGTAGTCATTAGGATCCCATAGGATGCTCGACCCTAAGGGATAGGATGGTTTTGAGGCCTCTAGAATTATGCCCCGTTAAGACATAATTCCAATAAAAAGAATTCAGAAAATTCTACAAAGAAATTATCTGAAACTGATGTTAAGAAAACAATACTAAATAGGTGCATCATATATAACAAGCTTTAGTAAAATGCTCTTGGCGTGAAATCGCTCTGACTCAATAACAGGATCATTCTTCCTTGTTCTGGGTTATGGGAAAGTTATCCTCTTGGCCATTAAAGAAGGTCATTCCCAGGAGTAATAGTCCTTTCAAATCACCCATCAAGGGTGAGGAGGGCAAGGCCCGGAGGGACTCGATTAAGAATTGAAAAAGGATTCAACCCTAATATGAAGTGTAATAGCTCGTTACGCGTGATAGGATTTTGAAGAAGGTGAGCAATAAATCCCTCTATTTGAAGAAAATAGAGAGATAAATCCCTCGACCTCATAACCTCGGCTGAGTCCCTCGACCTCGTAACCTTAGTTGAGTCCCTCTGGGCCTCACCTTTTTAGGGAAGGTGAGCAAAAGGCGTTCCCCTGATTCACCTGCATTCCCTAGATTCGCTGATACAAATGCTTTCCCCCATTCATTTGCATACCGCATCCCGGCCGCATACCATACTGCCTTACTTATTAGTTACTGGCTTGGGTACGTCTTTTTACTTGTTGTATTACCTATGCCTATTCTCCTTTACTTAACTGTTACCACTATAAACAACCTACCTGCTTAACTAACCTATATTTCATACCTCACTTACCCGACTTACTTATGGATGCCTCAACCTAGTGCTTAGCCAGGAATGCTTAAAGGGGTACCACTATTGATCTTATCGGGGGGACAAGCTTCCAGATACAATTGATTAATTAAGACAAACAGCAGCATTAGCATTGCTTGGAGATGCTTTATCATGCTTACTGAATGAATGAATCTTAGTTGGTACAACACTCTTCCTATGAACCCTTTACACTACCTTTACTTTTACTGTTACCTCCTCCAACCCACCTTCTTTTAAAACCTCTCAATAACTCACTTACCCAGCCATCTACCCACCTTTTAGCAGTAACCGGCTTCACATAGAGCAGTGCCCAATGGTGCACGGGCGTTCGGATACAGCACCTGCGTTCGATAACACTTCCTTAATTAATCCCTTAGGAGCCAATGCTTATAACTTATAACCACCGGATGGATCAACCAACCTTACCCCCTCACTTATTACCCTACCCACCTTTGGATGCCCTATACCACTTGATGATTCATGAAGCGCTTAGGAGGTAGGTACTGCTATAGACTTATACGGGTGGGATGGCATGGCATGAAACATACTTCAGTGTTTACAAACTACCTACCCATAGACTTAGACATGTTCTCCCTATACCACTTGGATTCGTGACTCTTAGGAGGTACAGCTATAGACCTGGGATTACATGGCATAGCATAGCATGAGACAACCTTACCCTTCCCCCTTACTTTTGTGTTTCCTTACTACCTACCCACCTTCAGAGATAGACATGTCAGCCTTATACCACTTGGATTCATGAATGCACTTAGTGAGTCGGGTATTGCTATTAACCCTTCTCTTATCAACAGGTATCAAAATGGGATTAGACAACCTCATCCTTACCTTTCTTACTCCCCACTAGACACCATTGCTAGGATATCCACAGCTTACCTTTCATCTTAGTCCCTCCCTTCACAATCAGACTCCAACTACCCTACCGTTAGTATCCCCACCAAACACTTACCTATTCAATCTCATTTCTTACTGAAGAAAACCCCATTTAAAGGATGAAAGCTTCAGCCTTTTGTTCTGCATTCCGGGGTTTCCATGGAGGGTCGCTGTCAACACCCATAAGATATGACTTGGATAGACACCACCGAGCCAAGTGTTCATGATGGAGGCTCACGGTAGGGTAATGCCAAGTAAGATGGAATTGGATATGATATGCCCCCGGGGGTAGTAATATGATGTGAACCGATGAATGCACTCTTATGTTCCCGCTTTGCCTTCCGGAAGTTAAGGCATTCCGAGAAATGGAGGCATTTGACTTCTGTTGTAATCACAATGATTTCACTATTGGTAATACAAGAGCTTGTTGTAATCACTTGGTTAATCGTACACAATACAACCATTATCTATTAAGGGCATTGTGTTTCTAACATACTAGTAAGCATAGCTATTACCATAACTAATGAAGCATTTCATTCATATGACTGATTGATTACTGTTATATCGATATCAATACTAAGCAGCACTAGTACGATAAAGAACATATAGAATGAGACCCATGATTCCCTTACTCATTACATATGTCATATTAATGGAAGTAACTCATTAGGCATATAACGTGTATAGAGTATAATGGTAATCAGTATTAAATAATTCTACCACATCTATGATATGATAAGCATATTTGTAATCAATAAAGCTCGATACTAGTATTCATACCCAATATAAAAATCATGGGATTAGTAGTATACCATATGTGATAGGGTACTTGGTATTCAGAACACTAATTACCTATGATGTAAGTGATTCCATAATCATGCTTACTTAACTTGTGCTTAAGATGTAGAAGGTAACACTAACTAATACGAATGTTCATAACACAACTACTACTTATACCATAAAGTGACAAGTTGGATAAGTAAGAGATCACTAACAAGAAGCTTCATAAGTAACAAGAAGAGTGATATCACCAGTGCTATGAGTAATGATAAGGGTCTAAGCTCTACATGCTTACAGATACCTTGTCTATAATAGCACACATTACAGGTGATAGGGAACTTACATGGATTTAGTACTACTAGTTTATGAGCATTCCACTATCTTAGCTTTAGTAATAGAAGAAGAGAACTTATGGTAATTACTTATATACTTAGGATATGACACTTTATAGAGGTAATACAGTAATCATAACAAGATCGAATCCCATTAAGTACTATGATGAATAAAGAGCAGTATTCAAGCCTAATTACTTATATTGCTCAGATCTTAGCTATAGAGAATTCCATAATATGTGCAGGTATGAACACATGGCCATAAATAGGTGTAAATGACTAAACACACTTACTGTAATAGATATAGATATAAAGTACATAAGCTTAGCTCATTACATAGGTTAAGCTTAGTTAGCTTCATTACCTTGGATTCATAGAACCATGTGTACTCATTCGTTACCCATTAGCTTTAGAATAATCATTGCACTTGCTTTATCAATATATGGGAATCATAGTAATAAGAGTAATGCACACCATTCTGTAGACTAGTATAGCTTAAGTACTAACGATCACTAGTACAACTATGTAAGTTATTATGGTAATACTTATGATCCTTTACCCGAACGCTTTGATAAGGTAACTGCTCCAATGAAACCAGTCATTTTAGTTATACAAGTAATATACGTTTTCTAATTCAACTAAGAGTTATACATGATGTAACTTATCTCAATTAGCTCGTAATAATGGTCTTACTTCACACTTCATCTATTACTTATAAGCAAGGGTGTTGTATTCCCTTATGGTTACCTTATATTACCCTTACTTAGCTTACTACTAGTTATTCCTTTGATTACCTAGCTTATTCAACTCGATATGCTAGTGAAACATATAGTAAGTAGAGCCATAATGAATAAGGGTAACTATACTACAGACATATTATAAATGGAAGTTATAATAGGATAGCCCAGCTTTATCCATAGATATACTTGGACTCGTATCGACCTTAAGCACTTGTATATTAGGATAACAATGGGATAAATACTAAGCAAAGATTTATCTAGTGGGGGAGACAAGGAATATAAGTTCCACAGCAAGAGCTCCTTTTTGCATCTCTTCAAGAGTTGAAGGATCTCTCTCTCTCAGCTGATAGGCCATCTTGGGGTCTAACCCTTCAGGAAACTTGTTTAATGCTGAGCCTTGTGGAGGTTTTAGATCTAGGGGAAGTGCATTATACACACTGTTGAATCTGGTACAATAAGCTTGTACACTTTCCCCAGTGTTTCTGTGGAGATTCTTGTAATCAGAGAGGATTTGGAGAGGATTATTCTTTACTTCCCATTTGTTTAAGAATGTCTGATGGAAGGCTTGGAGATCATTTATACCGTGGGGGGTTAAGCCTTTAAACCATTCTCTTACTTCTCCCCCAAAACTTTGAGCAAATAGTCTTAGTTTGACAGATTCATCATCGATTTCATTTCTGTCAAAGTAGTCATTCATTTTATCCACATGTTGTGACGCAGTTGTAGCATTGCTAGCATCATATAATGGAATTTTGGACTGATAGTCCCGTGGAAGATTGACTAAGGGAACAGGAAGGACTAAGGGAGCATACCATGCTGCCATGATATGTGGAGGGGGTGGATTTACAAGAGGTGGATTAACAAAAGGAAAAGTGGGCTGAAGTGGAGTGGTTTGGACAATGAATGTAGGATGAGAAAATGTGGATGGAATAGCAGTAGATTTTTGCGTTGATCTTGGATGAGAGACACCTAAATTGAAAAGGAAATGTGAATCAGGAGGTGTTGTTTCTCTACTACCATGATGTTCACTTTTTTCTGGGGATGAAAGTGAAGACTCAGAGTCTAGCTGGATTATATCATCAAATGACCTAGTTCTAAATGGATTTACTAAGTCAGCTTGTGATTGTTGTAGAGCTAAAAGATTTTCAGGAACTGAATTAGCTCTCAAGGGTGATCTAAAAAAAGTTGAAAATTTTATCTTAAGAGACTTCCTAAGGATACTTTCAGGGTTGTCAACTATCTCAGGTGGATTAGGGTCAGGTTAGGCTCTAGTATGAGTCTTTCTAGGAGCCACTATGCTGTGTTTTTCAGACCCTAGCAAACAAGAAGAGTTCAACTGGATATGACATTATTTTAAGAGGTCAACTATTCTGTTTACACAAATTTTAATCCTACAGTTCTCTAACTAAGTTTGAATGATGTTATAATGATAAAGGTTCTTCCCAGTGGAGTCTTAAGGTCTGTTAAGGATTTTGGAGTCGCCAAGTGGAAGTTTTTAGCTCCTAAGGAGGTAAAAGGTTTTATGGTCCACCACCATGTTTATTAGATACCAATCTGAAATATTTTTGGGTTTTCTGAGTTATTTTTCAGTCCTGTGGTTTCTAAGAGTGTTCTAAATCTGTTTCACAACTTAGCTACGGTTATGAGACAAAAACAGTCTTACTCTTATGGCTAAGCCAGTTGATCCTTCAAGGTTAGATAAAGTCTTATGAGAATCCTAGGGTTTGCCTAGTTTGTCACTGACTCAAACAAGTTTTACTATGTTACCATTGATTTGGTAGTGCTTGAAAAGACTGCTTTTTACTCACAAGGTTTTATGAAATGTTTAAGGGAACCTAAGATGAAAATTCGACTCAAGTCCCCAGCGGAATCGCCAGAAATTTTAGCACCCTGTAATCAACAAGATTGGAAAAAGTCCGACTGCAGGGAGAACATTATTTCAACCACTTTGGGATTCTAGGATCTAGCCCTCCTGAATCCGGAGAGGTATCTCTCCAATAAGTGTAAATATGGATTTATCTTTAAAGGTTTTGGGTAATGATATTAGGCTAGTTATGAAGGCCGAGGGTCTTTTTTTGTTTTTGGATGGTTGAGCATGACTATGGCTTGAGTGGAAAGTTCTAAATGGAAAGAGTTTCAAAGGTGAGAAGTTGCAAGCAAATAGAACAAGCTTTGGCCAAAAAGGTAGATAATCACTGGTTTTAGTCCATTGGGCTATGGAGTCATAATAGGGTTTAATTGAAACAACAAGGGGCAAGAGTGGTCCATGGGGCAAGCCATCTATGTCTAAGGATCTCTTTAAAGTTTGATTTATGGAATGAAATGATACAATAAGAAGGGGAATTAAAAAGATGAAGAACAAAGAGCAGCCTAGGATCTGGTAAGTACTTTGAAACTAGCCAGCCTTTGACAAACACTTAAGAAAAACATAAAAGTAATCCAGGATCTGGTAAGTACTTTGAAAATAGCCAGCCTTTGATATACTTTCAATAGAAAACATATAAAAACAAAGGGAAACTTAAAGGCAACTGTTCGAGAAGAAACTACTGGGTAGGGCTCACCACAAACCTCTCCTAGCTCTGCTTTACTTGGTAACTTTCAAGATAAACACATAAGATAACAAAGAATGGTCTAAGATCTGGTAAGTACTTCGAAACTAGCCAACTTTCAACACATTCTTAGGGAAACTTTCAGACAGTCTTTGGGGATAAAACTAGGACCATGGCTCACCATATCTTCCCTAGTTTCTCTCTACTTAACATGAACTGAAAATAACATTCAAGAATAATATTTAGCTAAACAGTAGGACGAGGGAATGCCAGCATTCCTAACTGCATGAACTGAATTTAATCATTCCTAAATAACACAATTTGGAAGAAAACATTAAGATAAAGCTTATCAGTCAGAGAAGGGTACTGGTGTACAGTAAATCCTAACTCTATGCTTGTTGTTCTTTATGAGAGAAAATGGACAAAGTGAAAACAGAAATAAAATAACGATTTACAATAAGAAAAACATCACCGTTGACATAGACCAGGATCCCATAAATCAGCTTGTATTGATGCTCCAAACCAATTACAGCTTTAAGTCCAATGTTTCAGTCTAGCAATCATCTACACTTCCCAGACTAACTTATCAAATCAAAAGCAGAGCTTCAAGAGCCAGTGAACACTATTTACAAGTAGAAGTTTCAAGCTCAAGTATATTTCAAAGTTCAGCAACCAACATTGTCTCATCTTCTACATAAGTATTTATAGAAGGAATGAGGAGGTGGGAGGGGATAAAAGATCTCCCAGGTCAATTAATACAGACTTAAGGCTTCTCGGCCTTTGAGGGGCTCGATGAAGAAGCTTACATATGTGTCCTCTGTATTAAATGTTTTACATTAAGAATTAAGCTCGGTGGGAGCTTTTATTGAGTTTTAAGGCTCTGTGTCATGTTATAGTAGCTCTGCTGATATTTTTGTCATTAAATTCCTTTAGCAAAATTAATTGTTCGGCTGCGTTGAGGCTAATATCTTCTTTCTGATCAATAACTTTGGCCTCTGTTTGAATGCTTTGAGGCAACAGGTGGCTTTGTGGTAGCTGAGAGGAATCAATTGGTCTCTGTTGAGGTGGTGGAGGCCTTACTATCTGATAGATCCTTTGATTTTCTTTAATTGTGTTTTAATTTGGAGGATTAGGCTTTTGATAATCAATCTTAGCCGTAATCCCCCAAACTGTCTTCAATCCTCTATTCTGTTGTATTTTTTCTTCGACACCGATGCTCTTTTGTTTTTATTTCATTCTTTGTGTCTTGTTGATGTGCAGGGCCGCATGGGGCTCATATGGCATCAATGCCCATGAAGCATTAGTGAAACGTGACGTAGAACACTTTAGAATGATATTCCCTTCAAATAAACAAAGCCCTGAGGATCGTCACCCTCGGCTTTATCATTTCGCTTTAAAATATTTTGAAATTCATTTGAACCTGCAAAAAACACATCACTGTTATGAAATCCTACTTTTATTGGGTAAACTGCTTAGAAGGCTGTGGGGAGGAGTGTGGCTGTTGGATGGCAACATCTAATGGCGGAGATCTGCATAGAAGAGGTCAAAAAGGAGAGTGGAGGAAGAATTAAGTCAGAGTCATTGATTGATGAGTGATGAAGGAGATCAATGGTCGGGATAAGCGGCGGACTAATAATGTGAAGGATTCACATTATTCATATTTTATAAGAGAATGCGAAAGACTAAGGTTAAAACCTTTGTTCGGAGGAGAAATGGTTAAAAATAGAGTTGGGGGTTCGAGATGAATATGAGCCGTCGGATTTGATCCGCCCTATGAGATCAACGGCTGAGGAGGCGTGCGATGCAACATAGGGAAAGAGGGAAAGCGGTTTGAGGTTGTAAAACAGTGGTTTTCGTGCGACGAAAGGGCGGGTAAGCAGTTTTTCCTTTTGGAATGCGATATGCGTCCCCGCTCGACACATGGCTTCAGAAAACCACCTATATCGCGTGCCCCTTGAGAAATTAACTTCCGCGTTGAAAGTTATGCGACTTGGAACGATGGCCGTCAGATCTGACGGTGGAGAACGAGCGCGAAATTGGAAAGATGTGCGGGTAGAAGCAATGGGAGAAGTTTTAATCGGGGCTGTTGGATCAAGGATAAACGGTCGAGATCAAATGTGGGAGGAGATAGGACCCACAGGGGTTAGGTTCGGCGGGGTTAATATGAGCCGTTGGATTGAACAGATCGATGGTGAGGATTGAATCTGGGGGTTAAATGGGAATAATACAAAGGTGGAGAAAAGGTTAACGAGGGCCGTTGATTTACAGAGATCAATGGTTAGGATTGGTCGACAAATTATTAGGAGCGGGGCGCATGAATTTAAACCAAAGTCGTGAGGCGTGATCTGGATCGTCCGATTTGGACACGTGGATGGCCCAAATGCAATCGGGGCTCGGCAATCGGTGGGGCAAAGAACTTGGGAGGCGCCGATGTGATTAATTGCGAACCGTCGATCTGCAGATTAGATCGATGGTGGAGAACTGATCGGGGGTTGACCAATCGGGGGAAGCATTATGTTTATCGCGCTCGACAAAAAATTTGCGATGCGATCATGCGCAGGCCGTTTGATCGGCTTTAGATCAACAACGAAAAACCTTTAATATTTATGAAAACCCGAAACTTTATGGTATACAAAGGTTTTTATGGTATGGGCGGGATATATATTCATGATATGGATAGGCGGCCGACTGCGGGGCCTTTGGTCTTTGTGAAATATAATATGCCCGGGGCGTATATAATAAAGGGCCAATCGTAATCGGAAGGTCGGGCCTTCGGGCTTTTTAATCTACCCATTTGATATTTGTGATACGATAAGCGCTTCGGGACCTTTAACTCTTGGTCCCGGGCGAAGTTACATGGAGTAAAAGTGGGGGGGGGCAGATTTTTAACAAAGGGACTCAATCACATTGAAACTTTTGATGCAGGTCTTTCAATCTACCCATTTTTCATTAAAAAACATAACTCCGGCGCGTTTAGACCAAACTTTGGAAAAAGTGGGTTTAAGACTTTACAAAGGAAAATATTAATGGGGAATGGATTTTTACAATGTCTTAGTGCCTGACTGCGGGCACAGGGGTTATATGGAACGATAATATGATCGGGGGTTATAAAACGATGGGCTAATCGCATCGGAACTTTTAACTTAACCAAAAGACTTGTGCGCTCGGACTTTTGCGATGCGATAAGCGATTAAATGGCTTAGCGCCTGGTTCAAGCACCAGGGCATATAATGGGGAAGTGGTTAGGACTTAGCCCAAGGGGGCTTAAGTCTGTAATACAAAAAACGTATTTTTTAATGAAAATTTTCCAATTTTTTTAATGGATTTGGGGGTTTCGGCAGAGTTCAAAAAGGAGTTTTAAACTCTGTAAATGGGGATTTTACAAAGGGGAAATGGGAAAAAGGAAAATGGAGGAATTTCATGAGAAAGAAAAGGGTAAAAATGGAGGTTAGTTTTGAAGTGGAGGGGAGGGAAAAATGGATGTTGCAACAGTCTTTTCTCCATAGAATTAGTAGAATTTCTGAATTAAAATGGAAACAACAATGAAGATTTAGACAAAGGGAAAGATGTCTTCATGAGTCTTCAAGAGATAGCATTTTTTGCAATAAACTTGTTCCTTGAAGGCTCCAAAAATGTTTTAGCCACCATTTGATATGAAAATTTTTATTGGTGGCTAACACTCTCTTCCTTCATTTGTTGATGTTCTCTTGAAGTTATGATCTCAAAAATCTAAAAAGACATGATTGCTTCAATATCAGTTCTACCTACCCATCTTATTTTTCCTAACATTTTTTCTTCTTTCGGGTGCACTTGGATTGGAAAATCCTTGACATCAATTTTCTTTTGAAAGCATAAAAACTATCTACTTCTACCCTTTTCACTTCCAAGAGTTCAGGTTAGGCTAATGAACTCTCTTATTCTCTACCTACTCTACTTATTTGTCAAGGTTAATTTGTTTGACAAATTTTAATTCTCTAACCTACTAACATGAAATTTAGAACATGATCAAACCAAGTTTAAGTAATCTGATTTGTCATGGGCTGTGGCATTTTGGACAAGCTTCACAGAGACATTATTTTTGTACAAGCAAAAACTAGAACACATGAGGGCTGTGATTGAGAATTTGTTATTCATCCCTCTCATTTTTCTTTGGTTCAGATTTAAGCTTTGGGAACCAGAATCTTTTCCTAATCTAATCTACTGACAAGCCAAGCTTAAATGGTTTGACAAATCTTCTTTCACTAGCCTATCGGCAGAAATTTAAAACATGTTCAATCAAGATTAGGCTAAATGACTGAACAAGACTGTCTTTTCTCAAAGGTAGTGGCATTTAGGCTTGCACACTTTTAGCAATACTCTTTTTTGGTATAGGGTTGTACCTATTCTTTTTTCCTGCCTTTTTTTTCTTCGTTTCTTTGTTTTTGTTTCTCCCTTTTTTGTCAAAACAATATAAAACTAAAAATATGCTCATAGTGCTAAGCTTATTGGCATACCTATCTTACCCCAATCTAACTTGTATATGATATCTACATTAGGTGAAATCTCTTTTCCAATATAGACAATCAAGTAAGTGACTACATGATTGATTTTCATTGAGCCCTTTGGGTATGTTGAAAAGACAAAAAGGCCATTCCCATCTCACTTGCTTTTGAAAATTAGTGCTCGCGACCTTCTTTACACTCTGCAACAAACCATTCTTGGCATAGCATGTTCCTTTAAATGCTTCTAAGAAAACAACAAAGGGATCTTGAAATAATACCTGGCTCAGAGGTTTTAAGGAATAAGCTTCATCCAGGACTACTCCTTTCTCCACTTTGCTGGGCTTGGGATTCTTTTGAGAAAGACACTCCACCTTTTCTTCATGAGGTAATGTTGCAACACATAAATAAGCAGTATAACAACTAGAAAGATCTTCTTTATATAAAAGTTTAGAGGTTGGTTGTATGTATAGGATCTGATTGATTTCTTCATTAGTTAAAGGAGGAGGCATTTTATGTTTCTTTTGGATAGAACCACAACTGGTTTCTTCCTCTTGTGAATGATGATGAGGCGGAATGTCTTCTTTACTGTCAATACTCAAAGACTGATGATTTTTGATTGTATTAAGGCTGTCTTTGATGAACTGAAATGAAGCACAACAAAGAGGTAAAGATCCTTCCCTTTCTCCCAAACTTTCTACACTTTCTTCTTCACTGTCATAGCTGAGTTGTATTTGTTGATCAGTATATTTAAGCTACTAAAAATGAATGCCTTTGTCCCACAAAATAGTTACCATTTTTTCTGTAGTGTTAGCTTGAGTCTGGAGAACATAATCATCATCATATTGATCATACTTGGGTAGATTATTCATAGGAGGAATGTCATCCAATATCCACACTAGATCAGCATATTGCTCCATCATATGTTGACCTATAAGTTTATTTTCTGATCTACGTTAGTTGGGATTAAAAGGAGAGTGTTTGTGGCCAATAGCTTCTTCTTTAGCAATCTGAAATGAATCAAAGCACAAGGGTAGAGACTCAAAAGGTGTTGGCTCATCCTCCATTTCTCATTTTGTAATCCCAACAACCACACCAAGATAACTTAAGGGGAGAACTTCTAAATTTGAAAAATGGTTTGTATCATCCATTTCTTCCCTGAATGATTCTTTAGAGCATTCCTCCTTGTTTCTACTTGCAACTTGCTTGTAATTCTCTCTTAATAGTGAAGCACAAGATGTAGGAAGGCATATAGTACTAACTTGACAACTTTATGCATCTTCTTCTTTGTAATCTTGCTCAGAATGCATATTTTGATTGTTATTCTTGCATTGTAATGATTGAGTTTGTTCTTCCCAAGAAAATAGTACTAGTTGTTTTGAATAATCAGCTCCAACCTCAACCTTGAACTCTTCCTCTTTCCTGCCAATCATATGCATCATTTTTCTGATTGTGTTTGTCAACATCTCTAGCTTTATCTCTAAAGATATCAATTTCTCTTGATCTACTTTGTCTTTCTCTATTGCTCTTAGCTTTGCCTCCCTGTTTAGTATGTTGGCTTCCACATAAACTGTCATCCTTTTCATTTCCTCCAGGGTCGAAGGGTCTCTTTCCCTTATCTGGAATGCCATCTTTGGGTCAAAGGTATCTGGGTAGTGCAAGAGAGCCCACTCTGGGGGTGGCTTTATCTTAGAAGGTATTGCATGGTATAGTTTATCAAACTTGGCTGAAAAGTGTGGTACTGTCTCCCCTGGCTATCTTTTCAAATGTTTGTATTCATTTATGATGAGAAAAACATTTCCCATGACTGCCCACCTATCTAGGAAAACTTGAGTGAATTGATGAAAATTGTTAATGCTTGCAACTGGAAGATATTTAAACCAACTCTTAACTTTTCCTTGTAATGATAAGGCAAACATTCTAATACACACATCATATTTTCCTACTTCAAATAGGTCAAGTAAATCCTCAATATTTTGAATGTGTTTTTCAACGGTGATCTTTGAATTTTCTCCATAAAAACCGTGCAGTTTATTTGCAAGATTTGCAGGGAGGGCCTGGAGGATAGGAGGCAAAACCAGAGGCTTGTATCTGTCTGGGACCTTTGTGGGTATAGGTAGTGCAACAAGAGATTTATGAATGTTTGAGGTTTCAACAGGAGTAAGAAAGACAACATGAGGCTCATGTTTCACTAGGTCTTTCATAGGTGTATCTAGGGTAGGCACATGTGTATAAGTATGTTCATGGTCTGCAATTTAAGGCTTAGCTTTTTGAGGCTTGAGATCTTTCCAATGATAAATATAGACCTCATCAGTGTGTTCTTGATCAAGCTTAAAGTAGGATAGAACATAGCTATAGATAAAAACAATAATTTATTGAATCAAATTTAGGCTTGGATACCCTATCTTTCCAGGATGACTGGTTGTGTTTCAGGTTCTTCCTCCAGTGGAGTCTTCAGGCTTATTAAGAGTTGTGGAGTCGCCAGGTGGAAGATTTCAAATTTCTTAAGGCAGGCTGTTGTCCACCATCAGCAAAGTGATACCAATCTAAAGATATTTTTGGGTTTCTTGAGTTTTTTAATGGATATCTAAGTTGTCACTTACTCAGATGTCCCACCGTGGTCGCCATTATGTTAGGTCCCCGTAATTTTCCAGATTAGCAAGACCAAGTGTACAAGGGTAACATCAAACCAATATTTGGAGTCCTAGGACCTAGCCTTCCTGGACTCAGAGAGGCCTCTCTCTATGTTTGTGTAAAGGATATAACTTGGTTGATTTTAGGGTTTTGATTTTAGGCTAGTTATAAGGATTAGAGTTTGTTTGTTTGTTTGGTTGGTTGGGTAGGTTGTCAAGAAAAACAGATAGAGTAAGAGAGGTTTATACCATTGGGCTATGGAGTCTGCAAAAGGTCTTGATAAGTACAACAATAGGTCAAGGGTGTCTCAGAGGGCAAGTATAACAAAGCTAAATGGATCTTCAAGGCTTATGTGAGTGAAGTGAACATTAATTTGTGAAATAAGTAGGTTTAAAGGGCAGTTAAGAATCCTTTAACATGTACTATAAAAATAAAATTCTTTAAGAACACTATGCATAAAGAAATAACCAAAGACAAGGCATACCATTAGCTTCTTTGACTAAACCCTAGCAAGTAAACATCAAGACAACAATCTAGCAATCCATAGAGAGCAACAAACTTGTAAATTCTTTAGTGATTTCACCTTCAGGAAAAGAAACATTCAGGATAACATATAGTAACGATCAAAGAGAAGGGAACTCCTAAAATTCCTTAATCATACTACAAATAACTTCAAAGCAACCATTCAAGATGGAAAAAAGGGCAGGGAAAACCATAAACCTCTTTAGTCAAACCCTATTTAGCAATACTTTGAAGAAAGACCTCAAAAACCATGTTTAAGTCATACCAAAGGCAGGGCTAACCATAAACTACTTTTACATGGACTCCATTAAATCATTTTTGAGATAAAAAAGCTGAGTGGGATTAGAGAACAACTAATAATTCTCTAAACTGACCTAGCAGAGGAAAACATACAAGCAATAGAAAGAAGACAGAGCTAAGGTGTCTCTAAACAACATTTCTTAGCCTAAACTTTCCATCCTACAACATGAGAAAGATAAAACAAACTGAAAAACATAAGAAAAAAAACACTAATTTAGAAGGACATCACCATTAACCATGCTCACGAATCCTGAAAGTGTGCTTGGCTCCATTATCATCCAAATCAAAGCATTCATAACACTTCAAAGCCAATTTCTCTTCAACTCCAAGTCTATGTATTAATTCTAACAATTAACCAACCTATAAAATGAGGCCTCCATGCAGTATTTAACTAGCAAAGGAGGACCAAAAACCTAACTAGGGTTTCCAAAATGTCATTAATACATCATAAATACTATTTTTGTCCTATGAGACCATGCAAGGCCCAAGGGACAAAATATCCTAATTCAATAAATGTAAAATAACTCCTTAACCAACTTTGGAAAAAAAAATGACTTTGAGGCTCCTCTATAACTTCAAAATATCTAAAAGTGTGTTTTTTTTACTTTTTTGCAAGGGCGCAGCGCCTGCACCAGAAAAATTACTTGTTTTGTAACCAAGATTTGGAGGACTTCCAGGTGTCCAAATGAGCTCCATGATAGCTCATTAGAAAGCCTGTCCTGTCTAGTTTCCAAATATACCTTTATTTTTCAATTTGGTATCCATTTTCCTGCTCAAAAACTCATTCTCCCAAGATGAACATGAAATGTAAACCATTACTTCATTGAGTGCCGCAAAAAAGAGCACATCGCCAGTGGCGCTGCGCCTTTGGCCCTTCAAAATAGTCAAAGTTCCAAAATCTTCAAAATTGTACCAAAATGTGGATTTACCTTGTTGATTAGGTTTGGGATGCTTGTAGGGTATGGATCAACCAGGTTACCAAGATTTTCTTTCTCTTTTGCCTCATTAGTCCCACCATGACTGCTATTTGCATTTGTACCATCACTGCTCTCATGGCTCTTTGACCCACTATCATCATCCTTACTGCCATTTCCCTCTCTGCTATCTTTATCACTAATATGTGCCCGACTAACCTCTTCTTCATTGTTTTCTTCTTCATTTACATTTGCCTCACTGATATCTTGGATTTCTAAGCTATTTCCATCATCATTGCTACTCTCTGCTCTCTTCCTTATCACTGCCAACCTCATCACTGCTGATCTCTGCCTTATTTCTCTTTGTTTCATTGACATCCTCCTTACTCTTATCGTTGCTCTTTTCCTTACTGCTTTCTTATTTAATGACATATGCCTCACTTCCCTCAATGATCTTTTCTCCACTGCTAGATTCCTCATTTGCATCAACCACATCATTGCCTTCTTCTTCACTACCACTATCTCTCTCTCTTGACATTTTGACCACTCTGCCTTTGAAACCCTAGCACTGATGTGAAACTGATATGAAAAGGGTAATGGAGTGGCAGTCTGCTTGTGAATGAAATGAGTGAGTGAATAAGTATATCAGGCTGAAAGAGAGGCTAAAAAAACTTAATGACAACCTCAACTGTTATGTCAAACTTTGTTTTGAGATACTAGAGGTTGATGTGTAATTGAGGTGAATGAGGGTAATGGAATGCCAAATTTTTTGCAAGTGAGGGGATGAATGAATGAGTGTTCTGATCAACCTAGATGAATGACAACCTTCACAACACCCTATTACACCTCTGTCTTCACTGATACTCTTTATGGGTAGGTGAATAAATGACGAACAATGATTTGCAAGCTTAGGTCTTAGGGTTTCCTCTTAGGGTTCTAATTTCTTCTAATTAAACCATCAAAATTGCTTGAAGATAGGTGTATGGCATGTACTTACCCTTAAGATTTGCTTGGAGGACTTTTTCCAAGAGCTTGGAAGAAATTTGGAGTGATTTGAGTGTTTTGAGGGCTTAGAAAACCTCTCTGTCCAAGGGCGCAATGCCAGTGCCAAGGGCAGAGCGCCAGTGCTGAGGGCGCAGTGCCAACTCCTGAGCATGCAACACCAGCTCCTGAGCTCGCAACGTGTTTTTGCAGAGGGAATTTTGAGGCCTTCTCGATGTCCAAATTGGGCCCATTATAGCTCGTTGGAAAAATTATCCTGTCTAATTTCCAAATATACCTTTTATTCGCTGGATGGAGTTGACTTGTCCTATCAAATGTTGATTATGTCAATTGTCTAGCTCACCTAACCTTTTTATCTATCTCATTAATAATCTCTGATAGAATTTCTTCATGTTTGGCATTGTGTGTCTTCTTCAAGTCATTTCTACAAGTGGTTGGTGTTTGGCATTCTACTTGGTCCATGAAGCTCAAAAACCCTAGTTTTCCTCAAGACCAAGTGGTTCCCTTTCTCCTGCTGTAAGTTTTCTTCATTTAAGAGCAAGCCATCTACCTTATCAATTCCTTCTTCTGATGGAAACTTCAACACTCTTGCAGAAGTGTCAAAATCTTTGCATTTACCTCTTGCAGACTTTGAGCTGATAGGGTAGCCTTCTTCAGAAACTTTCAGGCCTTCCTTGAATAACCATGTGTTGACTTTCTATTACATCTAAGCTAGCTTCTAGTAAAGTAAAAACAGTGCTTGGAAAACCAATGAAGACCTTAAAACATGCGAAGCCCTAATTGACCTAGTGAGAGGGTACTTTGACCTAACCTTGACTGAAAATCAGCTTGGAGGCTTCAAGTGTAAAAACGGAGTATTGACAAAGTGTTGTATTGAAGATCCAAAATCCAATGTAGTTGATTTATTTAAAGAGCCTACAGAGATAGTTTTGAGACCATCAATTCTTGAGGAACTTAGGGAACATGGGAATGAGTTAGCTACAAGAAACCCTAGATGGAAAGTGGAGTTATGGGCAAGGGAAAAAAAAGAGGAATGAGGTCATAGGTAGGAAATAAGGATGGACATGAGAGGCATAAGCCCATAAGGAGCTTTTAAGAGTGGCAAGGTGACCATGAAATGGCAAGGTTGATAGAATAGTGAAAAATTTCCTATAAGGATAATGAAGGTAGTGAGATTTCTAAAACTCACAATGTTCAAGGAATGTTTTTTTTAGAATTCTAGGACCAATCTATAGTCATCTACCAATAGTGAAAAATATTGATGACTAACATACCATATAAAACAACTAGCTAGTGCATCTCAAATAGACCACAAAGAAGACCAACAGGTAGTAGCTAAGATCCTCGGAAATCCCCCAATCGACCAATCCCAAACCAGAGAAGGAGTAGGAAGATCCACAGGAGCAAAGTTTCAGAATAAAGACCACGTAAACAACAGCTAGTTCGTCTCAAATAGACCACATAGTAAACCAATAGCTAGAGTGGAAAACAAATTTTTATTAGTGTACCTCGAAACAAAAAACTAGTAGAGATACTTGAGATCATCTAGAAGCAACATAAAAACGGAATCTAGCTTAGATAATCATCCTTAGTGTTTTCTTCTTGAAAAAGTTGTCGTAGATATTTTGAAATGCGAATATTGTCTGCTAACGTATATTCCATAATTTTCCTCCACCATCCTTGTAGAAATTATAGTGTATATTTGTAACTACTCATGAATTTTTAATCAAAATCACAACACAAACCTACTCTGATGCTCTGCGAAAGTTACTTCACAATTTAGAACAAAAATTGCAGACATGCAATAAGAAATAACACACATGCACACAATATTTTTCTTGGGGAAAGAAATCTACTAAAAAATCCAATGTTTTCTTGCATGAATCTGATGAATAAAGATCAATGGATGTCTGGTCATATGTTCATAAGATACATGAGTGAACCCGCTAGCTGCCGATAAATGGTAGCATCAACTCCTTCACTTAAAGCGGCATCATCCTTCCTCTAGTTGCTCACTAGAGGTGTCTCCATGGGTTTACAACTCTCCATGTAGAATCTTTGCAGTATCTCATTTGCATACTTTCCTTGAGACACAAATAGTTCCCCATTGCCTTGCCATACTTCCAACCCAAAGAAGTAGTGCATGAGACCCATGTTCTTCATTTCAAATTCCCTTGCAAGGTCCTCCTTGCAAGATCTCATAAACTACTAATCACTAGTTAAGGTCAAATCATCAACATATAAGGCAATAATAAGGAACTTATCTTCTACCAAGATGTCATATAGGTTTGCATCTGCTTCACTTATGTTGAAGCCCAAACAAGTGATATAGTTATCGATCTTGGTGTACCAAGCACAAGGTACTTGTTTGACACTGTACAATACTTGTTTGAGTCTGCACACATGAGACTCCCGATCAAATGTCTCAAGAAATTTTGGTTGCTCAATGTACACCTCCTCCTCAATAACCCCATTGAGAAATGTTGTTTTTACATCCATCACGTGGATCTTCCACCCCATCTGCGTAGCCAGAGCAAGAATTGATCTGATGGATGAGTACCTTGCTATATGAGAAAAGGTCTCCTCATAGTCAATATCCTCAACTCGAGAGTACCCCTTGGCCACAAATCTAGCCTTATACTTCTCTATGCTTATGTCTGCTACCAAATTCACCTTGAAGATCCATCTCGAACCCACTCTTGATTTATATGATGGTCTTGGGACCACTTCCCAAATGTTGTTCTTTACAGTGGATTCGTATTCCTCCACCATCACATCAACCCATACAGGTTTCTCTATTTCTTCATCCAAATAGGATGACTTAGTCTCTATAAGCTCATCCATAAGAGCCATGTAGACAGTGTACCTCACAGGTGACCTCGTTTACATGCGCAAAAGTGATGGATCTCCCACATTCTCCCTCGCATACTGCACAAGTATATCAACTTATCTTGTTCTTTTTTTACCTTCTCTAGATGGATTTTCTTGAGTGAATGTCTCCACTCTCTGCTCCTCAATATTTTTGTTGCTCCACAACTTCCTGAGGCTCCTCCTTTGGAGCTAAAAGCTCCTCTTCTGGTGGGATCTAAAGATACCTCTCAAGAGAGCCCCACATCGTGTTCTCCTCATTAAAATTTACATCCCTTCACACAACTATCATTATGAGGCATGGAAAGGACACACGGTAGTTGTGTGGAGTTTTTGTGTAACCAATAAACACAACTTTTTTTTTTTTAGTTCTCAAACCATGAAAGTGTAAGCACCAATGCTTGGAGGTGACCTAGAATGGATTGACTGATATTGAATAAATAAGGGAATAAGGTTCCATGGAGGAAGCACATGTATTAAAGAGGGGAAAATAGGATTTTAATCAAAATGCAATAATTAAGAGGTGGTGGATGAATAGAACGAATAGGATTCATCACAATACTTTGATAATGAAAATGGGTATTAGTGAGGATGGAAACATAGAGGCACAAGTAAAAGAGTTCAAAAGGTTTCAAAGTTGTCAAGACAATACCAAACATTTGTTCAAATAAGGGGATTTAATAATTGGAAAGAGCTTGGAGAGAAGAATAGGTGGGGAGAATATGTCTAGAAATTTGGAAGAGAAAAAAGAAGTGATGGCACAAGGAGGTGAGCACGTTCAGTTAGATGGATCATGATTGTCTAAAAGGAAGCCTTGGTTTGTAAGGTATTGATTAGCCTATGGAGAGAGATATCATCACATAGAAAGAAGAGGAAGAAACACTTAACAACATGTTCTAATTGTTTGAGCTAGAGGAAGGTCAAGTAGTATACATGATATATCCTAAGAAATGTGGATCCAATCCAAACCAACCACCCCATGAATTTTAAAATCCTAGAGGCAATCCCAAATTTTTATTCTACTTTTTAATTGAAAACACCTTTTATTAGTAGTTTGGGATATAGTAGTAGTGAAAACAAAATGAAGGTGGGAATACAAGTAGAAGTGGCATATGTTATGTTTGACTTTTAGTTCAAGTGGGGGAGTAGGCCTAATTATTCAAACATGTCCATAAGGTTGTATCTTGGTGAAAAACCAAACCAATGATATGGTTATAGTAGTTCCAAGAACTTTATGAAGGGTGATGGTGATGAAAACTGCATCGATTCTTATGTGGATTCATTTGGAGGGTGAAAAGGATTGTAGTGCTAGTTTCTAAGTTGATAAAGTTCCTAACAACATTGTGGGGGAATATTCTCTAATGGTGCATTATGTTCATATAGATTTATCCCTAGGGTGTAACTAATACCTTAGATGAATTAAAGGCGATATTTATATCTAAGTTATAGAAGCTAAACATTGAACAACAAAAAATCACTAAGTTGAAGGAGATTAAGAAAATCACTAAGTTCTCACGAGTATGATGAAAAATTACAAAGCTTGATCAACAAACTCTCCTATACTCTCCATGAAACTCAACACAAAGAATGATCCATTCAAAGTTTGTTGCTCTTTAATAGTTTACCATTAATGTCATAGTCGTGGGTTACATAGAGAGATTCCTTATCTTAGGCCATGAGGATAGAATCTTGTAGGGTGAACATCCATTTTACTAAAAAAAATAATGCTTGGTAGGATCTAAGAGAGAATTATGTAAGGAGTTCCTTCTAGGTAAAGGACATTGGTATTACTATTGTTAAACGGGGTGGCCTACAAGGATAAATTGGCAGCTATTGATGCAAGAACATAATTTCAACAATTTATTTCAAAATTTGTATTTGTCCTCCAGCAGGTCTTAGAGATTTATAGAAGAGGAAGTTGGTTTCCTTTTTGCCCTATAATTTTGTAGAATTTCTAATTTCATATTTAGGATAGGAAATTTTAGTAATTTTAGGTATAAGTTAAGATGTTGTTTGATTTTTAGGGACTCCTAGTCATTAGGAAAGTTGATCCTTATGATTAGGATTACTTGTGGCATCCTATCTATTTTTCAAACTCCAATACACCAAGGAAAATACATGGAGGATATTTGGGGTAAATGTGATTGTCCATAAAATGTAGATCAGATTTGGGGACCTTGTAGCTCTTTTCCTTTGACCCTACTAGTTCTTAGAGATTGTATTTGGAGCAGTTAGCGAGAAAAATCATAATATGCCCAAGAATATTAGTGTTGGAGCACCTATGGTTTGGGAGAAAGGATAAGGGATTCTAGGAGTTAAGGGGTTTAAGGGTTTAGGAGCAAGGGGTTAAGGGTAAAGGGTAGAGGGTTAGGGGTTAGGGGGTCGAGGTATAGGGGGTTTAAGGGTTAGGGGTTAATGGATTAGTGGTTAAGGGATTTAGGGGTTAAATAATGACCATCAAGGGCTTACATGTCAAGGCATTTATGGGTTAAGTGCCTAAGGGTTATGGTATTTAGGTCTCAGCGGGTTAAGGGGTTAGGGATTAATGAGTTTAGGGGCTAGCGGTTATGGGTTAAGGGTCAAGGTTTAAGAGGATATGGGATTAGGGTTTATGGGGTTCAAGGATTCTAAGTTAGGTGTTAGGGGTTAAGGGGTTAGTGGCTTTGGGTTTAAGGGATCAAGGGGTTAATTTGTTATGAGTTATGAGTGTAGGGGTTAAGGGATTGTGGCTTTTGGGTTAAAGGGATAGGGACTTTAGTGGTTATGGTTTAAGTGCGTATGGGTTGTGATAATGTGTCCCCTAATCCCCTTGTCAAAACTATTGGGGGTTCCCCTATCAATTTATCTCATTGCCTTTCCTATAGGTCCCCTAGCCCCTATGCCATAAGGCCCTAAGGTTCCTTCTCATTCTCTAATGTTAGGATTATAGATCTCAGTAAACCATGCTCGAACCTCTCACTTCTACCCATCCATGCTACCCTTATGTCCCCTTCCCCCATTCAATACACCAAAATATCACCCTCCCCCAAAATTTATGAGAATTGAACATTGGGAGGTGATCATTTAACAACAAATTCACAACTACTCCATTTATAATGGTGTCTTGGAGCTATTAGATGTCATTTCATTGAGCTATAGTGATAGGTGAGAGATATTCTTAACTCACTAAAGGTGTATCAAGAGGCTATTAGTCTATTGGCTATAGAATTTGACTCTTTTTATTTGTAACTTAGCGAAATGGAAAAGATGTGGAGACAATATCCATTCTTCTTCTTGCACCAGGCCATGTAAAATAAATGAAGAAAATAGTCTCAAACCCTTGGATAAGGAAAGTTGAGAACAATAATTAGCATGAAAAAACAAAGAATGTAATGAGTTAAGCTTAGAGGGGTCTCCCTTTGTAAAAAATCATCCATAAGCTTGTTAGAGTTAGTATGAATATATACTAGAATTTGAGTAGTCTTCACATCACCAACCACATCCAATAGAAAGGTACCAACCCCTATAATAAAAATTATGTCTCCAAATAAGGTGTAGTTAATACCAATAATATCATCTTATGAATCTATTACAATATGATTTGGAACGTACGTTTCCATATATGTGTGAAAGAAACAATCCATTTGGTTAGCAAAAGGAAGTCTTTTTGAAGACCTCAAGAAACCCCCTTGAAGGAGACAAGAAGGGTTTGATACCATATAATACAATTTGATCTATAAACCCTATTTCTGATGTGTTTGTTCACTCTGTCTGACATGTGATAGACAATATATGAAGCCTTTTTTTCCACTTATCATCTTCATTAGATATCATGTTGCTAAGAATGAAGTGTTTGGATTAGAGTTAAAGTTACTATTTTAGTTTGTTGTCTTTTTTTGTCTTTTAGAGTACAAATATTTCTGGTCTACCGTGCTAAAGAATTTTGGTTTTCAAATATTCAAGGAATATGTGAGCTAATATAAGACCATATTGTAATATTTGAAATAACATGATGAACTATTTAGCACAATTTATGGTGTTGGATTGATTGCGATTTTTATTTTTGGATGGATGGATGTACATCTCTTTAGCCAATAGACAAAAACTCATTAAGCATTGTTGCAAGTATGTTATTGACATGTTGAAGTGTCATTGAGACTTATAGGTATAAGATTTAGACTTGTATGTTGTCACCTATCCGGGTGTGATGATACCTTGTGGAGGTAGGTAAAATTTCCATTTTTTAAACTTTTGGATATATTCTATACACTCTTGAGAGAATTTCAACCTTTTAAATACAATAAAAAACAAATGTACATTCATGCGATAATTAATAATTGATTTGGGGGTGACTCAACAAATTGTGGCATGTTGGCTTGTTGAATTTGTTAGTAAGTTAGGGTTTGATAAATTTGTAAGCTTCAGTGGGATTTATTACGGTTGTATGTGTTTTAGAGAAGCCAGTTTGGTGTGGTGGTTGTGCTTCCTTTATTGAATTTTATTTCTTTGGTTCTTCTTCTTGTGCATGGCCACTGTGGTATCTTCTCATTTGCAAATATTTTCTTATTATGTACAAAAAAATTTCTTGTTGCATCCTTGAAAAAGTTGCACAATTGTCCTGATTTATCTCTGCAATACCTTGAGTTGTCTCGCTTCTTTCAATTGCGCTGGAATTTTCCACCTTAAGAGGGTTGTTAGTTGTCTAACTAATTTTTTACAACATTTTTCCTTGTTTTATTAATTTATTTTTTCTTCAAGGAGGTGTTTCCTTTAAACTCTAGAAGAAACATTACAAGTGGCCTGATTATAGCAGTCATCAGAAGAAGTTTGTGATCATGGGCAAGACAACCCTCAGAGGGTGAAAATTGGGTATGTTATACCTATGGAAAACTTTGGTTAACATCCAATTAGATATGTTATACATAGTTCACAATTAGGAGATCACAGACCATACTGTTGCACATAAAAATGCACTACTCCTCAAATATCAGGGTAAGTGCAAGAGTATTTATTGAATATAGTTTAGTCACATGATACAACTATCCCACAAATCTATAGTAGAGAGACCAACATGGAACAAAAAACTTAATCGATCGATGCACTCACTTTCATGGGAAGTTCATGAACATTTTTATTTTATTATATAATGCACTTTTACTCACATATGTAGATCACACGAAAATGGTATTCATAATAAAGTTTTCTGGGTGATGCAATTCATTTTTCCTGCAAGATCAAGTTATGTAGCTATAATGTCTCGTGTTTTTTCATACATCCGACTGAAAACATATCTTGCAGGAATTTTGAAGGAAATCCCACTCAAATTATCAGAGAATCTCCAGGTGATGTCCTTAAAAAGTATGTTTCTCCTTATATGTTGATTATTCTTTCTCTTCACTATGTTTTATATATAAATTCATTTCAATTCATTCATATCAGATATACTCTAGCTCCTGGTTCCAATTTAAAGGTCGAGTTCTCAACATTGTTTGTTGTTCTTTATTTGGAAAGTGCTTGTGGTTTGAAGAGCAGGGAAAATTTTAAGGATGGAAAATTATCTTGAAGTTTAGAAAATTGGCGAATCTCACTAGTCCCTAATATGAAAACTATAAATGTTTATTGATGTATTTGTAAAATTATTCAAATTTATAATGATTTTATATATACTCTGTATATAATGTTGGCGATTTTTAACGTAAAATAATTTTATATTGTAAAATTTGGGCGAATCATTTAAAAAAAAAATGGAAATAGGCAAATCCTTTTTTTGGAAAAATCATTGAAAATTAGCCCACCTGCGAATATTAGCCACTAAAATTTTCCATTTTGAAGAGGTTGCAAGAGATGGGAATCTAAAATAGTTGTTGACCAGGCTAATGCAAGTTTTATAGGTCGAATGTGCGGCTTCAATCCCCGATGTCTCAAATTTGGCCGCACATTCAGGAGCTAGAATGGTCATCCTTCACCCACATTTATCATGAGCTCAATAAACTAGAAAATAATCTCTCCAAGGAGGCATTAAAGTATCCAACTGATGAACTATTAGCAAGATAAAGGTTGTGGCACAAAAAAAAAATGCAACTCGCCAAATTTAAGCTAACAGCAACCCTTACTCCTGAAGATGACAACTTGTCTCCCTCAAGGACCACTGCCTTCTCCTTAATTAGGCAATACTTCTTCAACTGCATCATTTCTATATCCCCAACAATCTATTTATGTTATTGTGCCCATAACATTTTTCGAATAATCTGATGTTTCATATTGGTGAATGTCAAATGCCAATTTACTATTTGAAAACCAAATTTTCATCCCTTGTACCTAATGATCCTTCTTCATTGAATATTTTCTCGAATGGCGTTTTGTCTATCATTTAATGATTTCTTATATGTGAGGATTCTTCTCTATTTCATGCCTTATGGTGTTTCCTTTGCAACATCTCGTGCAATTGCTAGTTTAAATTTTTTCACATATTTAAAAAAATAAACAATTTTAGTTCATGGAATGTAAATCAATTGACAATCACCTTGTTATGAAGTATTATGTTAAAACATGAGATTCAAAGTTCAAATCCCCTCAAGTGACCAACCAAAAAATAATTTTTTTATCTATTTTTTTATTATATTTTTAGAATGTGGTTTAATGACAAAAGAAAAATATAATATAAAATAAATAAATATGACATGATTAAATTTCATGTGGTTTGAATATCTATTTTCAAAAATAAAAATATAATTATCCACTATCCACTCATGGAATTTCAATGCAAACTTCTAAATGCTAATGATTTTGTCTTAATTGCTAACTTTCTTAAATGGGTTTTGTCTTAATTGTCATTGTCTTAAGTCGCCATTGTCTTAAATATTTTTGTCTCAGAGTGCTTTTGTCTTAAATATAAAATTGTCTTAAAATATTTTTGTCTCAAATTGCTTTTGTCTTAAAATATTTTTCAAACTGCTTTTGTCTTAAATATAAAGTTTTGTCTTAAAATATTTTTGTTTGTTTTTGTCTTAAATATAAAGTTTCGTCTTAAAATGATTTTGTCTTAAATATTCTTGTCTCAAATTGTTTTTGTCTTAAATATAAAGTTTTATCTCAAACTGTTTTGGTCCCACACCATTTTTGTCTTATATTTTATATTTAAGACAATTCAATTGATATTTAATTTTAATATAAAATAAAAAGTGACTTTTTAAGGCAAAAGATTTCCTTTGTCTTAAAAAAATGTCTTAAAAATGCCCTTAGTGTAGTGGTGACTAGACTCTAATGATACCTAACTTGGTTTCACCAACCAGCTTTAGGACAGTTAGTACAAAACACCTCATAAATGCCCTTAGTGTAGTAGTGACTAGACTCTAATGATACCTAACTTGGTTTCACCAACCAACTTTAGGACAGTTAGTACAAAACACCTCATAATTATCTTTACTAGTTGATAACATGCCAACTCCAGTCACCCAAATATTTCTAGAAGATTTCTCAAAAATTCTTGTAATGCATCCTTTAGCTTTTCTGGGAAATGCATGAGTTACGTCGAGTTAGATTCTTGATTGTTCTTAATGGAAATAATCAGCAATGGAATATTATACTGCAAGTGCTGAACGATTTTCAGTGAAACAAATACAGATTTTTTGAATATCACACTGCGAGGAAAGAAGAATCCTTAAAAAAAAAACCTGCACCGGATCTTTATATCTTTATATTATTTTCAGGAGTGCCAATGATGGTTGAATGCTGCCAGTAGCGACAGGGGATATAGAAGAAGATTTCATGAGGTCAATGTGACAGCTAGTTTTAATGCCAATTATTTGTTATGTTATTTTTTTAAGAAACTAAGACATTTATTTCTTCGTTAGAAATTACTTAAAAAACATAAATTAATTATGTTTTGAATTAAAGGTAAATAAAAATTTAGTTATGGAAAGTGGTTCCATAAAAGAGGAAAAGTGAAAAAGGTTGATTGTAAAATTGGGGTCCCGAGGTCTCTTCCAGTTTCTTTGTCAACCTATTCATCTCAGGTGTGGAGCATGGGGGGAGATGAGGATGTAATCGCCTCATCCACGGTAGGGAGGACCACATCAGTCAATTTCAAATAAGTGAATTTGCTGAGTTTTGCTATCTAGATAGAGGTGTATTTTTGATATAGTACCTAAGATATTTTAAGTCACCTTTCAGTTAATATCTTTGTTATGGTTAATATTTCTAATGGTAATTGCTTAATGTTGAATTTCTATTCTGCTAAATAAATTTCAGCTACATTATAGTTCTCTAAGAGCCACATTGTAAACTTTGAGTACCTTTATTTCTTGAAATAAATGCATATTGTTATAGTTAAGTTTCTCAACTCATTGGTTGATATAATGATGATAACTTTAGGAAGTGAGGTGTGTGGTTCCTATTCCTGGGGGTTATGAGTAGAAAGTTAACATTATTTTATTTATACAGAGACAAAAAATAAATAAACAGTAGAACATAAATGGTTAAGACTGGGCTGATAAAGAAGCCATAAAGAAATAAAATGACAGCCAATTCCTAGAGAGATAGGCAACCAAGATATTATCACATAAATAAGAATAAGGCAAGAACCTGTAAGTAATAAAGTAGGAAATCCTTAACCCAGGTTCCAGAGTTTAAAGCTCTGAATCCCGGGTTGGGTTGTTCCTATTATTCTATGATATACACGGACAAGATTTGGGTTTTGTCAGGACAACCCTTAACTCAACAACTTAAAAAAAAACGAAGCAGTAATTGCTATTCATAATAAAGAGAGGAAAGTCATTGTCGAAATCCAAGAACTGAATTCTTATATATACTGTAAACATAGCAACCTGAAGAATTCTTTTATAACATTCCATTGAAGAACAAAAGTTACATCGTTACCCAGTTAATTAACAAGAAATAGAGATGCAAATGGACAAAGCGACCATACATCAACATGTCTCAAACAATAAATGTAAACTTAATAGAATAGTTGGAGTATCCAGAGCAAAGTCATCTGGAATTTACTATCAGAATAGAAGAATTTAAATAAGACATAAATGTAACAAATTCCTTGTCGTAAGAGAGGCAGTCTCGGCTCCAAAAAACAAACCAAATTATTTCAACACGTTTCAACATAGAGCAACTTCGATGTAATTAATATAAATCTATTTAATTACTCGTGTGTTTGTGTGTGTTAAATTATGTTTGTCATCTTTGCATTTCCAAAAGATTGATATCAGAGCAGATTGAAAGATCCAACGGAGAGCTAAGGTCATAAAACGAAGAGCTAAGGTCATAAAGATCATCGTTGAGAGAAACGGCGAATTAACGGCAATCCGTGAGTGAGAAGAGAGAAATGATTCAAGATATGACGCACCTTGCAATGGTATACACGGTGATTATAACGTTGGTGAGCTCAGCTGAGAACGTGAACATCATTAACACGCAAGCCTCACGTAGACAAGGCTGCGCTAATAGCACTTAGAAGTTTTTTGAATAAATTGTCCGCTTGGAAAGTCAAAGTTTCTTAATATTTTACAAAGGGAAAGTACGATGAGTGGAGTTGGAGCTTATGGTAATATTGAAAGGATTATTTTAAAAGATTATTTTATGAAAGTGTTTTTTTGAGTTTATGAAAGGATGCCATTTTTGAAAAGAGGTTTTTAACCCAAAAAAAAATGAAGAGATTTAAAAAGGATTTTTTGGGAAGGGATTATCTAAAAAGATTTTTTTATATAAAGATTTTTTTTATTAAAAAAAAAGACTTTTTTTAAAGTTTTTTTATTAAAAAAAAAAAACAAGGTGCATATAAAATATTTCGTATTTTTTGGATTTTTTATTGGCAAGAGAATTTAGGGCTTTGCATAGTCCATTAGTCCACAAAAAATATTTTGGTGTTTTGTCAAGCATGACATGTTTTTTGGTGAATATTGTGCCTTACAGGGGTGCATATTAAAAACCATATTTTTTTTCAGGGGTGATATGGAAGAGAGCCTCATGCAATCATGCAAGAAGGAATGACAGTAGTCATGGGTCGCAAAGCACGACTGAAGAAGACAAAGAAAATGGATAAAAAAGAAGAGGAAAACATTTTTTTCGTTGGTGAAACCCATTATCCAAGCAGGCATATGGATGATGAAGATGCAATAGAGATTGCAAAGAGAGAAGTTGAAGCCTATGTATGTAAGATAGAGCAAGAGCATATCAATGCTTAAGCACTCCACTGTAATATGGATGGTGCAGATGATGGTGAAACCAATTATGCAAGAATTCATATGGATGAAGAAGACGCAACAAAGATTGCAAAGAGAGAAGTTGAAGCCTCTATATGTGAAACAGAGCAAGATCATATCAATGCTAGCGCACTCCAGTGTAACATGGATGGTGCAGAAGATGGTGAATCCCACTGTGATGAAACACATGTGAATGATGACTGCAAAGTTAGATGTGCATTGGTGAATCTAGAAGTAGCTAATGAATTTGGTAACGTTGAAATTGTCAATGACATTGACAATAAGCACATGCATGCTCGAATATCCCACCATAGGGTGGATGAACATTATGTTCATGATATGTGTGGTTCGTTTTTTGAAACAAGGATTGAGTATGGTATTACGGTACGCGCCATGTTTAATGAATCATTGAAGGTTGAAGCTACATTTGTAGCAGCAAGATATGATGCAGTTAGAACTACTCATGAAGCAGTGTGCGAACAAGAAACAACTCAGTTTGGCTTAGACAAATCTCTCAATAGAGCAAAAAGTGGTTTGGTAGATCCAACAATTAGAATTGTTAATGTTAAATTTGATGAAGAACCATTAACTGGTGATGACTGGTTGCACATGATCCAATAGAAAGAACATATTGATATGTTGTTATTTGGTGAGAGAAACCCACTTGTCTTTGGAAGCCAAGAGGAAGAAAATATGGTTGCAGCACTAGAGATTGGTAAACGAGCAGAAAATGAAAATTATGATGCAATGACAGAACAAAATAAGGAAGAGAAGGAAGAGATAGAGCAGGAAGCTCTCACTGGAGAGCATAAAAAATATTTTTTTAACATTGTCTTTGAATATGCAGCCTCTCTAAATAGCATGGGAGCAGAAGTTGAAATCAAGGTTGTTAATAATTTTGATGCAGATTTGAAGCTCATTGAAGAATGGATTCAGAAACGAATTGAACAAATTTATGCGAGTCTTAAAGCAACAATTGAAATAAAAGAATTGAATGAAATGGTGAATAATGATCTTGAGTGTGAAAATTACAGGATGAAAGTAACGATGCACAGTGATGATTGTGAAAAAGAGATAAAAGATTCTTCTATAAAAAAATATGAAGAAATTCAGGAATATGAAATGCAAGAACCAAAGCAAAGAAGACAATTTGAAGATGTAATGTTGTGGTAGCAGTCCATGGTTGAACGAATATTTGAAGAGTAAGGAGTAGAAGACAATATTAGATTGTTTTTCAACGCAAATTCAAGGCAAGTCAAAAAAACAATTGCAGCAACAACAAGTGAAGCAAGAATACAGCAAGAAAGTGCAACAGAGAATGAAGAAATTTCAAGGATATATAATTTGGAAGCAAAGAAAAAGAAAATGAAAAACTATAAAAGTTTTGAGTCATTGTAAACATAGCTGAGACATATACCAACAGGCATGTTTGAGTGATAATTGAGTCACTTTCTATTGTAAGTCTAGAAGGCATAGTTAAGTGATGTTTGAGTTATGTTGAGTCATACGGTCATAATTAAGGGGGAGTGGTTAAGTAAGCTAATTACTCTCGCATGAAGATTTTTCTATATTTAGAGAGTCAGTTAACTAAGTGTTGAGAGTTTTGAGTCAAGTCGAGCTTAAGTGATATATGAATTTAGAGAGTATGTGCATGTCAAGTTATATTAGGCGAGTTTGTAGTTGAAAAGGTTTAAATACCCTTCACTGGGTTCATTGTAAGTAATCTCAATCAAGTTTGTGTGATCAATAGAAGAGCCACAGCTCGTGTGTTTGTGTGTGTTAAATTGTGTTTCTTGTCTCTGCCTTTCACACAAAACAAACAAAAACCGCCTTATTTCATTATTTTGGAATGACAATCCATTATTATTATCAAACAACCCATCTTCAATCTTGCGAGGATGAGGTTAACTATAACACCTCACATCATCATATCCTCGATACCATGCATAATCTTGGTATCGAATCTCCACACGTGATGAACTCTTTAAACCATGTCAAATGCGTCTAGGTGATGGATCAAATTCTATCTATAAGTCTTAGGAAAATTCCTCATATTGAGGCACCCTCGCCTTTTTATTAGGACTATGTAAAGAAACCCTCGAATTCTATCCTCTCTACCTGGGAAATTTTCCCAAAGGTTACCTATAATATGAGTGGTGGAAAATTGGATCGTTCACATCCTCAATGCAAACTTATCCAATGCTAGGGTAAGATCCCTATCACTTGAATTTAATGCCTTCCCTTTCGAGCTATTTCTATTTGGGCCATTTTCTTCCTACTTTGATCTATGGATAGGAGCTTCTACACTCAGTGGCTCATTATGATCTGGCATCCTCATCTTCTTTTGAAATTCCTAATCCTCCTAGCTCATTTCCCTACTTTGCTTGCACTCTCTTCAAGCCCTAGGTTGTCATCACCTTCCATCTCTGTTATTCCACCTTAAACCCAAATCAAGTATCTTCCATCCCTCTACTATTTATTTCTTGTTTCGATCAACATTTATTGTTCACCATGACTCACAACAATCCCTCATCCTCTCACTGAGCAGGGGCAGAGGTCGCCTCTCCACTTCCTCTCCCTCGCTGAGTAATCCTCCCCTTGCTACCTAACAAAGAGCTTGTAATCAAGCTAGGAAACGTGAAGCTCGATATGAGCAAATCATACTTGAATTAGTCCATTAGGAAATAACCTATTATGAAGCCCCTGTTAGGAAGTATTGTGGTTTTACTCCAAATAAATGTGTGCAAGATGAAACACAATAGTGGATTCCAAATATGTGCATTTCCACTCGTTCCAGGTATGTCAGTTACATGTAGGGTGTTAAAGTCTACTAGTATACCAAAAATCTTCTTGGACACATTCTGGCTAATTATTGCACAAAATAGAAACAAATCATCCACATGCTTGTTAAATTTGAAGATAAGCTAGAAGTTATGGATCAAAATCTTGACATGCTTCTTAAAATGTGCAACCATAGTTCCTACCCATGGAGCACTCCGAACAACAAACATAAATGATCTAGATAATTGGCATCATGTCACCATGAAGCTCTTTTAGCAAGTTCTCTATGTATATGTCTTGTAAATATATGTTTAATCCTCGTTGGTGCAGTCATTCCATATTATGTAATTTTTTTTCTAGATGATATTCATCACTCACGGATTGCTGTCAATTCGCCGTTTCTCTCAACTATGATCTTTATGACCTTAGCTCTCCGTTTTATGACCTTAGCTCTCCGTTGGATCTTTCAATCTGCTCTGATATCAATCTGCTGGAAATGCAAAGATGACAAACATAATTTAACACACACAAACACATAAGTAATTCTATGTGAAGCATGTTCTATGTGAGATGTTTCAACATAGAGCAACTTCGATGTAATTAATATAAATCTATTTAATTATTTATATTTAATATTTAAAAAACTAAATTTAATTAAGATTTTAAAAAAATGGATATTAATATTAAAAAAATAAGTGCGTTTAGGATTATATTTCAAAACTTCTCAAAATTTTGGCGTGATGGATCCTCAAAATTTAAAATTTTGATCTAAACTTGGTGCTAAAAACTTTTATATATAGCCTATTAAATAAAATACTTTGAAAAACACTTAACAATCGCAGTTTGAGAGTGTGGATGTGGAAGAATCCATGAAATTGTCCTCTTGTTTAGGCTGTAGCACAGATTAACGGTGGGGCGAGCTGAATGTCTTATAGAATTGCTGAGAGACGTTATGTGATTGTATTACCAAACCAATTGAAACTTTTCCTTTAAATTTGTTTTGAAGTTAAATTTGATAAAAGTACTTGAATTTTGTTTTTATGTTTTATGGTGGAAATGAATTTAACACCATAAAAATTGTAGAATATTCAAAATTTTGAACGTTAACCACTTTAACCAAAATTTATACAAATTTTTATCAAAATTTCACCAAAAATCCTATTATTTTCAAAACAAATTTGAAACAAATCAAATAACTTTTAATCTATTTAATCTATTTACAACCATTATTTGCTGAGAAATTCGTTCCCTTCATTTCATTCGGAAGGGATGCAAGTGTGATTAGAATTCAGGTAATGCTTTGAAAAATTTAAGAATATTTCGGTTATACAGATGGGTGGATGATTTGTTTTTTTTCTCCTCTTTTACTATCAATATTTTTTATTAATTTAAAATTATTATATGGATTTAGAATTGGAAATTGTAATACTGACAAAAACAAACTGCAAGAGCTTTTCCAAAATAGTTTTTCTCATTACTATTTCTACCACTTGAATATATATATATATATACTTTTATTTTGTTTTTTTAATTACCACTATATAGATACATATTTTAACAATATATTTTTAAATAATAATTATTTTAGTTATGATAAAAATTCCCCAAGGTAGATGTCTTAGTCTGAATACCCTACCTCCCACTAACTTAATGCACATCTACTTCCATGTGGTTGCCAATATGTTTGCCACTTGCTGTTGTCTTGCCATAACATCCCAACTAGGTCCATTCAAGTGACATTACATCACCATCATGAAGAGTTTGTTATATTTAGAGAGCTAGTTAATTAACTGAGCCTTGAGAATGTTGAGTCAAGTCGAGTTTAAGTGATAGATGAATTTAGAGAGTGTGCATGTCAAGTTATATTAGGCGAGTTGGTAGTCGAAAAGTTTTAAATACCCTTCACGAGGTTCATTGTAAGTAATATCAATCAACTTTGTGTGATCAGTAGAAGAGCCACAACTCGTGTGTTTGTGTGTGTTAAATTATGTTTGTCATCTTTGCATTTCCAACAGATTGATATCAGAGCAGATTGAAAGATCCAACGGAGAGCTAAGGTCATAAAACGGAGAGCTAAGTTCATAAAGATCATAGTTGAGAGAAACGGTGAATTAACAGCAATCCGTGAGTGAGAAAAGAGAAATGATTCAAGCTATGATGCACCTTTCAATGGTATACACGACGATTATAACATTGGTGAGCTCAGCTGAGAACGTGCACATCGTTAATACGCAGGCCTCACATAGACAAGGCTGCGCTAATAGCACTTAGAAGTTTTTTGAATAAATTTTCTGCTTGGAAAGTCAAATTTTCTTAATATTTTACAAAGGGAAAATACGGTGAGTGGAGTTGGAGCTTATGGTAATATTGAAAGGATTATTTTAAAAGATTTTTTTATGAAAGTGTTTTTTTGAATTTATGAAAGGATGCCATTTTTGAAAAGAGGTTTTTAACCCAAAAAAAAATGAAGAGATTTAAAAAGGATTTTTTGGGAAGGGATTATCTAAAAAGATTTTTTTATATAAAGATTTTTTTTATAAAAAAAAAAGACTTTTTTTAAAGTTAAAAAAAAAAAAAAAACAAGGTCCATATAAAATATTTCGTAGTTTTTGGATTTTTTTATTGGTAAGAGAATTTAGGGCTTTGCATAGTCCATTAGTCCACAAAAAATATTTTGGTGTTTTGTCAAGCATGACATGTTTTTTGGTGAATATTGTGCCTTACAGGGGCGCATATTAAAAACCATATTTTTTTTCAGGGGTGATATGGAAGAGAGCCTCATGCAATCATGCAAGAAGGAATGACAGTAGTCATGGGTCGCAAAGCACGACTGAAGAAGACAAAGAAAATGGATAAAAAAGAAGAGGCAAACATTGTTTTCATGTTTAAAGAGGTTCAGGCCGTAGCCGAGTAACTGAGATGTCTAGCAGAAGACAAAGATTTCCTAGCTTTGAGTTTCATTCAGCATGCAATAGAAGAAACAATTATGTGCAAGGTAGCAAAAGCTACAACTTCCAAGGAATAATGGAAGATCCTGGAAGCAGAATTTGGTGCAAGGGGGAGTGACATGCAGTAATAATATGTGTCACAATTTGTTGAGTCAGATGCAGATCTAGGAGTAGATGAGCAAGACTCTGGGAGGACAATAGAGCTTGGAGAATCCCACTCAAAGTGTAAGATGGTTTTTAAGACTATAAAACTGAAACCCATTATGCAAGCATGCATATGGATGAAGAAGATGCAACACAGATTGAAAAGAGAAAAGTTGAAGCCTATGTATGTGAAGTGGAGCAAGAGCATATCAATGCTTAAGCACTCCACTGTAAGATGGATGGTGCAGATGATGGTGAAACCCATTATCCAAGCAGGCATATGGATGATGAAGATGCAACAGAGATTGCAAAGAGAGAAGTTGAAGCCTTTGTATGTAAGACAGAGCAAGAGCATATCAATGCTTAAGCACTCCACTGTAATATGGATGGTGCAGATGATGGTGAAACCAATTATGCAAGAATTCATATGGATGAAGAAGATGCAACAGAGATTGTAAAGAGAGAATGTGAAGCCTCTATATGTGAAACAGAGCAAGATCATATCAATGCTCAAGCACTCCAGTGTAACATGGATGGTGCAGAAGATGGTGAATCCCACTGTGATGATACACATGTGAATGATGACTGCAAAGTTAGATGTGCATTGGTGAATCTAGAAGTAGCTAATGAATTTGGTAACGTTGAAATTGTCAATGAAACTGACAATAAGCACATGCATGCTCAGATATCCCACCATAGGGTGGATGAACATTATGTTCATGATATGTGTGGTTCATTTTTTGAAACAAGGATTGAGTATGGTAATACGGTAAGCGCCATGTTTAATGAATCATTGAAGGTTGAAGCTACATTTGTAGCAGCAAGATATGATGGAGTTAGAACTGCTCATGAAGCAGTGTGCGAACAAGAAACAACTGAGTTTGGCTTAGATAAAGCGATCAATAGAGCAGAAAGTTGTTTGGTGGATCCAACAATTGGAATTGTTGACGTTAAATTTGATGAATAACCATTAACTGGTGATGATTCGTTGCACATGATGCAACAAAAATAACATATTGATATGTTGTTATTTGGTGAGAGAGACCCACTTGTGTTTGGAAGCCAAGTGGAAGACAACATGTTTGCAGCAATAGTGATTTTTAAAACAGTTGAAAAGAAGGTAGAGAAGGAAGAGATAGAGCAAGAAGCTCTCACTGAAGAGCATAATAAAGATGTTTTTAACATTTTTTTTGAATCTGCAGGTACTCAAAATACCATCGGAGTAGAAGTTGAAATCAAGGTTGTTAATAATTTTGATGCAGATTTGATGTTCATTGAAGAATGGATTCATAAGCCAATTGAAAAAATTGATATGAGTCTTAAAGCACCAAATGGAATAAAAGAATTGAATGAAATGGTGAATAATGATCTTGAGAGTGCATATTACAGGACGAAAGCAGCAGTACCTGATGATGATTGTGAAGAGATAAGATTCTTCTATAAAAAAATGTGGCAGAAAGAAATTCAGGAATATGAAATGCAAGAACCAAAGCAAAGAAGACAATTTGAAGATGTAATGTTGTGGTAGCAGTCCATGGTTGAACGAATATTTGAAGAGTAAGGAGTAGAAGACAATATTAGATTGTTTTTCAACGCAAATTCAAGGCAAGTCAAAAAAAAAATTGCAGCAACAACAAGTGAAGCAAGAATACAGCAAGAAAGTGCAACAGAGAATGAAGAAATTTCAAGGATATATAATTTGGAAGCAGAGAAAAAGAAAATGAAAAACTATAAAAGTTTTGAGTCATTGTAAACATAGCTGAGACATATACCAACAGGCATGTTTGAGTGATAATTGAGTCACTTTCTATTGTAAGTCTAGAAGGCATAGTTAAGTGATGTTTGAGTTATGTTGAGTCATACGGTCATAATTAAGGGGGAGTGGTTAAGTAAGCTAATTACTCTCGCATGAAGATTTTTCTATATTTAGAGAGTCAGTTAACTAAGTGTTGAGAGTGTTGAGTCAAGTCGAGCTTAAGTGATATATGAATTTAGAGAGTATGTGCATGTCAAGTTATATTAGGCGAGTTTGTAGTTGAAAAGGTTTAAATACCCTTCACTGGGTTCATTGTAAGTAATCTCAATCAAGTTTGTGTGATCAATAGAAGAGCCGCAGCTCGTGTGTTTGTGTGTGTTAAATTGTGTTTCTTGTCTCTGCCTTTCCAACAAAACAAACAAAAACCACCTTATTTCATTATTTTGGAATGACAATCCATTATTATTATCAAACAACCCATCTTCAATCTTGCGAGGACGAGGTTAACTATAACACCTCACATCATCATATCCTCGATACCATGCATAATCTTGGTTTCGAATCTCCACACGTGATGAACTCTTTAAACCATCTCAAATGCGTCTAGGTGATGGATCAAATTATATCTATAAGTCTTAGGAAAATTCCTCATATTTAGGCACCCTTGCCTTTTTATTAGGACTATGCAAAGCAACCCTCGAATTCTATCCTCTCTAGCTGGGAAATTTTCCCAAAGGTTACCTATAATATGAGTGGTGGAAAATTGGATCGTCCACATCCTCAATGTGAACTTATCCAATGCTAGGGTAAGATCCTTATCACTTGAATTCAATGCCTTCCCTTTCGAGCTATTTCTATTTGGGCCATTTTCTTGCTACTTTGATCTATGGATAGGAGCTTCTACACTCAGTGGCTCATTATGATCTGGCATCCTCATCTTCTTTTGAAATTCCTAATCCTCCTAGCTCATTTCCCTACTTTACTTGCACTCTCTTCAAGCCCTAGGTTGTCATCACCTTCCATCTCTGTTATTCCACCTTAAACCCAAATCAAGTATCTTCCATCCCTCTACTACTTATTTCTTGTTTCGATCAACATTTATTCTTCACCATGACTCACAAAAATCCCTCATCCTCTCATTGAGCAGGGGCAGAGGTCGCCTCTCCACTTCCTCTCCCTCGCTGAGTAATCCTCCCCTTGCTACCTAACAAAGAGCTTGTAATCAAGCTAGGCAACGCGAAGCTCGATATGAGAAAATCATACTTGAATTAGTCCATTAGGAAATAACCTATTATGAAGCCCCTGTTAGGAAGTATTGTGGTTTTACTCCAAATAAATGTGTGCAAGATGAAACACAATAGTGGATTCCAAATATGTGCATTTCCACTCGTTCCAGGTATGTCAGTTACATGCAGGGTGTTAAAGCCTACTAGTATACCAAAAATCTTCTTGGACACATTCTGGCTAATTATTACACAAACTAGAAACAAATCATCCACATGCTTGTTGAATTTGAAGATAAGCTAGAAGTTATGGATCAAAATCTTGACATGCTTCTTAAAATGTGCAACCATAGTTCCTACCCATGGAGCACTCCGAACAACAAACAAAAATGATCTAGATAATTGGCATCATGTCACCATGAAGCTCTTTTAGCAAGTTCTCTATGTATCTGTCTTGTAAATATATGTTTAATCCTCTTTGGTGCAGTCATTCCATATTATGTAATTTTTTTTCTAGATGATACTCACCACTCACGGATTGTTGTTAATTCACCGTTTCTCTCAACTATGATCTTTATGACCTTAGCTCTTTGTTGGATCTTTCAATATGCTCTGATATCAATCTGTTGGAAATGCAAAGATGACAAACATAATTTAACACAGACAAACACACGAGTAATTCTATGTGAAGCATGTTCTATGTGAGATGTTTCAACATAGAGCAACTTCGATGTAATTAATATAAATCTATTTAATTATTTATATTTAATATTTAAAAAACTAAATTTAATTAATATTTTTAAAAAATGGATATTAATAATAAAAAAATAAGTGTGTTTAGGATTATATTTCAAAACTTCTCAAAATTTTGGCGTGATGGATCCTCAAAATTTAAAATTTTGATCTAAACTTGGTGCTAAAAACTTTTATATATAGCCTATTAAATAAAGTACTTTGAAAAACACTTAACAATTGCAGTTTGAGAGTGTGGATGTGGAAGAATCCATGAAATTGTCCTCTTGTTTAGGCTGTAGCACAGATTAACGGTGGGGCGAGCTGAATGTCTTATAGAATTGCTGAGAGACGTTATGTGATTGTATTACCAAACCAATTGAAACTTTTCCTTTAAATTTGTTTCGAAGTTAAATTTGATAAAAGCACTTGAATTTTGTTTTTATGTTTTATGGTGGAAATGAATTTAACACCATAAAAATTGTAGAATATTCAAAATTTTGAACGTTAACCACTTCAACCAAAATTTATACAAATTTTTATCAAAATTTCACCAAAAATCCTATTATTTTCAAAACAAATTTGAAACAAATCAAATAACTTTTAATCTATTTAATCTATTTACAACCATTATTTGCTGAGAAATTCGTTCCCTTCATTTCATTCGGAAGGGATGGAAGTGTGATTAGAATTCAGGTAATGCTTTGAAAAATTTAAGAATATTTCGGTTATACAGATGGGTGGATGATTTGTTGATTTGTTTTTTTTTCCTCTTTTATTATCAATATTTTTTATTAATTTAAAATTATTATATGGATTTAGAATTGGAAGTTGTAATACTGACAAAAACAAACTGCAAGAGCTTTTCCAAAACAGTTTTTCTCATTACTATTTCATATATATATATATATATATATACTTTTATTTTGTTTTTTTAATTACCACTATATAGATACATATTTTAACAATATATTTTTAAATAATAATTATTTTAGTTATGATAAAAATTCCCCAAGGTAGATGTCTTAGTCTAAATACCCTACCTCCCACTAACTCAATGCACATCTACTTCCATGTGGTTGCCAATATGTTTTCCACTTGCTGTCGTCTTGCCATAGCATCTCAACTAGGTCCATTCAAGTGACATTACATCACCATCATGAAGAGTTTGTTATATTTAGAGAGCTAGTTAATTAACTGAGCCTTGAGAATGTTGAGTCAAGTCGAGTTTAAGTGATTGATGAATTTAGAGAGTGTGCATGTCAAGTTATATTAGGCGAGTTGGTAGTCGAAAAGTTTTAAATACCCTTCACGAGGTTCATTGTAAGTAATATCAATCAACTTTGTGTGATCAGTAGAAGAGCCACAACTCGTGTGTTTGTGTGTGTTAAATTATGTTTGTCATCTTTGCATTTCCAACAGATTGATATCAGAGCAGATTGAAAGATCCAACGGAGAGCTAAGGTCATAAAATGGAGAGCTAAGGTCATAAATATCATAGTTGAAAGAAACGGCGAATTAACAGCAATCCGTGAGTGAGAAAAGAGAAATTATTCCAGCTATGACGCACCTTGCAATGGTATACACAGCGATTATAACGTTGGTGAGCTCAGCTGAGAACGTGCACATCGTTAACACGCAGGACTCACGTAGACAAGGCTGCGCTAATAGCACTTAGAAGTTTTTTGAATAAATTTTCCGCTTGGAAAGTCAAAGTTTCTTAATATTTTACAAAGGGAAAGTACGGTGAGTGGAGTTGGAGCTTATGGTAATATTGAAAGGATTATTTTAAAAGATTTTTTTATGAAAGTGTTTTTTTGAGTTTATGAAAGGATGCCATTTTTGAAAAGAGGTTTTTAACCCAAAAAAAATGAAGAGATTTAAAAAGGATTTTTTGGGAAGGGATTATCTAAAAAGATTTTTTTATATAAAGATTTTTTTATAAAAAATGACTTTTTTAAAAGTTTTTTTATTTAAAAAAAAAAAAAAAAAAACAAGGTGCATATAAAATATTTCGTAGTTTTTGGATTTTTTATTGGTAAGAGAATTTAGGGCTTTGCATAGTCCATTAGTCCACAAAAAATATTTTGGTGTTTTTTCAAGAATGACATGTTTTTTGGTGAATATTGTGCCTTATAGGGGCGCATATTAAAAACCATATTTTTTTTTCGGGGGTGATATGGAAGAGAGCCTCATGCAATCATGCAAGAAGGAATGACAGTAGTCATGGGTCGCAAAGCACGACTGAAGAAGACAAAGAAAATGGATAAAAAAGAAGAGGCAAACATTGTTTTCGTGTTTAAAGAGGTTCAGGTCGTAGCCGAGTAACTGAGATGTCTAGCAGAAGACAAAGATTTCCTAGCTTTGAGTTTCATTCAGCATGCAATAGACGAAACAATTATGTGCAAGGTAGCAAAAGATACAACTTCCAAGGAATAATGGAAGATCCTGGAAGCAGAATTTGGTGCAAGGGGGAGTGACATGCAGTAATAAGATGTGTCACAGTTTGTTGAGTTAGATGCAGATCTAGGAGTAGATGAGCAAGACTCTGGGAGGACAATAGAGCTTGGAGAATCCCACTCAAAAGTGTAAGATGGTTTTGAAGACTATAAAATTGAAACCCATTATGCAAGCATGCATATGGATGAAGAAGATGCAACACAGATTGAAAAGAGAAAAGTTGAAGCCTATGTATGTGAAGTGGAGCAAGAGCATATCAATGCTTAAGCACTCCACTGTAAGATGGATGGTGCAAATGATGGTGAAACCCATTATCCAAGCAGGCATATGGATGATGAAGATGCAACAGAGATTGCAAAGAGAGAAGTTGAAGCCTCTGTATGTAAGACAGAGCAAGAGCATATCAATGCTTAAGCACTCCACTGTAATATGGATGGTGCAGATGATGGTGAAACCAATTATGAAAGAATTCATATGGATGAAGAAGACGCAACAGAGATTGCAAAGAGAGAAGTTGAAGCCTCTATATGTGAAACAGAGCAAGATCATATCAATGCTCAGGCACTCCAGTGTAACATGGATGGTGCAGAAGATGGTGAATCCCACTCTGATGAAACACATGTGAATGATGACTGCAAAGTTAGATGTGCATTGGTGAATCTAGAAGTAGCTAATGAATTTGGTAACGTTGAAATTGTCAATGAAACTGACAATAAGCACATGCATGCTCAGATATCCCACCATAGGGTGGATGAACATTATGTTCATGATATGTGTGGTTCATTTTTTGAAACAAGGATTGAGTATGGTAATACGGTAAGCGCCATGTTTAATGAATCATTGAAGGTTGAAGATACATTTGTAGCAGCAAGATATGATGGAGTTAGAACTGCTCATGAAGCAGTGTGCGAACAAGAAACAACTGAGTTTGGCTTAGATAAATCGATCAATAGAGCAGAAAGTTGTTTGGTGGATCCAACAATTGGAATTGTTGAAGTTAAATTTGATGAATAACCATTAACTGGTGATGAGTCGTTGCACATGATGCAACAAAAAGAACATATTAATATGTTTTTATTTGGTGAGAGAGACCCACTTGTGTTTGGAAGCCAAGTGGAAGACAACATGTTTGCAGCAATAGTGATTTTTAAAACAGTTGAAAAGAAGGTAGAGAAGGAAGAGATAGAGCAGGAAGCTCTCACTGAAGAGCATAATAAAGATGTTTTTAACATTGTTTTTGAATGTGCAGGTACTCAAAATACCATCGGAGTAGAAGTTGAAATCAAGGTTGTTAATAATTTTGATGCAGATTTGATGTTCATTGAAGAATGGATTCATAAGCCAATTGAAAAAATTGATATGAGTCTTAAAGCACCAAATGGAATAAAAGAATTGAATGAAATGGTGAATAATGATCTTGAGAGTGCATATTACAGGACGAAAGTAGCAGCACCTGATGATGATTGTGAAGAGATAAGATTCTTCTATAAAAAAATATGGTAGAAAGAAATTCAGGAATATGAAATGTAAGAACCAAAGCAAAGAAGACAATTTGAAGATGTAATGTTGTGGTAGCAGTCCATGGTTGAACGAATATTTGAAGAGGAAGGAGTAGAAGACAATATTAGATTGTTTTTCAACGCAAATTCAAGGAAATTCAAAAAAAAAAATTGCAGCAACAACAAGTGAAGCAAGAATACAGAAAGAAAGTGCAACAGAGAATGAAGAAATTTCAAGGATATATAATTTGGAAGAAGAGAAAAAGAAAATGAAAAACTATAAAAGTTTTGAGTCATTGTAAACATATCTGAGACATATACCAACAGGCATGTTTGAGTGATAATTGAGTCACTTTCTATTGTAAGTCTAGAAGGCATAGTTAAGTGATGTTTGAGTTATGTTGAGTCATACGGTCATAATTAAGGGGGAGTGGTTAAGTAAGCTAATTTCTCTCGCATGAAGATTTTTCTATATTTACAGAGTTAGTTAACTAAGTGTTGAGAGTGTTGAGTCAAGTCGAGTTTAAGTGATATATGAATTTAGAGAGTATGTGCATGTCAAGTTATATTAGGCGAGTTTGTAGTTGAAAAGGTTTAAATACCCTTCAATGGGTTCATTGTAAGTAATCTCAATCAAGTTTGTGTGATCAATAGAAGAGCCGTAGCTCGTGTGTTTGTGTGTGTTAAATTGTGTTTCTTGTCTCTGCCTTTCCAACAAAACAAACAAAAGCCACCTTATTTCATTATTTTGGAATGACAATCCATTATTATTATCAAACAACCCATCTTCAATCTTGCGAGGACGAGGTTAACTATAACACCTCACATCATCATATCCTCGATACCATGCATAATCTTGGTATCGAATCTCCACACGTGATGAACTCTTTAAACCATGTCAAATGCGTCTAGGTGATGGATCAAATTCTATCTATAAGTCTTAGGAAAATTCCTCATATTGAGGCACCCTCGCCTTTTTATTAGGACTATGCAAAGCAACCCTCGAATTCTATCCTCTCTAGCTGGGAAATTTTCCCAAAGGTTACCTATAATATGAGTGGTGGAAAATTGGATCGTCCACATCCTCAATGTGAACTTATCCAATGCTAGGGTAAGATCCTTATCACTTGAATTCAATGCCTTCCCTTTCGAGCTATTTCTATTTGGGCCATTTTCTTGCTACTTTGATGTATGGATAGCAGCTTCTACACTCAGTGGCTCATTATGATCTGGCATCCTCATCTTCTTTTGAAATTCCTAATCCTCCTAGCTCATTTCCCTACTTTACTTGCACTCTCTTCAAGCCCTAGGTTGTCATCACCTTCCATCTCTGTTATTCCACCTTAAACCCAAATCAAGTATCTTCCATCCCTCTGCTACTTATTTCTTGTTTCGATCAACATTTATTCTTCACCATGACTCACAACAATCCCTCATCCTCTCACTGAGCAGGGGCAGAGGTCGCCTCTCCACTTCCTCTCCCTCGCTGAGTAATCCTCCCCTTGCTACCTAAAAAAGAGCTTGTAATCAAGTTAGGCAACGTGAAGCTCGATATAAGCAAATCATACTTGAATTAGTCCATTAGGAAATAACCTATTATGAAGCCCCTATTAGGAAGTATTGTGGTTTTACTCCAAATAAATGTGTGCAAGATGAAACACAATAGTGGATTCCAAATATGTGCATTTCCACTCGTTCCAGGTATGTCAGTTACATGCAGGGTGTTAAAGTCTACTAGTATACCAAAAATCTTCTTGGACACATTCTGGCTAATTATTACACAAACTAGAAACAAATCATCCACATGCTTGTTGAATTTGAAGATAAGCTAGAAGTTATGGATCAAAATCTTGACATGCTTCTTAAAATGTGCAACCATAGTTCCTACCCATGGAGCACTCCGAACAACAAACAAAAATGATCTAGATAATTGGCGTTATGTCACCATGAAGCTCTTTTAGCAAGTTCTCCATGTATCTGTCTTGTAAATATATGTTTAATCCTCGTTGGTGCAGTCATTCCATATTATGTAATTTTTTTCTAGATGATACTCATAAAAAAAAAACTCACCATAATCTGAAGATCGACATGTTCAGTCTTTGGTTTGGCATTTGTGTACACTGACTAGAGCAAGAGAGCTTTTTGTAAAATGTAACTTTTTTATCCTCGTTGATGCAATAATACATGTAACTTTTTTATCCTCATTGGTGTAGTCATTCCATCTTATGTAATTTTTTTCTGAATTATTCTCTCATAAAAAAAGTCAACATAATATGAAGATCGACCTTTTCAGTCTTTGGTTTGGCATTTGTATACACCCACTAGAGCAAGAGAGCTTTTGTTACATGTAACTTTTTTATGGTAGCAATATAAAGTGTCTAATTTAGAATTTTTTTATTATATAAATGATAATGTAAAATTATGATTTTTTTTAATATATTTGATTTTATCTCCAAACTAAGAAGAAGGGGGCTCAAATATGGAATGGCAATGAAATGCACAAGCATAATGATATTGAAATAGAAGTGATGGAATAGAAGTGATCCATGATTCAAAACAACATGAAAATGTGGTACAAAAAGAGGACAGAATGTGGGTGCAAAGACAGTTCATGCTTTGGAAAGTTATGATTCACACAAAGAACATCCACGAGAGACATTTGTGAACAATTTGGCAATGGCTCCTGTGAACCAATCTATGGGGATGGTAGAAGGTCCAGAAAAAGAAAGGAAAGAAAGAGAATATTAGTGATTTATATACCACTTAATCCTCTCCTTTGTTATTCTTATCTTTAGTTTTCTCTTTGCTTCTAAGCTGTAAAGTTTCTCATATTAAAAGCTTTTAAATATATGCAAAATGTAATTTGTTCTTTTGGAAAAAAAATATTTTAATTTAAATATTTTTTATATATTCAATAATTGTTATTGTTATTTATTTAAATTTAAAGTTCAAGATCTTCTATTAGTCACACACACACACACATACATACATACATACATACATACATACATACATACATACATACATACATACATACATACATACATACATACATACATATATATATATATATATATATATATATATATATATATATATATATATGTATGTATGTATATATATGTATATATATGTATATATGTATATGTATATATATGTATATAGAGATATATATATATGTCTCTTCTCACAATTTACATTAGCCTTACAGACTAAAAGCCATACCAAACATCATAGTAGTTCGGGGAAATAACATGAGTACAAAAAATATGGCATTTCAATCGAATGCGTGGAGATCGTAACATTTAAAAACATAAAACATGGATCAAAATTAGGTCAAATAAAAATGCTAATAAGATGCATATATTAGAAGAACATTGTGAGATATTAATGGGCCTTATTTGTTCAAAATTTCTTGGTGGAGTAGGCTAAGAGCCTCCATAAGCTTCATGCAATCACCTATATCTCGAATTTGTAACTAAAATTCCTTCATGTAGAGGAGTAATTCATCTAAGGTGTCCTTACTTTCAAATAAAACTTTTCCCAATAGGTTATTGATGTCCTAGTAAAGGTTAATGGTGTGCGGGTCAAATAAAATTTTCTCATAGATTCTTCATGTGTCACTAAAGGTTAATGGTCTGCAGGCATTGATTTTTCTTGCCATGTGAATTTCCTAGGTCTGGTACCCAATTTGAAATTGTAGCCATAACTTCTGAGTTTGAGTGGTTTTCCTTCTCTTTGATAATTTCTTATTTGAGAGTGAGCTCTATAATGAGCTTGATTATTATTGTAGTCTCCTCAACCACAAACACTCCTTGTGGAGTGAGCTTGCTAGCAAGGCATGTGGCCTAGCTAAGAAGATTTGTAATGATAAAAAGGGGATAACATAATTTTGGCTCAATTGGCCAAACTCTTATTGACTCAAACAAGAATAATATAGAGAACGCTGAGGGGGATTGAAAATCCAATGCAAGCGGTGTCACAATATTGGGCCAACAAAAGCCAAGAGGAGGAGAGAAGTAGGGGACATGGCTCTCTAGAGATCAAAAATTGAGTAAATGAAAAGCTACCCAAATTTTGACTAAGGAAAGAAACAAGAGGATAGAGATGAAAAATACTTGGAGCCCTGTGTAGCAAGCTCCTTCTAGAATGGACCAAGCATTCAACTCTCGTCACTCGCAGAGAAATATTATATCCAATAAGTATATGTTAACTAGACTATGAGATATATCTTCTCACTGCTAATGGATAATAGTTCCTCTGCGTGATGGCTTATCACTATTACGAGGAGGATACCTAGAGGTACTTGACTCGTCCTGTTTAAGCCGATGCGAGTCAAATTTATCCAAATATATCCTTCAAAAATAGTTGAGTTCAAATTATTACAGGAAGGAGGAGCTAGGCCAAGAGGGCTTGGTCCTTCCTTAAGATAAGCATGAACAATAGGAAGGGGAACTCCTTAATCCACATAGAGTTCTAGAGCCAACTCTCCTTTAGAAAATTCTAAATGTTCTATGATTGAGGTGATGGTGAAATCATATGTAATCCGCTCTGGTATGCCATAACTCTATGGGAGTCCTCTCAACCATCAATGGCCACCTCCATTTTCCTTGTTGCATTCATACTACATTAACTGAGTTGGTTTCCCTCTAGTGGATATCCTTTCACTTACCACAGATTCATTAGGACGGTGCATTATCCACTTCACTAACTAATCCACTTCAGGGGTGTAGCAAGTGCCCCATTCCCTTTCCTCACGCACCTCTCATATCGACCCATTAGGGGGGTGATAATTACTTGTTCTATTACATTGCTTTAACACATTTTGAATTTTTTTTTGTTATATTATATCTTTTCCAACATGTGATACTTTGAATAATATATATTTTTGGACTTTAGTTAAGTAATATATTAAAAATAATAATAACTTGTGTTATTTAAAAATATTGTTTATTGACTTTTATTTTACAAAGATGAATTTGAAATAAATATTTAATTTTATTAGATCTAGATCATCTATACATTTTAATTTTTTAATTAATAAAAATTTAAAAACCTTATTCCAATATAAACCACTTGATAGTGATTAAATAAAAATAATATCAAACAACATCCTTAACAACAATTTAAATTTCATTATCATATAATTCCATAGATGGAGTTTAGCAAGGGAATCCATGGAATAAGAAATTATAGAGAGACTTTCTTAGGTAAAATACAATAAAACTGGAATTAGAGTGTAACATGGACATCAACAATTAAAACAAACCTACCTAATTACCATGGTAAAATAAAATAAAATAAAATTATATATAACAACATCGCCAATAGGAACACTCATGCGATATCTTATACACACATGCTTATACTATAATGACATTCATTTGACCATAATACATATATACCTAGGCATAGCCTATCAATGATTAAATACATTCTGTATACAATTCGACTTTGGTAACTCCATATAATTTATATGCCACATATAGTATCTCTAGAGTTGTTTTGCATTTAAAAATTAGTGCGTGACAGGTCAGCCCCATTATTGATTGAACAATAACTGTAAACATATTTTGATTGCATATTTATTTTAGGGTCCAGTACCCATGATCTTGGTTATTACACTTGGTATAAATTTTGATGGTCGATGCCCATTCCAAGATCTGTCTTGGGGGATCCCATCCCTCGACGGGTTTGATCGAAGGGTAGAAGGGTGGCTTCATGATCCTCACCTGTAATCATCGGTAATCCCTACCCTTCCATCTGACTGTCAATTTCATCACACGGTGGAGGATGACTTAGTTGGAAATACCTTAACCATCACCGTAGTTTTGGAAACCCTCAATCATTTGCAATCCTCCTTCCGCCACTCTGCAAGTTATGGTTTTCAGTTGGGGTTTTTCTCTGGTTATGTTTTCATTGGCCCTCCTATGAAACGCAAAGCCAATGACTCTGCATTAGGACTTATTCAGGTGGGCGATTCCAGTTTTTTCTCTGTATGCCAGGTATTAAGATTTATTTATTTACTGGTAATTTCTTTGAATGTGTTACTCAGTTTAAAGTTTCACAGTTTAAGATGACCCCATCGTCTGTTTTCCTTTGCAAGTCTTCCATAGTGTTTAGTAGGACTTCCTCGATGGTTTGGAGGGATTTTATACTGGTCATGGCATAGGTAAGAGATCGGTCACCTTACCAATAGTTTGAGTCATTTTACTTTCTGGAACCCACATACCAAGTTGTGCTTGGTTTTTGCAGGACGTCCTTCGGTGCTACTCAGATTTTGGCAACCTCACTGTGTCGGTTGGGTCCTCTTGGGTAGAGATACTCATCTACTGATTCGAAAATTAATATTAATGGTTAAATTTTTCTTATAGCTAGGGTTTAAATGGCCTGGGTGTCACTCCTATATTTTTTAATTTGTAATGGATAGTTTCCAATTCGCTTAGCGAATGAACTTGCTAGCTGAATGGGATATCTATAATTCATTAAAGATTTAAGCAGGTAAATCTTTAGGCTTACCTCCGTTGAATATATGAATAACGTTCTACTTCTATGTTGTATTGATTCAGGATATGGGTCTTGTTATTTTCTAGTACTTATCTTATGATATTTTATCTTTGAAGCCCTTAAATATATATCACTATAATTCAGGTTCCAACCTTTTACTTTTGGTGAAATCTAAAGACAATTCTCATTTTATGTTGTGTACACAAAAATGTTATGAGAATTCTATTTTTACTATCTTCATGGTGGATATATATATAATTCCACTGTTGGTTTCGTCTCTATTCATATGTAAATTCTTTTTTTAATCTTTTCGTCTGAGAATACATACATACATACATACATACATACATACATACATACATACATATATATATATATATATATATATATATATATATATATATATATATATATTATTACCTAATAAGCATTTCACTTCTGTAATCTACCCATTTTAGTTAAAACCCTTATTTAGTCAAATAATATTTGGTTTATGTGTCGGTACGAGGTTTAATCCTGCCATGTTGTTGGCACAGATACTAAAGGTAATTCTATTGTTCTTTTATTCTAACTGTTTTTCAACCACTAGGGTGTAACCTTTCGTTCCAGTTGGCCTTACGATACTCATTTCATGTTCCAATGCTGGGTACTAGGTTGCATAGGTTCACACTATGCTCCATACTTTAATTTTTGGTTAAATGTTTGCTTTGGAACTCCAAGGGGACAGACCGACTCAGTCTTTTTCCAACTGGTTAAACCCCTTGGTGAGTTATTAAATATCATGCAGAACATAGGATGGCTCTGGTGACAATTAAGTGGTTTTCATCTTATCAATTATGAATTCCAGTTATGCCATATTCAGAACATTTAACACATTAACACCTATTACAATTTGGATAGCTCTACTTTTCCTTTTTGTCACGAAGTGCTTATATTCCTAACCCAGTGGTTTTATAAGCATTGAATTATCTTTACAGGCTCCTCCTCATTACTTTGTTGAAGCATTTTAATGAATAACTACAACGAAATACATACTTATACTTTTCTGGTTATTCTAGCATTCTACTAAAGATCTGCAACGAGATATATACCTGTACTTTTCTAGCTATTCTGGCATTATAATAAATATCTGCAATGATATGTGTGTGTGTGTGTGTGTGTGTTTTAACGTCACCAATCCTTATTGAGCTTGGACAATCCTCCCAACCATGAGAAGGGTGATTACGTCCACTTCTCCCCACTGAGCACCTGATCTTGGGTAGCGCACACAGTTTCTACATAGCTCCACACCTGGGCAACGAGACTACAGTCCAACCTCTGATAATCGAGTGGAGAATACTCCACTGGCTCCCTGTCCAGCTTGGGAGTTCTCACATGAAACGTCCTGCCTTCAATAAAAATTTGTCTCTGGCCTCCTCTACACCAACATTATCTAGGAAAAAATTAAGAAAAAGCCAACCCCTTCCACTCTTCAGATTTCCTATAAATCTGTAGAAGGGTGATTATGATTGTGAAATTATCACAACTGCCCAGGGCTCAACTTTATTACCAGCCAGCTCTCTTTTTTATTCGAAGAAAAGTAATCTTTATATTAAAAATAAAAACGATATGAAATATTCTCATATTTTATTTTCACTTAAAATAAATTAGAAATAAAATAATTACCATAGTAAATCCATGTAACAGATAATTTCTAAGTAGTAGGAGGGTTACATATTCCCTCTCTGAGCGTAACATCATCCTTGGTGTTCATTCCATGCTATGGAACATATTTGGGTAAAATTGTTTCATCAGCTCTTCATCTTCCCATGTAGCCTCTTCTTGGTTGAAGTGCATCCACTGCACTTTAACCTGGGTGACCACTCGCCTCCGCAACGTGGCTTCTCTCCTGTCGATAATATGCAGGGGTTCTACCTTGAATTCTCCATCTGGTTCGACCTGTCAACCATTACATTGTTTATCAATACATGTTCTTGTAATTTAAACACATCTATCTTTTATAAAGTACTCGGTACACATACCTATACATATTTCCACTTAATTATATGTTGGGGACCATACACGTATTTCTTTAACAGAGAAATGTGAAACACATTATGGACCTTGACATAACTAGGAAGGGCAAACTGATAGGCTACCAGACCTATCCTCTCCAAGACCTGGAAAGGTCTGCAGTAGTGAGGTGCCAACATAGCACAATCATTCCACTGTAAGGTACTTTTCTTGGGTTTAATCCTTAAGTAAATGTGATCTCCCATTTGGAATTATTTATGAGTTATTTTCTTGTCTGCATAAGCCTTTTGTTTGTTCTAGGCAGCTTGCAAATTCCGAAGAATTTTTTTAACTTCCTGTTCCATCTCTCTAAGCATATCTGGACCCAAAATCATTTTTTCCTTCAGACTATTCCAATTGGCGAGTGTTTTATACTTCCTACCATACAAAATTTCATAGGGACTCATCTTAAGCAACTCATGGTAGCTATTTTTATATGCAAACTCCACCAGGTGGAGATAATCTTCCCATTTAGTAGGCTAATTCATTACGTACATGTGAAACATGTCTTCTATTACCTGATCACCCGCTCTGTTTGACCATCCGTCTGAGGGTGATAAGCAGTGCTAAAATTTATTTGAGTGCCTAATCTAGTAAAGAGAACTTTCCAAAAGGAAGAGGTGAATTTCACATCTCTCTCGAAAATGACTACTTTGGGTATTCCGTGCAATCAAAATATTTCCCTCATTAAAATGTTTGTAATATCCACCGTTTTATAGATGGAATTTACCATAATGAAGTGATAAGTCTTGCTTAAATTTTCCACTACCACCATAATGGAGTCATGCTATTTCTTGGTCTTAGGTAGCCCAGTTATAAAATCTAGCGTGATCGTTTCCCATTTCCACATTGGAATGGGGAGGGGGTTTAACAAACCTGTAGGATGCTGGTGCTCAAATTTTACCTGTTGACATTCCAAATTTTTTAAAAGATATTATGTGATATATTTATGCATTCTGAGCCAGAAATATTCCTTTTTCAACATAGAAAAATAGTTTCTAATATCCTGGATGAGCTACGTAAGGACTGCGGTGATGCTCATCCAGTAGTAATTTTTTAATAGATGCTTGATTAGGGACATAAATCCTTCCACGAAAGGTCAATTGGCCTTAGCCATAATTTCATATTCATTGGCCTCACCCATTTTTTGTAGTTCTTGGGTGTGATGCCAAAGGTGTTTGTATTCTGGGTCTTTAAGAGCGGCCTCAGCAAGTGGTCCCGTTACGTCAAATTCAATGTGGTGGAATTGGATTTCGTACACACATTTTATATTCCTACTTAAGGCATATGATACATGATTTTATTTTCCTTTCAAATGCCTTATATTGAAATCAAACTCACTCAAAAAGGTGTTCTATCTGGCTTGTCTAGCATTCAGTGTTGGCTGACTAAAGAAGTTGGTCAAACTATTGTGATCCGTTAGCAGTAAAAAAAAAAAAATCCCAACAAGTAATGGCACCACATTTTTAATGCATGAACTATTGTTGTAAGTTCCAAGTCGTAATATGAATACTTTTGTTCGTGCTCCCTCAACTTGTGAGACTCATATGCCACTAGCTTATCTTCATGCATGAGAACTCCTCCCACACCTTCTTGACTTGTGTCAGTACATACCACGAACTCTTAGGATTTCTGGATCTACGACCTTCAAGATTAAGGCTGACATTAGTATTTGTTTTAACTACTCAAATATTTGTTGGAATTCTACTAACCACCCAAATGCCCTTCCCTTCTTTTGTAGGGAAGTTATGGGATATGTGATTTTGGAGAAGTTCTTAATAAAATGGCGGTAGTAACCTGCCAAACCCATGAAAGATCGTATATCTGAAATGTTTCGAGGAATAGTCCATTCCATGATTGTCTGGATATTTTCAGGATCTAGAGCTATTCCTTCAGTCAATATCACATGCCCCAAGTACTGAATTTGGTCCTTGAAGAAATCACACTTTTTATATTTGGTGTACAACTGATTCTCCCTTAAGGTGGGTAATACAAACTTAAGGTGCTTCTCATGTTCTTCCTGATTTTTGGAGTAAATCAAAATGTCATCAATGAAAATGAGTACAAATTTATCTAAATAAGGATGACAAATCCCATGCATCGGACTCATAAAGGTGGCAGGAGCATTGGTAAGGCCAAAAGGCAGTACCACGAATTTGTAGTGACCATAGCAATTTCGAAAGGCAGTCTTACAAATACCTCCTTCCTTGATCCAGATTTGGTGGTATCCAGTTCGGAAATCAATTTTTGAGAACACACTTGCTCCATGGACTTGATCAAACAAATCATCAATTTGTGGCAGCGGGTATTTGTTTTTTATAATTAACTTGTTCAGTTGTATGTAGTCGATGCATAACTTCATGGTTCCATCCTTTTTCCACACAACCAATACTAGGGCCCCCCAAGGGGACACGCTAGGACGAATATATCCTTTCTCAAGCAGTTACATTTTAACTTCAGTTAATTCTGACACACTCATATGGTAAGGGGTCCTTGATATAGGGGTTTCTCCTGGAATTAGTTCAATCGTAAAGTCAATATCTCGTTTGGGTGGTAAACCAGGGATTGACTGAGGAAATACGTCTGCGAAGTCTTGAATAATTGGCAGGTTTTCAAGTGCAACTATCTTGTCCTTCGAGTTTGTATATCCAACCTACATAGCATAAACTTGACAACCTTTCATGATGCATTTTCCTAATTGGTTGGCTGTGATAGGCCACAGTTTGATATCTTTCTTAATACCCTAAAAAATTTTCCTTACTCCTTCATTAGTGAGGAAGCTGACACTCTTTTCCTTGCTGTCCACCACAAACCAATGGCTTTCCAACTAGTCCATTCCAATCAATACATCATATGAACCGAAGGGAAGCATGTTTAGATTCACATGAATTTTTTGTCTTGATACTTCAATCATACAATTTTATGTTTTTGTAGTTACCCATCGCTTGGCACCAGTGGCCAATTGAACCAACCAAGGTTTTTGGAATTTAAGACTGGGTAACTAGCATAGCTCTATAACTTTCAGGCTAATATAACTTAAGCTGGCACTAGCGTCAATTAAAATAGAGACATGTTGGTTAGTTATCTTACCTTCAAATTCTATCATTGAGGGTTGGTACTCCGCCTGACAGTCCTCCAATGCTATGTTAATTCGAGGTATAATCCTTGCTACATCTCCTATGGTCGATGCTTCTTGTACATTAAGAGCTTGCTCGGTTCTCGCTTTGTGTGGGTAGTTCCGATAATAATGAGCTTCACCGCAACCCCAGCACTGTAAGGAAGGTTTTGGCAGTTGAACAGGCTATGGTTTGCTATTTTTCTCTACAGTTCTAGCCCTTGGCTGCCACTTCGCCTTTGGCTGTGATTTTTCCATTCCTCGGTTTACTAAACTTCTCTGAGCATTTTTAGAAGTTGGCTTAAAATTCTTGAAATTTTGGGAGCTCCTTGGTGCTTTCTTTTGGTTCCATCTTTTGCTAGAGTCCCTCTTTTTGGTTTGTTGGTAGCACATTCATGCCTTCTTGATTGCCTCATCCATTGTTTTAGGGTTGTCTAATTCAATTATTTATTTCATAAAGTTGGGTAAACTACTCAAGAATCTATGCACCTTGGGTCTTTCCTCATGTAAATAAGGTACATAGCTCAATAAAGTAGTGAACTTTGATATGAACTCATCCATGATTAGCTATCCCAAGTGTAAGTCATGGAATTCCCTGGATTTCTTATCATAGAAACACTCTATCAAGAATTTATTCTTGAAGTATTTATGGAAATCTTCCCAATTTATTCTTTGCTCGTCAACTTTCTGCACAATTTTAAACTGCTCCCACCATAGAGTGGCCTTCCCACGTAACTGGTAAATGGCCAATCGAGCTCTAAGGTTGCTTTTATAGTCATACACTTGAAAGTATTTATTTATTTCGATAATCTAGGCTCTAAATTCCTCTTCCTTCTCTCCATCATAGGTTAGTGACTTAATTTTACGGAATTCTCCTTGTATTTTCGTTTGTTGTTTCTTTGCAATTCCTTGATCTTAAGCATTATCTGACTCTTCCTCATACTCACTCCTATGCCTCTTATGGTGCTGACTGTGTTGAGTATGACTCTCTTCTTGGTCATTTTCAAGACACTATTGTTCCCTCTCATACTGAGTTTTATGATCTAGATTCGGCTGGCATGCTCTGTTATTTTGTTTATCAGAAAGACTTTTTAGGATTTTCTCTTGTTATGGAATTAATCGCACGTTATCATTCCTCATTTGTGCCATCTCATAATGTAACTGATGCACAGTTTCCAACAATTGTCTTGTTTGTTGTTGTTGATATTCCATTAATATGTCCAGGTGGTACTGTTGGTTTGCATCTATTTGTACGCACATTTCGGGGTTAGTCCCTCCATACGACGCTTCTGGTCTTTTTGAAGATCTGGATCTCTGCTGCATATTACCTCTAAGTCAATTTGGTCTTCTTTTATTCTTCATGTTCATCACACCATTGCACCACAATTTTTGGAACGTGGATCTGATACCACTTGTAACATGTACATCAACAATTAAAAAAAACCTACCTAATTACCATGGTGTATATATATATATATATAACAACATCGTCAATAGGAACACTCATGGAATATATTATACACACATGCTTAGACTATAATGACATTCACTTGACCATAATACATATATGCCTAGGCATAGCCTATCAGTGATTAAATAGATTATGTATACAATTGGAATTTGGTAACTCCATATAATTTCTACGCCACATATAGTATCTATAGAGTTGGTTTACATTTAAAAATTAGTGCGTGATATGTCATCCCCATTATTGATTGAGCAGTAATTGTAAACAGATTTCGATTGCATATTTATTTTAAGGTATACTACCCATGATCTTGGTTATTATACTTGGTATAATGTTTGATGGTTGGAACTCATTCCAAGATTTGTCTTGGGCGATCCCAACCCTCCATGGGTTTGATCGAATGGTAGAAGGGTGACTTCGTGATCCTCACTTGCACTCATCGGTAAACCCTACCCTTCTGTTTGGGCTCCTCAGTTTCCCAGGGCTGACGAAGGAAACCAAAGAGGTAACCACAGACCAATATTTAGATCTGGTATCTAGCCCTACGAAATCAGAGAGGGCTCTCTCAATATCAAGCTCACAGTCGATGGAAATGACTGGAGAATAAGGATTTTAGGCTATTTATAAGCTCAGGAGGATTTTAATTAGGGTTTTTTGGACAAAGAAGCACCAGGTTTAGGAACTAGGCAAGGTATCCCAAAAGATCAGTTGCAGACATAGTATGAGGCAAGGTAGGTGTGATCGGTAACACAATTGGTTTGTCATTGTAGTGTGGTGAGGAGGAAATAATATAAGAAGTTAAGTGAGCATAATGAATTCACTTAGTTAGAGGATGAAACACTTAGATTGCTTATCTTAAACAAAAACAGATCATAAAAGAATGATTTATGTTTCAAACCTTAAAATATAAAGCATAGGGAGAAAATAGATGGTTGCTTGAACAAATTAATCATAATATGCATAATAAAAATGGACAAAAACACTGTCAAGTAACCACATCACAATATCCCATAAAAATAGATGCAACTGCCTGTAAATTACTTCTGCAAATAGTCAAATACACTAGTGCCAAAGAGTGTGAACTTTAAATATCCAACACTCTTAATAACTTGATTTTGAGTACATATAGAAAACAAACAAGAGTCCACCTCTAAGGTTGAATTTTTATCCATAACAACTAATTAATGAACCTAACGATTCATTGCCTAATCCTAGGGAAGTTAGAAACAAATTTCCCCTTTTTTAGCTAACTAATTGAGCTTTCCTCTCAAGGCATTAATCATAATATTCTTTACAAATATGACCATTAATAAGCCTGAGTATCATCAAAAAACTCATGATAAAACTATTACATCGACCAAGTTGACCTTTTACCTCCACGTGTAATGAAAAACCTTCAAACCCAGAAACACAAAAAAATTCTCAGAAACACAACAAGTCTAGCAGAAGCACAACAAACTTTTGGAGGATGATTTAGAGGCCTTCCCGGATGCGTTTTTTCCTGCAAAATGTATGGTTGGAAATATGAATATTTCTAATACACAATGGAGTCACTAAGCACTACAAAAACCTGCTTGAAACCCCTCAAAACTTGTCTTGAAGTCAAACTGTCAAAAAAAGCAGCAAGTGCCCTGAAAAGGTGAAAAATAGGCACTTTTTGACCATTTTCTGAAAATTTAAGAGTCTTCATGTGTCTCCATTTACTTTTATGAAATCCTTATGCCATAAACTATCTCCACATTCTTGAAATTATGCATTTAGACCTCCCGAGAAAAACTGCAACAACTACTTGTTGCGTTTCTATAAGATACCTTTTTTCTGCATTTTTTTGTAAAAATAGGTGTCAAAGATGGAGTGATATCTCTTTAACAATAACACGTTTTACAAAACTAGGAGATTTTTTTTTAGATAAGGTTGTTGTGATGAAAAACCCTCTCCTTTTTTTGAAATTCATTCCCATATTCTTGGAATCTGTGCCACAAAATAATGACTAAAACAAGAAATTAAATGGGAGAATTTGATTTTCTGAAAAATAGGCTTCAAACTTTGCTACATGTCTCCCAAATCATGACACATGTGCATAAACTAAAGGAGGTTTTTTTTCTTTGGTCTATGATTGAAAAAAATTCTTTCACTTTTGTAAAATTCATCTCCATTACTTCAAAAACTGATTTTGAGTTAAAATTGTCCCTGTGTGCAACAAATGACCTCAAAACCCTAAAAATCATGCCAATCACCTCCTTCTTCTGACACCTGAAATTTCACCCTTCTATGATGGCTTGATCCTTCTTGAAATTAATGGCAAAGAGGCATGTGATTTCATGATGGTAACCTACCTCTTACACCTTTAGACAAAACCCTAGGCAACCTGCCTGCTCAAATGATTTTCTAACGAATTTTGATGCATTGACCTCTTGCATATGAATTAGCTCATATCTTGAGATCTCTCCTACCTTATACCTCATCCTTTCTCTGGTCTTCACCATGTTTTTGGTTTCAATTTTGATAGGAAACCCTAGTTTCAAACAAGAGAGGGCAAGGGATTTTGAGCTACAAAACAGGGCTAAAAATGCAACAACTTGAGGGAAGGGAATGGATGGGATGGGGAGTAGGAAAAAATATGAAAACATTATGGGAGGTAGGGATAGGTGTTAGGGACACAATTAAAGTGAAATTTCTCAAAATTAGTGAGAAATGAGGGGATAAAAAGGGAAAACCCAGACTTGTGCCAGAAGCGCAGCAACAAGTTGGGTTTTAGAAGGGAAATGATGAAATGAAGGAATTTTAGTGAGGGGAAGAGTGGGGAATGTTTAATGAGGATGGTGAAGGATGTATGGACCCAAAAATAAGGAGGTTTCCTCTCAAAAGAGGCAAGAGACCACTAAGAGAGAAAAAACAGAAAGAAAATGAAACAAACCCTAGGGATGGTTTTTGATCAAATTTCTGGAGAAAAAGACTACAATTAGGGTTTTCAAGGTTGGTATTACTTGTTCAAAGAACTATTGAAGAACTAAGATGATGACATGACCCTTTATTTCTCCCTTTGGCCTCCAACTGAAAAGCGTAGCAAGACCCTCCAGAAACGCAACAAATTGATAAAATGAGAAATTGGTGGTGGAATTCGAACTTCTGATGGATGTGGTAAGTGTTACAATGGAAAAGAGGAGCTCTTGGGAGCTTTGGAAGGATATAATGAAGTTTCAAAATGATTTATTTCTTCAAAAGGAAATGTTACTTTGATTTATTTTGTTCCCTAATTTCTAACTCCCTTGATGGTGACCAAAATGGAAGACATGACTCCCTTGTTTGTTTTTGATGACTGATATGATGCTGACCATCAAATGTGAATGCTATACCATGACCTAGATGATGACCCATTGACTCTTTCGATGACCTAGGAGAGGGGGAAAATGACATGAGCATGATGGATGATGGTGACCTTGAACAAATGGAGGGAGTAGCAATGACCTAGAAAATGACTTGACCATTTTGACAATCAAGAGATGCCAAATTTTATTTGACAATATAAAAAATTTACCAAAGACATCTAACAACACTAAGAAGAGTAAATTTGATCGCTGAGACTATTGGACACTAACATTGGATCCAATTTGGATGAAAACTCCTTTAGGAGGTGTCAAGAACACCATAGACTAGGTCACCTTGTTCATTGGGCAATTGAGTCACTACAGCTACAATCTTCAAACTAAAAGCTCAACTGTACATCGTCAACTGCAAACTCTACTGGAAATTGACACTGAAAAATATGGTCATGATGTTGAGCTTATTCATCACACCTTACGTACTCTAACTGATCCAGAAATCACCTAATCAAGTGAAGTGAAACTACCATTGCAACCATACAAGCATTTAATCGACTGATTGAGTTCTTTGCATATGCTTGTTTACGAGAAAAATAGAAATTATGTATGATGGCAACTCCAATAAAATCCTGTAAAAAAATTCAAATTTCGTAGGATTGAAAATTTTGGGTCCCCTTGTTACTCTAAAAATGGTGCGAATGGATCTTCAAACGATTGTTCACTGAGGTTTAACTCGTCCAATAGATTATAATTCTGCCCTAGGTGGCCTTCATACCATGAATATAAATTTTCATCTTGATCCTTACTCTCCTGATATGATTGCAAATTTTCAGATGAGATTCATAATGAGACTCCTGCTAAACAAGGCAATGAAGCTAGATGCCAAACTAAATCATTATCAACCCTATCTTCAAACTCACAACTAGCTAAAGGATGAAAATTTTGAATACAAATTTGAAATATCATCCATATAATTTCCCACTGGATCATTACAAACATGAGAAAGCTTTTGTAACCTGTTGTGGGTCGGTTCTAATGAAACTGCATGATCTTGTATAAACTCTTCATGTTCCACACTTTCAGCTGCATTTTCAAACTAAATGTTTCTTTGTAACTGTGATTGTGGACTAAAAAAAGGTTCTATATTACAAACAACATTCTCAACAACTTTAGGAGAAGGATTCTAGTTGTTGTCAACTTGCTTATTTTCTTCCTTGGCAACCTTACAATGTTCACTTATTTTTTCGAATGAATAGAAACACAAAGGTAATGAGTCCCGATCAGGAAGTTCATTGTCTTCTTCGTGCTCAATATCAAAACTGAAAATCTGCTGATTTTTATTTTTGGGAAAAAAATCTCTCATAAATTGAAATGAAGTGAGACATAAAGACAAATTCCTTTCACCTGATTTGAAATTTTTTGCATTTTATTCATTTTTGTCATGGCTAATATGCATAGGTTGAGTGTTATATTTGATCTGATGTAACTGGACTTCCTCCTCCCAAAAACATGCCACGAATTGCCTTGAAGAGTCAACCTCGATTTCGACTAATGTCATCAAGCATCCACATTAAATCAGTAGATTTCTTCTCCACGGGTTGATTTACAAATCCATTTTCATGAATGTCCACAAATGAATACATAAAACAATCATTTTTGGATCTGGGATTAGAAGGAAAATAGTTTGGGTCAACAACCTCTTCTTCTTTTGCAATAAGTGGGACACGATGTTTTTGAACAACAAATTCATCTCTCATGGTGATATTTTGCATCATTTCTGCTATCGTACTTACCAAAATTTCAAGTTTCTCTTTTGAAGTTGTTTGGTACTCCTTCTCTATGTTCTCCCTCTCTTATGCCTTCAATTTTGACCTTTTGACCAACATATTAGCTTCCACTACTATTTCACTATCTTGCATTTCTTCGAGTTTTTTAGTGATCCTTTCTCTCAATTGAAACACCATTTCCAGATCAAATGCATCCAGGTAGTGTAAGAGAGCTAAATTGGGAGGTGGCTTTATATCAACAAGAATTGAATGGTATAGTTGATTGAACTTAGCTGAAAAGTGTTGCACTGTTTCTCCTGGATGTCTTTTTGAATGAGTATATTCTTTTAAAATCAGAAAAGCATTCCTCTTTATCACCCATTTATCAACAAATATTTTCACAAACTAATGGAAATAAAAACTTCTTGCAGCTGGCAAGTTTTTGAACCATTTCTTGCTTCACCTTGCAAAGATAGAGAAAAAATCCTGATATTGGCATCATCTTATTCGACCTCAAAAAGGTCGAGAAAATTTTCAAAACCCTAATTTTTTTTTTCAGCAATGATGTTACCATATTATCCATCAAACCTGGGAAGATATTTGTAATAATTTTCAGGGAAATCATGGAGTATAGGAGGTAAGATGAGTGGCTTGTATTTATCTGGAATTTTACAAGGTATAGGAGTATGTGCATAAGTTATAAGATTAGTCTTGATCTCTTGAGGCTCATCAAGTTGAATATGATCAGCATAAGTTTCAGAAGAAGGATCTTGACCAATATCAAAGGTGTACGGAGAGTTTGTATTCACAATCTTCAAAGGAAATGAATCTAATGCGGGTTTGTGATATTTTCTCAAATACAATAGGCATTGGAAAAAATTCTTGACATTCTTAGGAAAAGAGAAGAAATAATTTATGACAAATAGCATGATGTCTTGGATTAAAGTCCAAGTTGAATACCTGATCTTCCCATATTTTCCTTTCATGTTTTTGTTGGTAAGGTTCACCCTAAAATGGAGTCTTTGGATTTGATTTCGAAACTGGATTTGGAGTTGCTAGGTGAATGATTTCAACATTCTTATTTTTTATCACTGTCCACTGTCAATAATCAAATCTAATATTTACCATTCACACCTAGGTAAAATGTGACCTTTCACTCCCTGACAGTGGTGCCAAAATGTTAGGGCTCCTTAGTTTCCCAAGGCTGAGAAAAGAAACCAAAGAGGTAACCACAGACCAATCTTTAGATTTGGTATCTAGCCCTACCAAATCATAGAGGGCTCTCTCAATATCAAGCTCACAATCAATGGAAATGACTGGAGAATAAGGATTTTAAGCTAGTTATAAGCTCGATAGGTTTTTATTAGGGTTTGCTGGACAAAGAAGCACCAGGTTTAGGAACTAGGAAAGGTATCCCAAAATATCAGTTGCAGACATAGTATGAGGCAAGGTAGGTGTCACTAGTAACACAATTGGTTTGTCATTGTAGTGTGGTGAGGAGGAAAGAATATAAGAATTTAAGTGACCACAATGAATTCACTTATTCAGAGGATGAAACACTTAGATTTCTTATCTTAAAAAAAAACAAAGCATAAAAGAATGATTAATGTTTCAAACCTTAAAAGATAAAGCATAGGAAGAAAACAGATGTATTCTTGAACAACTTGATCATCAGATGCATAAGAAAAATGGAGAAAAACACTGTTACTAACCACATCACAAGAATCCCATAAAAATAGCTGCAAGTGCCTGTAAATTACTTCTACAAATAGTCAAATACACTAGTGCCAAAGATTGTGAACTTCAAATATCCAACACTCTCAATGACTTGATTCTAAGTACATATAGAAAAAAAACAAGATTATACCTCTAGGGGCCGAATCTTGATCCATAGAAACTAATTAATGAACCTAATGACTCATTTCCTAATCCTAGGGAAGTTAGAAACAACCTTCCCCTTTTTTAGCTAACTAATTGAGCTTTTCTCTCAAGGCATTAATCATAAGATTCTTTACAAATATTACCATTTTTTTTTTTTAACTGTAATGGATATGAGATTTTATTTATTTGAAAAATATAGGGGGGGTCTTTGTCGAGGCAGCCCCGATTACAAAGAAGACTTTCAACAAAATCTGCTTGTAGATTGCTTCATTTTCAAGGGGTTTGAAAGGAACTTTCGTCATTTATAACAAGCTGCCCTTTCATGAGAACGCATCCTTTGTTCGCCATCTGGTCCGCCTCATCATTCAGGTTTCTGAGGATGTGATAGAACTTGTAAGATGTGAAGTCTTGAAGAACTCTTTTCACCCTGCCCAGTATTTTGTTAAGACTAGTGTTGCTGAAGAGGTCTTCCAAATTTAATTTTTTAATTATGATCTCAGAATCTCCGAACACTTGGAGATCTTTGACACCCTTATCTCTTGATATGAGGCAAGCTTTGAGAAGACCAAATAATTCTGCTTGGTTATTGGTTTTCTGGCCTAAACCCCAGCAAAAGCAATCTCTTGAACTCCCTGTCGGAGAGTAAATGACCCCACCAGCACCAGCAGTTCCGGGGTTTCCTTTGGAGGCTCCATCGAAGAAGATTGTGGTTATATTTTTGGACCGCCACCAGCTTATGAAAGAATCCTCAGGGTCTCTTTTGCGCCAATCCGGGTTTGCAGTTTGGGGAGGGAGAAGGGACTTTCGAGGTGAAGGCTCGAGGGATTGGAGCCATCTCCTTTCATCAGGCAGGAAGGTTGGATCTTCTTTAAAAAAATGTTGTTGAGCAGCTTCCAAGAGAAAGGCTTTAGCTTTAGCTGCGACCTGGAGAGGGGAATGTCGGAATCCATTGAAGATCTGGTCATTACGGGCCAGCCAGAGCTGCCAGCAAACAAATTTGGGAATAGCTGTCCAAACTTTGAGCCAGAAAGACTTGATGGGAATGTTGTGAGGGTAGTAGTTGTTCCAAGAGGCAAACAGATCAGCCACTGTACTTTGAGGAAAAGCAAAGGTCTGAAGATCCAAGAGAGTAAGATCCCATACTTTCTTAGCAAAAATACAATCCAGGAATAAATGTTGGGCAGTTTCAAGGCTATTTCTGCAAAGCTCACACCTGTGGGGCCCTGCAAAGTTCCTTTTCTCTAAATTGTCTCCTGTTAATAGTTTGTTATGAACCAGAGTCCAGAAGAAAAAATTCACTTTTGGGAAGGCTAGGTTGTCCCAAACTCGTTTCCAGAAAGCCGGAGTGTGGCTGCTGATCTTGGTATCCTGTAGAGCTTTGTAACCTGTTGCAGTGGAGTACTTTCCAGTCTGACCCCAAGCCCAACTGTCTCTCATGAAACGATTTTCTGGAGTGGAGTCTTCCAACAGCTCTATGAGCAGAGTTTTTTGGGGCGTTAATCGGTCAGGGACGCCATGGAAGTCCCATATGACCCAATCTCCACGGTGATCCCAGACAGAGAGATCGAATAAGGAATTGATACCAGCGCGGATCAACCAATCTCTGAGATCCGAGATGTCCTCATTCGCCTCCAGAGAGTCGTGCCCCATGATACGATCATACCACAGATTTGTACGCTTGCCATTGCCAGGCACTCTGTACAATGATTTTTTGAAGAAGGAACTGCTTTTGAAACAGAGATTCCAAGCCTGCGTGCTGTTGGCTGAGGGATCGAAAGGCATATTTCTGAATGATAGATTGTGAGCGTATTTGGTCAGCAAAGTAATGCAGATCGGGTGATTGGGCTCATGGGCCAATTTCCACAGAAGCTTTCCTCCCAACGCGAGGTTAACGAGGAAGGGATCGCGGATTTGAAGGCCACCCTCAGCAATCGGTCTTTTAATCAGATCCCAGTTGGCGAGATGCATTTTTCTTTCATTACCTTTCCCTCCCTGCCATAAAAATCCTCTTAACAGCTTCGATATCTGGTCCATGACGTTTCTGGGAGCTAATAAGAAAGCAGCTTGGTAAATAGGGAGCGCAGACAACAAGGACTTAATTAAAATGACTTTGCCTCCTTTGGTTAGCCAAAAGCCTCCCCAGGCAGATATTTTTGCTTTGATTTTGCATATGATATCAGTCCAGAGCGACCTCCTATTTGGTCCGTTTATAATGGGGAGTCCAAGATATTTGATTCGATCCCAATGGGCATGCCCTCTAAACCCAAGGATATTCGAGATTCTTATGAGCTCTTCTTGATCGATGTTCCAGCTGAATATTTCACTCTTCCTCTCATTGACCAAAGCTCCTGAAACTCTACAGTAGCTTTTTAGGACTGTGCCGAAGGCTTTATCAATTCTAATAGATGCCCCTCCGAGGAGCAGAGAATCGTCAGCAAAGAGCGCATGATTCAGAGGATCAACGCTAGCTGTAGGTTTCAAACCGGGAAGGGAGCCAGCAAATCTTTCCGCAGTGAGTTTTCTGCTGAGGGAGTCGGCCAATAATATATACAGGAAGGGAGAGAGAGGGCATCCCTGCCTGATGCCTCTCTGAGCTTGGAAGAAGCTTGAAGGGTGGCCATTGACAAGGGGGGCGATCCATGGATTTTCGATGCAGGCATTTATAAGCTGAACAAAGTGAGAAGAGAAGCCAAAGGAGAGGAGAACTTTTATGAGGAAAGATCGGTTAACTCTGTCAAACGCGTTTGCCATATCTAATTTTATCAACATACCTTTTTCTTTTCGAAGCTTTCTGGAGTGAATGGTCTCTTGAACTTGAATGACGTTATCGAGGATATGCCTGCCCTCCACAAAACCTCCTTGAGGGCTGGAGATCAACCTTTTGAGCAGAGGCTTGATCCTGTTTGCAAGAAGTTTGGCCAGAATTTTGTAAGATGCGTTACAAAGCGAGATAGGTCTGAACCTTGCAAATGTTTCAGGATTGGATTCTTTGGGAATTAAGGCAAGATAAGTGGAGTTGGTTCCTCCACCGCTTAGCTTTTTTCATGAACCCCTTTATCATTTTTTGGAGATCAGATTTAATGATATCCCAGCAAACTTTGTAGAAATGAATGGTGAATCCGTCTAGGCCCGGGGCCTTGTCCGATTCCATTGACCAGATAACCTTGATAATCTCCTCCTCAGTTACCTCGCGGGACAAAGCAGCATTATCTTCAGGTCGGATAAGATGTGGAATGTTAGAAAGAAAGTCTGATGTTTCCTCCTCGAATATCTGAGGATCCTCACTGTATAAATTCCTGAAATGGTTGTGAGCAGCAGCTTTGACTTGAGCGAAACCTTTGCTGACAAAGCCCTCTGCGGTTTTTATTTCAGAGATATGATTCCTGGACAGCCTTGCTCTATATTGTCTGTGGAAGAAGGAGGTGTTCCGATCACCTGCTTTTAGCCACAGACTTCTGGATTTTATTCTCCAATATTCTTCTTCTTTTCGGAAGGATCGGTATGTTGCACATTGAGCCTTTGTTTCTTGTTCCAGCAGGTCAAAAGTGACCTCATTGTTTTCCATGTCAGCTTGCAGATTCTCCAGGGTATGCACTGCTTCTTTTCTTAGGCTCGTTGGAGTGGGGACTGGTTTCCTAATCCAATCCTTTAGAGCATATTTAGTGGCCTTAAGTTGTTGCTCCCAAACAAAACTTGAGGACCCTGAGAAAGATTTGGCCCAAGCTTCTTTCACTATATTAGAAAAGCCTTCTCTCTCAATCCATAAGGGGCTGAAACAGAATGGTAGAGGGCCAAGGTCTTCTTCATCTTCTAGGAGGAGCTAAATCGGCTTGTGATCGGAGGTAAGCTTGGGGAGGATTTTGGTCTTGATTATCTTATTGTTCATCATAAGAGAGCTTTGGACCAGAAATCTGTCCAGGCGGGCAGAAATGTGGTCCGACCTAGATCTGTTGTTGGACCAAGTGAAGAGTCCATGAACAGGATTGAAGTCAAGAAGATCCCAGAGCTGCGAGAGCTCTGCCACAAAAGCCAGCATAGGGTCTCTGCTGCTGGAACCACCCCTCTTCTCTTTAGATTTCAAGACTATGTTCAGATCTCCTGCTATGATAATGTTGTTTGGATTATGTTGATCTAAAAAAGCTGAGAGAGAGTTCCAGCATTCTCGTTTTTCATTGTATGTAACAGGGACATAAAGATTAAACAGTAAGATGGTCAACTTACTTGCGCAATGTGTCAACTCAGTGAAGATCCAATGCTGAGTTTCATGGGATCTTTTTAACTGAAATGAATCTTTTGTCCAGAGAGTTGCCAGACCTCCGGAAGATCCCCGTGAGCTTACTGCTTTGCCTGCACTTTTCTTCCATTTTGACATGCTGATATCTAGAAGAGCACGCCCTTCTATCTTCGTCTCTTGGAGCATGAGAATGTCTGAGGGTTCTATTTTTAGGAGGTCCATGACTGCTTCAGCTTTGGAGACGCTCCCCAATCCTCTGCAATTCCAAGAGGCGAGCTTCATAATTTACTTGAGGGGGGGGATAAGGCCTCCCTTAGTAGGCCTTGGTCTGGTATTTCTTCTGATGGACATTTCTATAGTAGACTGGCTTCCTTGAACTTTGAGGCATTCTGCCTCCTCTTCCCTTAGTTCTTTGCGAGATTTCCTGCCTGCTCTTTTGGAAGGGCGCTCGAAAGTTTCATCCTCTGATGAGCCAGAACTTTCTGTTGATTTTTTTTTCTTGTAACTTCAGCATATGAGGGGTTGGAAGGACTACCTTGTGAGGTGTCGACCTGTGTTGCTTCTTCTCCATCCTTATTAGGGGGAGAGACTGTTGTATGTTCCAGATTTTCCTGGGTCAAGTTTGCAGGAGTGGTCTGGGCTTTTTCTGCTCCATTCAGGGAGGCTTCCTTTTCTTGATTAAGCTTGGAACTGCTTTGAGCTCCGGATGTGTTACCTTGCCATTTCCTTTTTTTTGATGGGCGGTTTTTTGGACTAAAGTCCATTGGTCCTCTTTTGCTTTGTCTGTCTGCTCGTCGACCTTTTTCTTGCAGTGCTTTGCGAAATGTCCGTGGCCATGACAGTGTCTGCATTTGAAAGGGAGCTGTTCATAATCCAGTTCCTGGACGTGAGTCCACCCAGCCACAGTAAGCTTGATAGCTTCAGGCAAACCCTCTTCGAGATCCACTTCCACGCATATTCGAGCACATGAATACTGGTCTTTTCTTGCTGCTTGGTCGATGTATTTTCCTAGAGCACTGCCGATGATCTGAAGATTTTTTTGGTTCCAACAGTGAAGAGGCAGGTGGGGAAGTCGCACCCAAACCGGGACAGCTGAAGGGGCTTCCTGGGTGGGATCAAAGTCTGGGGGCCATTTGTTTAAATACAAGCCTTGAGGACCCATGAAGTAAGGCCCATTTCTGAAGATTAGACTTCGATCATCCTGCCTTTCGAAGACAAATACGAAGAAACCTTTGCCCACAAAATAGCTTTTGACCCCCTCCGTGATCAAGGGGGACCAGTTTCTTTGAGTCCAATCCTCAACCGACTTGGGGGAGGGCCAAAGGCCCGTAAACTGGCCTATGAGGCCTCTCTCAGCTAGATTCAGAGCAGCTTTGCAAGTCTCAGCTTCAGGAAGGGCCACCGTGGGGATAGAGTCCAACTTCTTGACAAATTTATGCTGACTGGCGGAGGAAGGGCGATTCGGACCAGCGGCAAGCAAAGCCATGAACGCAGAAACCTCCTGAGGCGGGGTGTTGGGGGGGGGCAGAGCCCCCACAGGACTCCATGAGGAGGGAGGGCGCAACAGAACTGGGCAAGAGCAGCAGCTAGGCAGCCCAGAAGGACCGAGGCCCCAAAAAAGCGCAGCACTAACACAGCATGCAGAAGAGTGCACAAACACCGCGCAACCTTGGAGGAAGGTGGAACCCTCGGATCAGTGGCCAGAGGGCCGAGGCAGGCCAGCCTGCGGCCGCGAACACAGAGAACCAGCATATTTGAAATTTCACGACCTAGAGAGCGCGCTCGCTACAAATATTACCATTAATAAGCCTATTAATCATCAAAAAACTCATGAGCCACCTGTTATATCGGCCAAGTTGATCTCTAACCTCCACGTGAAATGAAAAACCTTAAAACCCATAAACGCAACAAAATTTCCCACAAACGTAGCAAGTCTAGCAGAAGCGCAACAAAACTTTGGAGGATGATTTGGATGCCTTCCCGATTGAGTTTTTTGTTGCAAAATCTATGGTTGGAAATATGGATATGTCTACTACACAATGGAGTCACTAAGCACTACAAAAACCTTCTTGAAACCGCTCAAAACTTGGCTTAAAATAAAACTTTCCAAAAACACAGCAAGTGCCCTGAAAAGGTGGAAGGAAGGTGAAAAATAGGCATTGTTTGACCATTTTATGAAAATATATGAATCTTAAAGTGTCCCCATGTAATTTTTTGACATCCTAATGCCATGAGCTATCTCCATATGCTTTAAATTATGCATTTATACCTCCTGAGAAAAAGTGCAACAACCACTTATTGCATTTCTGTAGGATACCTTTTTTCTGCATTTTTTTGTAAAAATATGGGTCAAAGATGGAGTGATATCTCTTTAACCATAACACTTTTTACAAAACTGGGAGAGGGTTTTGTAGATAACATAGTTTTGGAGAAAAAAATTTCTAAATGTTTTGAAATTAATTCTCATATTCTCGGAATCCATGCCACACAAGAATGACTAAAACATGCAATTAAATGGGAGAATTTGATTTTTTGAAAAATAGGCTTCAAACTTTGCTGCATATCTCCCAAATCATAACACTTGTGCATAAACTGAAGGAGGTTTTTGCTCTTTTGTATATGAATGAAAAAAAACTCTGTCACTTTTGTAAAATGCATCTCCATTACTTCAGAAACTAATTTTGAAGTAAAATTATCCCTATGTGCAGCAAAGGACCTCAAAACCCTAAAAATCATGCCAAACACCTCCTTCTTCTGACACCTGAAATGTCACCCCTGCTATGATGGCCTGATCCTTCTTGAAATTAATGGCAAAGAGGCTTGTTAAGTCATGATGGTAACCTACCTTTTACACCTTTAGAAAAAACCCTAGGCAACCTGCCTGCTCAAATGATTTTCTAACGAATTTTGATGTATTGACCTCTTGCATATGAATTGGCTCATATCTTGAGATCTCTCCTCCCTTATACCTCCTCCTTTCACTAGTCTTCACCATGTTTTTGGTTTCACTTTTGATATGAAACCCTAGTTTCAAACAAGAGAGGGCAAGGGATTTTAAGCTGAAAAACAAGGCTAAAAACACAACAAGTTGAGGGGAGGGAATGAAGGTGATGGGTGGTAGGAAAAAATCTGAAAAAATTATGGCAGATATGGATAGGTGTTAGGGCATAGTGAAAGTGAAATTTCTCAAAATGACTGAGAAATGAGGGGGTAAAAAGGGAAAACACGGACTTGTGCTAGAAGCACAACAACAAGTTGGGTTTTGTTAAGGGAAATGATGAAATGAAGGAATTTTAGTGAGGGGAAGAGTGGAGAACGTTTAATGAGGATGGTGAAGGATGTATAGACCCAAAAACAAGGAGGTTTCATCTCAAAAGAGGCAATATACAACTAAGAGAGAAAACACAAAAAACCCTAGGGATAGGTTTTGATCAAATTTCTGAAGAAAAAGAGTGCAATTAGGGTTTACAAGGTTGGAGTTACTTGTTTAAAGAACTCTTGAAGCACTGAGATGATGACAAGACCCTTTCTTTCTCCCTTTGGCCTCCAACTGAAAATCATAGAAAGGCCCTCCAAAATGCAACAAACTGATAAACTGAGCAATTGGTGATGGAATTCGAACTTTTGATGGTTGTAGCAAGTGTTACAATGGAAGAGAGGAGCTGTTGGGAGCTTTGGAAGGATAGAATGAAGTTTCAAAATGCTTTATTTATTCAAAAGGAAATGTTACTTTGATTTCTTTTGTTCCCAAATTTTAACTCCCATGATGGTGACCAAAATGGATGACATGATTCCTTTGTTTTCTTTTGATGACTGAAATAATGATGACCATCAAATGTGAATCCTATACCACGACCTAGATGATGACCCACTGACTCTTTTGATGACCTAGGATAAGGGGAAAACGACATGACCATGATGGATGATGGTGACCTTGAGCAAGTGGAGGGAGTAGAAATGACCTAGACAATGACTTGACCATTTTGACAATCAATAGATGCCAAATTTTGTTTTATAGTAAAATTTTTTTACCAAATACATCTAACAACACTGGAAAGAGTAAATTTGATCACTGAGACTATTGGACACTAACACCTTCCATCTGACCGTCGATTTCATCGGACGATGGAGGATGACTCAGTTGGAAATACCCTAACCACCATCGTAGTTTGGGAAACCCTTGGTCATTTTCAATCCTCCTACCATTGCTCTACAAGTTCCGGTTTTCAGTTGGGGTTTTTCTTTGGTTATGTTTTCGCTGGCCCTCCTTTTCAATTCAAAGTCGATGCCTCTGCATCAGGACAGATTCAGGTGGATGATTCCGGCTTTCTCTCTGTTTGGCAGGTATTAAGATCTATTTGTTTACTAGTAAATTCTTTGAATGCATTACTCAGTTTAAAGTTTCGTAGTTGAAGTTGACCCCACCATATGTTTTCCCTTGTAGGTATTCCACAATGTTTTATAGTACTCCCTCGACGGTCTGGAGGGGTTTTACACTGGTCATGACACATTTAAGAGGTCGGTCACCTTACCAATAGTTTGAGTCAATTTACTTTCCAAAACCCGCATACCAAGTTGTGCTTGGTTTTTGCAGGATGTCCTTCAGTGTTGTTCATATTTTGGCAACATCACAGTGTCAGTTGGGTCCTCTTGGGTAGAGATACTCGTCTCTCGATTCGGAAATGAATATTAATGTTTAAATTTTTGCTTATAGCTATGATTTAAATGGCCTGGGTACTTTTTGCTTATAGCTATGATTTAAATGGCCTGGGTACCACTCTTGCATATTGTAATTTGTAATGGACTGTTTCCAAGTCACTTGGAAAATGAACTTGTTGGTTGAATGGGTTGTTTGTAATTCATTAAAGATTTAAGCGGGTAAATCTTTAGGCTTACCTCTGTTGAACATATGAAGAATGTTCTACTTCTATGTTGTATTGATTCAGGATATGGGTCTTGTTTATTTCTAGTACTTATGCTATGATATTTTCTATTTGAAGACCTTAAATGTATATCCCTATAATTCAAGTTCTAGCCTTTTACTTTCGATGAAATTTGAAGATAATTCTCAGTTTATGCTACGTACACAAAAAATTTATGAGAATTCCGTTTTTACTGTCTTCATGATGGATATATGTATAATGCCATTGTTGGTTTCGTCTCTATTCATATGACAATTTTTTTTTTTAATATTTTCGTCTGAGAAATATATATATATATATATATATATATATATATATATTGTTACTTAATAAGCGTTATTCTTTTTTAATTTACCCATTTTCGTTAAAAAGCACGATTTAGGAAAATAATCTTCGGTTTCTGGGTCAATATGAGGTTTAATCTCGCCATGATGTTGGCACAGATAATAAAGGTAATTCTATTGTTATTTTATTCTAACTGTTTTGCAACGACTAGGGTTTAACCTTTCGTCTTAGTTGGTCTTATGATACTCATTTCATGTTCCAACGTTGGGTACTAGGTTGCATAGGTTCACACTATGCTCCATACTTTAATTTTTGGTTAAATGTTTGCTTTCGAACTCCAACATACCGACTTAGTCTTTTGCCAACTAGTTAAACCCCTTGGTGAGTTATTAAAGGTCATGGAGAACAAAGGATGGCTCTAGTGACAATTAAGTGGTTTTCATCATATCAGTTATGAATTACAGTTATGCCATATTAAGAAAAGTTAACACAATAACACCTGTTACAATTTGGATAGCTCTACTTTTACTTTTTTCATGTTGTTCTTATATTCATAACCCCAGTGTTTTTATAAGCATTGAATTCTCTTGACAAGATCCTCCTCATTACTCTGTTTAAGCATTTTAATGAATAACTACAACGAAATACATACCTGTACTTTTTTGGATATTCTAGCATTCTAATAAAGATCTGCAACAAGATATATACCTGTACTTTTCTATTTATTCTAGAATTCTAATAAATATCTGCAATGAAATATATATTTGTTTTAACGTTACCAATCCTTATCGAGCTTGGCCAATCCTCCCAACCATGAGAAGGGCGATTACATTCACTTCTCCCCACCGAACTCCTACTCCTGGGCAGCGCACACAGTTGCTACACAGCTCCACACCTGAGCAACAAGACTACAATCCAGCCTCTGGTAATCGTGGAGAATACTCCACTGGATCCCTTTTGAGCTCGGTAGTTATCACAAGCAGCGTCCTGCCTTCGACAAACCTCTGTCTCTAGCCTCCTCTAGACCAACATTCTCTAGGAAAAAAATTAAGAAAAAGGAAATCTGTTCCTCTCTTCATATTTCCTATAAATTTGTAGAAGGATGGTTATGTTTGTGCAACTGCCCAATTGCCCAGGGCTCAACTTTATAAACAAAATAATCTTTATATTAAAAATAAAAATGATATGAAATATTCACATATGTTATTTGCTGTAACATACACCAATAACTTCACATGGAAATGCAACGAGTTAAATTTTTTTATACAGGTTACCCACGGGTAACTATCCAAATCACTATTAAATATTTCTTACTCAACATTAGACAGAATGTTCACCAGTTCATAGTGTAACCTTAGTATAAGAATAGTAAGCTTCTTAACCATTAACAACCTCTATTGTAGTACATTAACATAAAACTTTATGATGTAACCTTGCATTCATTCATTATTCATGTAGTCATCGCATACTTTACATTATGAACATCACAACAAGAAAGGAATCAACATCATCAATTTGACACAATAATCAATCACATCATTGAACACTAATATACCCTGGAAACCTCATAGGGTGAAAACTATCAAACATTTAATTTTATTATTAAAAGCTCGTGAGGGTGTTCAGCCCTCACTCAATGGATTATAAAGGAGACCATCCGTTAACCATTGTTATAAATCTTACAAAGAAAGATACAAATATCTAGCTTAAAGCCATTACAATAAATATGATAGCATTTACTGACTAATCTTCATATCTTCATATCTTGGTGGCATGGATGTACCTACAATGGACCATCATACATTGGATCATCCTGCAGCTCACACTCATGTGCATGAACCATAATCATTTACCTACCACCATGTTAAGCATAATATTTCCTTTGTACAAGTCACCATCATTCCCTACTAATGTTGCCTTCAACATACATTGATGTCAAGATTCATAAAGTATTAATCAACCATTTCATAAATCTATACTACAGAAGATTCTCCATATACTCATGTATATTCATGACATTAAAGTAAAATATCTTGACATGCTTCCTTTAACAACACATACTGCATATGTGCTAGTTATAAGTCATCACATTAACTAATGTTTCCCTCGCATAAGCACACATTATTGCAAGACAATAGCTACATATCCCAAGCATTTCTTTAAAAGAAACTGATACATCAGTTACGATCTTCGTGCATGCGATTTACATAAATTTAATCAAAATAACTAACCCTTAAGCTATTACTTTTGGTGCATGAAAGGAAATCTAACATAACAAATGTTGTTCCCATGCATGCAAATGCATATAGATTCCAAAAAATTCTTCCCAAAGGAATGCTTAACACAACAGAGCACATAGCTTCCAAAAGAGTCTTCCCAAAGGAATGCTTAACACAAGAGAGCATACAAACACATGTTTTCTTTTCTGTAACACGAATGTAATAAAGCATACAAATACATGTCTTCTTTTTCAAAGATTATACTAACAATCTTTTCCAATGTAGGCTAACACAACATGCTATTTTTTCCCACATACAAATATGTATATCCTTTCCAACGAAAGCTAATACAAATATTGCATGCATATACAGGATCTTATTTCGAAAGAAACTAAATAAAGTAAGCACATATAATTTTTCCTAAGGAAACATAGCTCAATATTCCTTCTATCCATGCAAAGAACATATCTTTAAAACACAAGAGCTTATCATAATAACTCTTCTTTAATGTATGCACAACATATTCCCTTCTTAGAATTCTTTAATGTATGCACAACTTATTTCCTTCATAGAATTATACCATCATTAACTATTATTTTTCATGTAAACAAATACATACTTATTTTTCAAAACGAAGTTAATATAACCTAGTTTCTTTTCCTTTCTACATGTAGTTTCTCATGCTTCCCTTTCAAGAAATTATCATAGATAACAATCTTTTATGCATAAAACTAGGCAACTATACTAAGGTTATCATGACCTTCCCTTCAATAAATTATCACAGATAACCATCTTTTATGCATAAAACTAGGAAATTATACTAAGGTTATCTTAACCTTTTATACATCTAAATCAAGAAGTTGAAACAATTCATCTAGAGATGCAATATTTCCAAGAGATTATTCTTTTCAAGAAATTTTAGCTAATAAAAACATACTCTCTTTCAAGTTAATCATGTGGTTATTTATCTTTTACATAAAAATTCCTATGCATGCCTACATATCATGGCACAAGGACTATTGGTATGAAAACACACAATCTTACATATTAAGTAAAATCACGTTTTACTCTATATTTATCTTTTGAATTTAAAATTCAAAAGCATTAATAGTTGCAATTCAATGCCTATTTTATATATTGCATTGGTAATATATTATTAAATATCAATAATTTACTATTAATTTGGAAAACCTATATATATAAAGTATCCATGGCAAGCCAAATGCTAATAGCACATGGGAGAATGCAAGAAATTGTATCCTCCAATATAGATGCATATTTAATTCATAGTGAAAAGGTTAAGGTAAGAAAATGTGTACTCATATGTGATTTCCAAGAAACTATTATCATGAAGTACCAATACATTAAAATAAAGATTCTTACCAAACCACTCTCGGATCTCAAGAAAGAAATAAAAAGCTCCTTGAAGTACATAAACAATAGCAGCTCCTCTTCTGAAGTCGACTTTTTTTTTCGTTTCGGATTCAATATTATTAATGACTACTCTGGACTCTCAAAAAGGAAAAGCAAACAAACAACATCACCTCTTCTCGGGTTGACTCTTTCCTTCCCGATTCAGCATTATCATTGGCAAGTCACGTTTAGGCTCCAAGACTCCAAGATGCAGCGCGTTCAGGCTCCAAGATTCAGTTTTGGCATAGTTCAGGCCAGCGTAATTCTTTTTCACTCTACGTAGATCCTAAACTAGTTTTTATTTTTCCCCATGAAACAAGACTTTTAATCCTTATATTAATCTGTTCTAGCGAAACCCCAGATATTTTGTTATGCCCATCTCATACCTATTTTCATTGATATATGGAAAGAATTAATACACAGTTATCAAGAATTCGTTTTACATCCAACTGAATCTTGATTCTAGCTATTCTTGGTGGAAACGGTAATAAAATTATCCTCATAATTATATCATTTTTACCGAAGCTTCTAAGGTAGGTGTGTTACATACTCCCCCCCTTAAGATAACATCGTCCTCATTGTTCATCCCTTACTAGGACTTAACTTTTATACTCATGATATAATAATATAAACAACCCAAAGGGGGTCCTTCCCCTTCACAATGAAACACTTTATTTTCCTTAAATGTCATTAATTGAAACAATAAAATTTTTATCCATATTCATAAGCATGTATAGCTCAAAAAAATATTCCATTTCCATTTTTAACCACTAACCCATCATTCAAATTCATAAAAATATAGAAAAATATTTATACCAACTTACCATTACTTACCAAATACTATTGGAAGTAATGATGACTTTTACACAAGCTCTCTGAGAATGGTTGAACAACCCATCAACACTCCATGGAAAGTAGCCTATAATGTATGACTAACAAATTCAATCACATTAGTCACACCATTTCCAATCAAATGAAATACTTTAAACTATCATTCATTTATGCAATTTCAAGTGATATTTTAGTCACAATACTCTTCCTAGTCTTCAGAGAGCACCAACCCTCTATTCATGATAAATCATAAAAATTATAAATCACTACATCACGTGCACATTGTCTTAGCTCCCGCTAAGACATCCACACAGTACTTCAAAAAGTACTCAGAGAGCACCTAGCTCTCTAATCGTACAAATGGTAAATCAATGCACCAAGTGCATATTGTACTAGCCCCTACTAAGACATTCAAAATAATAGTAATAAAATAAAGGAACTTATGCATTCAATAATTCCTTTTCAAGCACTAGGGTCCTTTCCTCTCAATATCTACATAAGATATTTACATAATCATATAAAAATTTATTTTAATATAACACATAACTGATTACTTAACTTGTTCCGCTATGAGAACCACAATGGTAAATAAAAATGCTCCTCCCAACCCATGGGAGTTGGTTTCCACAACCAAATCGAGTCATTTCACATCCAGATAGTTATTCGACAAAAAACCATTCCAGGTCCAGTACGGAATTCCACTGGCAAACCAGCTCGAGAATTCCAATCACCACTCAAGGTCCAGTATAGGATTCCTCTTAGCAACATCATGCCTATTCCTCTGACAATGTCCCGTCTATGAGGAATTTTGGACCTCCTCTAATAGGCTCCAAAATCAATAGAGTTGCCTCAGGTTTTCCCCTCTTCATCATCTTGGCCAACTCTTTTCCCTTAATGAGATCATATATCTCTAGGGAGAGGAAATCCGGGAGGTAAGCGCCATCAACCCCTCCGGGCAGGCAACCACCATCAACCCAAGGAATTTTAGCCTTTCACAATTGTTGACAACTGTCTAACATGTTAAATTTGTCTTTTAGCATTGTTTCCCATTGTAAATTACATAATTAAATATATTCACATTATACATAAAGAAAAGAAACTTTATGTACATCATACATCATACTTGGCCCTCCACATGGGTCCAATGATATCTAGATTAACAGGGAACATGAATTGCATACATGTGTTATACATTATTATTTCTCGAATAACAAAATCATGCACATTATAACATGATACTTTATCAATTATCGTTGCAATTTTTCATGGCACTATTTTACTTTCGCAGGTTTTTCTTGTTGCCATTAAGCTAACCATGCTTAATCTCATCAATGACACTAATCATAAATATGCATTGTTAAATATATATATATATATATATATATATATATATATATATATATATATTCACTTTCAAATTAATTTTAGTTTCATGCATACAAGTATATATAAATATTCATTAATGAGTATGTGTCAATAATTATTAGGGTAATAGTCCCACGGGTAACAGTCCAACATGTCCACTTCCAATAGTGTACTGTTGCCAACATTCTGACACGTGAAGTAACTACTTGTTCACAAATTGCAATAATCTTTAATAAAAGCCCATTCATGCATATATGTTTTATTAGTTAGTCATACAACCCTAACTAATCGATGCCACTAATAATCTTAATGCATCCATGACATGACTCATTCAAAAACTAGTCATTCAACAACTAGTCATTATATTCAAGTCTCACTACTTAACTCATTGTGTATTTTTAACATCTAAAATCATTCAATTTCATTTTAAAACATTCTATCATCCTATTCAAGGACTTTCCTCATATTTTGCATTCATGCATTAGTTTCACACACCATCACTATATACATTCATATTTTTTCAAGTAGTGCATGGTAACTTTAGTTATGTTCACTAAATGTATGAGTAATATGTCATATACCCAAATGTTAATAAACAACTCTCACTTTCACTACTGAGTACTCAGGTTGTTCATAAATACAATAAAGGTTTTATTGTCTTCTCACTTTCACTAGTGAGTACTCAGGTTGTTCATAAGTACAACAAAGGTTTTATTGTCTTTTATCCTCAACAGGATTCCAATGTTATGAAAACCATTTTGCAGTAGCATTTATTTCTTATTTCTCTTCAATGTAGTTATAAACATGAACCACACATCTCATGTAAAAATTAGACTACTGCATATATCAATCATTATGTAGATTGCTAGAATCATACCTTAACAGATGTCCATTAATAGCATACCTCAATTTATTTTTGCTTAACAAATCCCAAAGGTGATTGAACACCAATATACCTTGGAAACCTTGTAGGGTGAAAACCAGCAAACGTTTAATTTTATTATTAAACGCTCATGAAGGTTTCAGCCCACACTCAATGGCTTATAAGGGAGACCATCCCTTAAACATTGTTATAAATCTTACAAAGAAATATACAAATATATAGCTTAAAGCCATTACAACAAATATGATAGCATTTACCCACTAATTTTCATATCTTCATATCTTGGTGGCATGGATGTACCTACAATGGATCATCGTACATTGGATCATCCTGCAGCTCACACTCATGTGCATGAACCATAGTCATTTACCTGCCACAATGTTAAGCATAATATTTTCTTTGTACAAGTCACCATCATTCTCTGCTAATGTTGCCTTCAACATACATTGATGTCAAGATTCATAAAGTATTAACTAACCATTTCATAAATCTATACTAGAGAAGCTTCTCCATCTACTCATGTATATTCATGACATAAAAATAAAATATCTTGACATGCTTCCTTTAACAGCACATACTACATATGTGATAGTTATAAGTCATCACATTAACTAATGTTTCCCTCGCATAAGCACACATTCCTGCAAGACAATAGCTACATCTCCCAAGAATTTCTTCAAAATAAAATTATACATCAGTTATGATCTTCGTGCATGCGATATACATAAATTTAATCAAAATAACTAACCCTTAAGCTATTACTTTTGGTGCATGAAAGGAAAGCTAACATAACAAATGTTGTTCCCATGCATGCAAATGCATATAGATTCCAAAAAATTCTTCCCAAAGGAATGCTTAACACAACAGAGCACATAGCTTCCAAAAGAGTCTTCCCAAAGGAATTCTTAACACAAGAGAGCATGCAAACGCATGTTTTCTTTTCTGTAACACTAATGTAATAAAGCATACAAATACATGTCTTCTTTTTCAAAGATTATACTAACAATATTTTCCAATGTAGTCTAACACAACATGCTATCTTTTCCCACATACAAATATGTATCTTTCCAACGAAAGCTAATACAAATATTGCATGCATATACAGGATCTTATTCCGAAAGAAACTAAATAAAGTAAGCACATATAATTTTTCTTAAGGAAACATAGCTCAATTTTCCTTCTATCCATGCAAAGAACATATCTTTAAAATTATTTTTCATGTAAACAAATACATACTCCTTTTTCAAAATGAAGTTAATATAACCTAGTTTCTTTGTCTTTCTACATGTAGTTTCTCATGCTTCCCTTTCAAGAAATTATCATAGATAACAATCTTTTATGCATAAAACTAGGAAACTATACTAAGGTTATCATAACCTTCCTTTCAATAAATTATCACAGATAACCATCTTTTATGCATAAAACTAGGAAATTATACTAAGGTTATCATAACCTTCCCTTCAACAATAAATTATCACAAATAACCATCTTTTATGCATAAAACTAGGAAACTATATTAAGGTTATCTTAAACTTTTATACATCTAAATCAAGAAGTTGAAATGATTCATCTAGAGATGTAATATTTCCAAGAGATTATTCTTTTCAAGAAATTTTAGCTAAATAATGACATACTCTCTTTCAAGTTAATCACTTGGAATTCCTACATGCCTACATACACATTTTACTCTATATTTATCTTTTGAATTTAAAATTAAAAAGCATTAATAGTTGCAATTCAATGCCTATTTTATATATTGCATTGGTGATATATTATTAAATATCAATAATTTACTATTAATTTGGAAAACCCATATATATAAGGTATCCATGGCAAGCCAAATGCTAATAGCACATGGGAGAATACAAGAAATTGTATCCTCCGATATAGATGCATATTTAATTTATAGTGAAAAAGTTAAGGTAAGAAAATGCGTACTCATATGTGATTTCCAAGAAACTATTATCATGAAGTACCAATACATTAAAATAAAGATTCTTACCAAACCACTCTCTGATCTCAAGAAAGAAATAAACAACTCCTTGAAGTACAAAAACAACAACAACTCCTCTTGTGAAGTTGACTTCTCATATGTGATTTCCAAGAAACTATTATCATGAAGTACCAATACATTAAAATAAGGAGTAGTCTTTAGTGCGACTTTTTGGAGTTTTCGGTGTCAAAATCGGGTGAAAAAAATTGAGGTAAAATCTTGATTTATGTTATTTAAACTAGTTTTTTTTATTTTGTATATATATTCAACACCCTAAAAACCCCCTAGGACACTTTTATTGTGCAAGTTACCCATCAAATTTTTGTTTTCAATAAATTCTTGCCAGATTTTAAAGAAATTAGACGGGAAAAATCCACCTGAAAAACCTTAAAAAGGTCGCACTAAAGACAACTCCTTAAAATAAAGATTATTACCAAACCACTATGGGATCTCAAGAAAGAAATAAACAACTCCTCGAAGTATACAAACAACAACAGCTCCTCTTCTGAAGTTAACTTAAGTTCAAGCCAGGGTAATTCTTTTTCACTCTACGCAGATCTTAAACTAGTTTTTATTTTCCCCCATGAAACGAGACTTTTAATCCGTTCCAATGAAACCCCAGATATTTTGTTATGCCCATCTCATACCTATTTTCACCGATATATGGAAAGAATTAATACACAGACTCTAAGATGCAGTGCGTTCAGGCTCCAAGATTAAGTTCTCCAAGATGCAATGAGTTCAGGCTCCAAGATTCAATTTTGGCAGAGTTCAGGCCAGCATATTCTATAATGCGACTTTTTGGATATGGATGTAAAGTTGGAATGTATGGATGGTCATACATAACATGGTAAAGATATGGGCTCTATTGATTTCTCGGTATCTCTTTTTCCCCTCTGATAGTCATTTGCATCTCGAGTCGCCGCCTTCAATTAAAGCACCGAATGAAACCTACTGTATCTCACGCATTTTATTTCAAATTTGGAATTTGAGCGGGCCAAACAAAGCATTATTTCAAATTTCAAATTTGAGCACACTCAACAAAGCATTACATGAATGCCCATGCCCGGGAGGTTAGCTTCTTGGTGTGTTTATTATGGGTGCGACAAGACGATTACGCCTTTCGTTTTTAGAATTCTGTTTTTTCTAAATGTATACTAAATTTCTACAATAGTATAGCTATTTTGCTGCTGTTGGTTTTGATGCAGGGTCAAAATGTTGTTGCATTGATCGATAATTGGTCTTGACGCAGGGCTGCAATTCAGTGGAAGACCACTTTCTCAATAGGTTTGCTTATGACACCAACCAGTGTTTGATCCACCAAGTAATGGAAATAATATGACTGATAAAATAGTAATGGGAGGCCTCGAACACTTTAAAAACGTTACAGGAGGAATGGTTTGCAATAACAGCGTCCAACGAGAAGATGGTACTGGTGTAGTAGACTAAAGCTTTTCAATGCATCGAATGGTGCCTTGGAGCAGACTTGTTGTGCGCTCGATTATTTTTTGCCATAAGACTTATCTATGTCGCTGGAGGCAACGATGAGAAGTTTACAAGGATTTGCATCCTCCCGCATACACAAGTGCGAAAGCTTTTGATGCGGAGACTGGTACTTCGAACACGTTGAAAGACATGTGGATTTCAAATATAGCTCGAGGATTTTGTGAGAAATTTTTCTGTACAACTGGGAATTTATACACAATGGATGTGGAACGAGTGAAAAAGTATGATACTCAGAAAACCCTTTAGACATCTATTACTTTGATCGAGGGATGTTTTTCCATTATCACGTTTGTTGCAGCATGGCTATGTGAGTGGTATTAATGGTGATCCAATCTCTTATTTATTTTAATGGTCAAGTGGGCTTTGGTGGTTGTGTTAATAAAGGTGCGGCAACTTTGGAAATTTGATGATTCTCTCATTAAAATATTTTATTTTTAGCATCATCAATATTTTCAAATGAGACTCATAGTTCAGCTATTCTGCTTCAAAAATGAATCATGTGCGGGTGTATAAAATTTACTGTCGAATCATGTGTGCGTGTATAAAATTTATTGTTTCTGATTTGTAGTCTCTTTGCATTTGCAAATTCTAACACATTATTTTTTTGTTAAGTGGTTTGTTTTAGTACCGTTGAAATAGTTTTAATTATCATATGCATTTAAATTCATATGATATGTATTGGTTGTTAATATAATATCAAAATGAGAGATTTTTCAAAGTTGCTATTTTTATTATGTTATTGATTATTTACTATTTTTCTTGAGTTTGGTAACTTTAACTTAAAAATAGATGTGATGGGATATATAGAGTTAATGAATAGTATTTTTACTTTAGTAATTTTGGTGTAGAGTGCCACTGAAAATATGTGTTCAACTCTACCAACTAATAGACAATTAAAAATTTATTTTTAATTTTTACTTTTTTATTATTATAATTTTTTAATAGATTTATTTTTTGTTATAATTTTTTTGATAGATTCTAACATATTAAAGTGTTTTTGTTATTCATTAATACATAGTTATATTTGAAATTTGAAAGGAATTTTAAGTTTTACTAATTAAATTAATTAATATTTATATCTAAATATTTGTATACATTCAAATTTACTAATCATAAAAAATAACAATATGACCTCTAAAGTCTTTATTACTTGTAAATACTATATCACATTTCTAAATCAATTTTCAACATTTACGGATAAACACATTTATATCTTTTATATAAATTACATTATAATATGAATTAGATTTCTTCATTCCAAAAAGCAATCCTTTATGATATGCCACACTACAAAGGATTAGCACACGTTGATAATAGAATGTTTATCGTCATAAAATTAGCACATGCAAACAACCGTCGCAAGGAAAGAGGAGCTACCAGAAATCAAAAGAGCCCGTAATAGAATATCAAATGAGAGCTTTGCCAAACTTGGCAATAAGATTATGTTATTGATTAGTTACTATTTTTTTTGAGTTTGGTAAATTTAACTTTAAAAAAGTAGGTATGATGGGAGATATAAAGTTAATTTGGTAATTTTAACTTAAAAGTAGGTGTGATGGGAGATATAGAGTTAATGAATGAATAGAAAAATAGTTGAGAAAAGTGAGACAATGTTTTAGTATTTTTCTTTTAGTAATATTTGTTTAGAGTGCCAGTGAAAATGTGCATTCAATTCTATCAACTAATCAATCTGAAAATTATTTTTTTTTAATAAATTAAAAAAAAAATTTATTATTATTATTATTTTTAATAAATTCTACTATAGTATTTTTGTTATTCATCACTACATAGCTATATTTGAAATATAAGAGAAATTTTAAGTTACATATATATATATATATATATATATATATATATATATATATATAATTCTACTTATAAGAAATAGTAATGTGACATTTAAAGTCGACATCACTTGTAAATGCTAAGTCACATTTTTTTTTTTTTATCATTTTTCAATATATTTATAATAAGAGAATTTCTATCTTTTATATGGCTTGAACTATAATATGAATTGGATTTCTTCTTTCCAAAGAACAATCCAACATGGTATCCCACACTACAAAGGATTACCACACTTTGGAACTAGAATTTCTATAGTTAGGGCTTTAAAGTTTTTTTTAGTTGTAAATTAAAATATATTTAAATTTTTTGCAAACATCTAAAATCAATCATATTTTTGTCATAATTTCATAACAATAACTTAGAATGTTTCCATGGTAATAAATCATTGAAACATAGTCTCCTACCAATAGAAATGTATGAAAATTGAATGGAAATACCTCCTTGAATAATCAAAATTATAAACGGTAGCTTAAACATCCATAGAAATCACAAAGTGTACCCCATGTAACACCTCACATTGTCAAAAAAAAAAAAAAAAAAAAAAAATCATAAAAATTAATCAAATTACAACTTTATTTTAAATGAATCTAAATATATACCATCTACTCAATAATTACTGATAATAAAATTAAAATCTACCCAATAATTACTTATAATAAAATTAAAATCTTAGAAGCTATGTTTCAAAATAGCAATAAAAACACTACGTAACATTATTAAATTATATCTTTGTTATCAATTAAATTTAATATTAAAATATCAATATATAATTACGTTGTAAGGCATTATTATTTGAAAACAACTCCCCTAGTTGCCACTGTGTCCATGTTTGAGTCATTAGATTAAATATTATAATATTGAAATGTTTTAGGCCATTAGATCCACAAGTAAATAGATTTTTATATGTTAGTTTTTTTTTTTAATAATTTAGATTGAATTTAAGTTTTGGTGACTTTTAAGTTAAAATGTTGTTATTAAAAATTGTTAGATTTTAACCTCAATTTAACATTTTGACTATGTCAAATTACAAAAAAATAAAAATAAAAGTAAATTAAATAAAAATATTGACATAATGTAATGAACATTTTAACTAAGTAAAAATAAAATAAAATAAAATAATAATAACTATAAAAACAGCCCATGGTATTGACCCATGATATTCATGTGGAATGTAGTTTATTTCAAGAGGGAAATTAGGATGGCTTAGATCAATCTTAACTCTAGATCTACCAAGAGCCAAGAGGGATCATATGTCTTGATATGCGAACCTCTTTTAGAGTAAAAAGAGAATTGATCCATATGATAAATAATATAGATCTAAACTAATTATTTAATAAAACTATTTTTAAATGTTTATAACAATTATTCTTTTAAATTTTTACTTAATAAAATGTATCTAATTTTTCATACATCCAAATATACATAGTTTTTCTTGTTCTATATTATTTTTGTTACAACTATTTTATTATTCGAAAAATACATGGTTTTTTGGTTATATATTATTTATGTTACAACTGTTTTATTATTTATGAGTAGTATTTCTTAATATATAGAAAATTAAATTAATAATGAAAATTTTAAAATATGTGATCTTTTTTAAATTTCCAAATGATTTCATAGGACATGATTTATCTTGAGAGATGAATGTTCATAATTCTCATTTCTTAATTAACAATAAAATGACCTTTGATTACTTAATTGTAAGAGTTTCTAACCACATAACAGTTTGTAACCACATACATACTCTTTCAGATTTTTTTTTGTTAATGAATATCAAATTTATTCCTTCCAAAAAACTATATACATATCTTTAATTACCTAATTGTAGCTAAAAAAATCTTACATATTTTTTACTTTATAATTATAAACAAATTTCATATTATATGATGTCAAACTTACTCAATTTTTTATTCTAGAATTTTAAACAAAGTTTTTCACTACATAATTTTAGTTTTTATAACTTTTTTATTTTTCAATTCCAAACAAAACTTACAAAAGAAAAAACCCACTCAATCTTTACTGTAGATTATAGTTTTACAAAATTCACACTATTCGATTAAGAATAAGTTACAAACATCGGGTATTTAAAAAGTACTAAGAAGAAGGTACATGAGGGTCAAGGTAATTAATGTGATTCTTTGTACTATTTTATTTAAAATAGTAATTTCTGTTTGTATTTTTTAAATGAATTTTGTTTTTTTTTTTCTAAATTTAGCTAGTTTTTATTACTGTAACATAATATACAAAAAGGCTCTAGCCTCAGCAAATCCTAGCCGTAATTCATGGCATATAACATCCAAAACAAGTTATCGATTACCCAAGAATGGGAAACCAGTCAAATCCAAAAAATGATTGCTGCCCTCATAGGGGAAACTAGCTCAAAAAACATAGTTTTGTTTACAGTCATTGCAGAGCTAGCAAAATATTCCAAAAAAACTAAAATGCATCCATGAGAATGGGTGCTGAGAACCTGATTCCACAAGAAGCTGGAAGGCTTAGCAGTGTTACGGGCTTCAAAGTGGCTGCACCACTTGCCAAACCTTTCAAGCATCATCGTGCTAAGGTTTCGAACCCGAAGATCACCGATCAACTGCATCCGGGGTTAAATGAATTTTGTTAAATGAGTTGTACTATTTTTATTTAAAATAGTAATTTGTATTTGTATTTTTTAAATGAATATTGTTAAATGTGTAATTGAGTAAAATTTATTAAATTGATATTCTAATTCTTAAGTTATTTAATTAAAAAATTCAAAGTATGGTGAGTTTTATTTTTTTAAGCTTTACTATAGATGTGTAGATAATGAGTCTATCTCAAGTCCCAAACAAGATTCTTCTTTCTCTTCATATTCTAGCTTGCACCTTGACACTCCTCCTCTCCTCCTCCTTGTACAAATTTAAACTATGAGGCACAAGGTAGTTGTTGCATATAGGAACATTTATATATGATAAGAAAAATGTGATACACTATTGTAATTTTCTCTACAAATGTGACACCAAATGTGCCCTAAATGTTGACAATTTCATGGTTAATGTAGTGTAAGTTACATGAAAATTTATAGTCTTGTATACAAGATCAAGAAAGTTGTGCCCAATATCCAACACCATAGAGCAAGACATGTTCACCAATTCAACAATTGCTTCCAAATCTCTCTCAATGCTAGATTTTTTCTCAATAAACTTGTTTTTACTGCTCTTGAACTGATGAAAGTCATTGTTGTTGCATATAGGAGCATTTAGATCTGATAAGAAAAATGTGATACTGCGTTATAATTTTCTCTACAAATGTGTTGGAGTTGTTTTCTCAATAAAATTGTTTTTACTCCTCTTAAGTGATGAAATCCATCGTTGTTGCATATAGGAGCATTTATCTCTCATAAGAAAAATGTGATACTGTGCTATAATTTTCTCTATGTTCTCTAAAATTTGTGATACTCTGTTATAATTTGCTCTACAAATGTGATGGAAAGTGTGCCATGAATGTTGGAAATTTCATGGTTAATGTAATAGAAGATAAATAAAAATTCATTTCTTCTACACAAGGTCAAGAAAGCTATGCCGAGTAGCCAAAGCTATGTCGAGTAGCCAACACCATAGAACAAGACATGTTCGCCAACTCCATAAATGCTACTAAATCTCTCTCGGTGTTGTTGGAGCTATTTTCTCAATCACCTATCTCTCTAGTTGTTGGAGCTATTTTATCTATCACCTTATTTTTACTGCTCTTGAAGTAATGAAAGCCACCTCTCCATACATTTTTTACTCTGCACAAAGAACAAAAAAAATCAACTTCATATCAGCGATACTGAAAACAAGAACACGGAAGACACGAAGGACATTAGTGGTAAAGAACAATGTGAAATTTTGAATATTTTCAAAGTTCATGGAGGAAATAATACATATGAATTGATCAAGATTAAATATGGAGGAACTGCACCAAAACAACCTTTGATTTTTCAGTAGAAAATCACGATCTATTTCTTTATTCACGAGGCATTCATGTTGGCATGATCAAACAAGGTATTTAACCTTAATTCAACATAGGCCTCATGATTTGTAAGGCTCAAGGAAGCAATATTGCATTAAGATTTCACTACCTGCTTCCATGGAAGAAAATTTTGATTTCATTTCTCTAGGATGGCTCCATTTCTACAACATCTTATTTCTTCTAGGCTACATGTGGTGCAATTACTAGTTAATAAAACTAAAATTTAAAAAAAAAAAATTAAAAAAATAATAATAATAATAATAAAATTTAAAAAATAAATAAATAAAAAGTAATATTTTACTTTCTTTAATTTATATGCTTTTTTCACCTAATTAACTTTATATTTTTTAAATAATATATTTCCTGCTTATAACCATTTCATTATATAGGGAAATCACACTTTCTATAAAAGTAAATCCAATTGCTAAAAATAAATTTATTATGTCAAATTTAAAATAATTTTTGAATTATTTTTATTTTTATGATTTTCCAAAATACCATGCTTCAATTTTCTTTTTAATAATTATGGAAATGGAAATGAATATAAGATATTTTAAATTTTAAAATGAATACAAATTATTTTTATAATTAAATGATATATTCCTGAATAAAAGGATATGTTCAAGGAATGTAACCATTGTATTTTGGAATATTGTTTCTGTTTTTTTTAATTTATTTTAGTAGATATTAAGTATTTTAAAATACTTCGGAAGCACTTGAGAGAATGCTAGTTAACTTTCCAGTGTATTGAAACACTCAAGAGTCAACTCTTTGTGAAAAAGGAATCAGATCTTACATGGAAGAAAGTTAATGAATCGTTTTCAACAAAGATATTCAAAGCATATCTAGAGGACCAACAGGAATATGTGAGTGTACAACAGTTACAATTACATAGGCTTACATGCAGATATCCAAAATTCCCATCTGCATATTTCATCAACTAGATTGTTTCACATATTGATGTGAAAACAATGACTTTGTATAGTGCCAAGAGATAGAAGCTTGCTACTTTTCTAGCAGAAAATTACCATCTTATGTACCATTTTCCAGAACGAGAAGCACTCATGGATTCATACTTCTATGCCACCAATAGTTATTTGAGGAGGAAAGATGTTTTTAAATGTTGGGTGAAAGAACCATAAAATTTTCGACAAACACCCACCAACACATACAATACAAAGTCTCTCAGGAGGGCCTACCAGCTCTTGGTTATCCTAGCTTGTGGAATCTATGGTCAGCAGAGCACTGCGACCTTTCTTGAAGAGTGGAAAATCTTATTGAACCAGGTTGTGAACGAGGGGAAGTTGTTCAACTAGTCAAATTTGTTGGCTTGACAATTGAGAGTCCATGTAGAAAATGCCTTGAATCCTCCTAAGGGTGGGAAAGAAAAATTCTACATGTCTTCATATTTATTGCATGCAATCTATGCACATAATGCATTCCCTAGCATGGACTAGACTTGGACACCATGAGACCCTACCATGTACATTCACTGCATATTTCTCTCGAATTACAGCCATCGAGGAGTAATGGAGATGCTAACTGACCACTTCCTCATTCCGATATACAAGTTGATCTTTGGGGAAGAACCACCTTCCATGTCACGTGGAAAAATGGAGGAAATAACGTAGATTACATATTGGTTTGCATCACCGGATGAAACCTTCCTTAGAGTGTTCGGCGGTTATAATTTACCGCATATTTTGCCAAGATATGCCACTGACAAGCTTGTCATGCAAGAAGCTTCATATAATCTCCCCACAAGGTTATCAGCAGTTTTGCACAAGAAGAAGAAAGCACCTTGGATGACTCTTCCTATGCAAATTTGATTGTACGAGATCAAGAACTTGAAGGTCACAGATACCGAAGGAAAGATGATAGAGAAGTTTGGATTCGGTAGTTGAGACTTTAATTTGTACGATCCCCATGGTATTTGCAAAGACCACTATGCGAGAATTCATTTACAGTGGCTCAGCGGGGACATTCCATTGGCCGAAGGAGGATTAAGATACCTTTATATAGCGATATTCCTTAGCTAAAGGATGGTAGGGTTAAAAAGTTTCAATTGGAAAATGGGTGTCAGATGTCCAAGTGGGATTTCTATCTCGTGAACATTCTTGTCAAAGGACACAAAGGTGAATTGCTACTGACATAAGTGTCATATAATTTTCACACTGAAGAAATCAATAGGCATAAAGAGTTGAAATATATATATATATATATATATATATATATATATATATATATAGAGAGAGAGAGAGAGAGAGAGGGGTTGATTACATGACGTGAAATACACTCACGTAATTTACAAGTGATAACATTCTAACAAATACCAAATAAGAAAAAAGTTGTATTAAATAACGAAAATAAAATTCTATGAAACATCTAACATCATATGGAGAAAACCCCAATAATAATGTGACTTTTTCTAAGTATAATTACCTTAACAACAAAATTTAATCTATTTTAAAGAATTATTCATGTAAATTATTTATGAAGCTAATCTTATGTATTTTTTTTTTTTTTTAAATGTATGTAAATTTCAATTTCTCAACCATCTCATTAAAAAAAACCTATAAATAATTATATAAAACATGTGTGGAAACGTTCTATTTAATTTTGAAATTTTATAATTTTACCTAATTGCATTGAGAGGCTCATATGAGGGCGATATATAAGTATGCTAGTGCATCCAATTAACAATAATAAAAGTAGAAAAAATTAATAATGACCATAATCAAAAATGAAAAAAAAAAAAAACTACAATACAATTATCTCATGCATCCTCCAACAAATTTTTTTACCACATTAAAAATCCAAATTAGGTAAAATCATAAACATATTTACTCTTTACTAAAGCCAATACTATTTCTTAAATCAAAGTAAAAAAGATAATACAACATAGTCAATTGGAAATTTTGCTCCAAAATATTTTAATATTTATTTTAATTAAATGTTTGTAAAATAAATCTTTAAAACAAAAACCATATCCTATGGATATATTAAAATCTCTAAAGATATAAATATTTCCACTTCAAAGTTGTAATATTTGAAAATATTAATTTGATGTAGTTTTATTATAAGTTTTGTTATCATACCATGTAAAAAAAATCATTAAAAGTAATATTAATATTAATATTATTAAATTTAATAACTTTGGATTCATACAATATTAAATTTAATATATTATAATATATTAAATGTAATATTTGAAAATATTAATTTGATGTAGTTTTATTATAAGTTTTGTTACCATACCATGTAAAAAAAATAATTAAAACTAATATTAATATTAATATATTATAATATTAATATTATTAAATTTAATAACTTTGGATTCATACAATATTAAATTTAATATATTATAATATATAATTATATATATTATCTCTAGATTTATATGAGAGAGAAGAGTGAATACATAGAGTGATAGAGGTGGAGATATAGAGGGAGTCACAAGGGAGAGATGGAGATAAGGGTATGGGGAGAAGGAGGGAGAAGGAGAGGGAGGGAGATAGATACTGAGATGGAGAGAGAGAGAGAGAGAGAGAGATATGGAGAGAGAGGGAGAGAGGAGAGTAGGAGGGAAGAGAGATAGAAGGGGGGAGAGCGGGAGAGAATGGGAAGAGAGAGATATGGAGAGGAAGAGGGAGGGAGAAATAGATAGAGATAGATAAAGAGTGTGTATGTTTTGGGGGTGACATAGTGTAGAAATTATATAACTGATATGTTATAACTAAGATTCTCCTGATCATACACTATTTGACTTCATGCACAATACCGAATCTATTCCACCATTGATCATCATATGTAGAAATTAAATCAATTGCATGCACACATTAAAACCATAAAAATTCACACACATGAACACAATGATTTATGGGAAAGCTTAAAGCTGAAAACCCCCAACTATCTGTATAATATATGTCATAGAGATCATGTAACAAACATCATACAAAGCTTCTCACAAGCTCTCAGTACAATCTCTAATTGCTACACACTAATCAGGTCCTGATCTAGCAAATCCATGCACCGATCCTCTGCCACCTGCTAGCCTGCCTCTACTGCGCAATCCCTGCTGAATATGGGCTCTAAATGAACTCGAATCCACCTGGCTTGCACTACGCAATCCTCATTGGCATCTCCATCAATGTGTGGTGCAAACTCATGCACCATTATGGTCACAACTGATAGTCTACTTGCTCTTTCACCTACCTCTCCACTGGTCTCCACTGAAACTGTCCATGCACTGTAGTTAACTGATGTATTCTTCAGTTGATTAATGAGTTAATATTTAGTGAATTAAATAATAATTAATTCACACCACTCTCACTAGTGTATCAATCAGTTAGACTAGATACAACTAGCTCAACTGTGTCTAACTGAGTTAAACTGAACACAACTCCATTAACTACTTCTACTAACTCCACCAAACTCTGTCACATGAGTTCTAACTTAAGTCTCCATGCAATAGCTCCACTTAACCCTCAGGAATAGTGTAATTCCTTCTGTCAGCTCCTGTGCCACATCTGTGCACTTAACTGAAGTGCTCCAAGAGAATAAGATAATGTTTATAGTCCAAATATTATTAAGAGCTAATAATATTTGACATATCTATTTTTAGACTGGCAATCTAAAAATAGATTCCGCCCAATATGTCTAAAAATAGAAGTCCATCTATTTTTCCAACTTGACCAACCATCCACAAATAGCATCCTGCAACTCATAGAATATGATCGACATGTCTAAAAATAGACTGTGTGCCAAAAATAGCCTGCGGGCCCACTTAGTGAAGGTGACTTCTTTCCACTAAGCTTATCATCTTGTTGCAATCTCAACAGAGAGAGAGAGAGAGAGAGAGAGAGAGAGAGAGAGAGAGTATGTGTTTGAGTGGGATGAGATAGAGACAAATAAGCAGATATGGAGGAAGATATAGAGATAGATGGACAGGAGAGAGAGGGGGGGAGAGAGAAGGAGATAGGGAGCAAGATAGTAACAAGGTTGAAGGGAAAAGAGAGAGAGGGAAGAAGGAGAGAAAGGGGGAGAGATAGGACTTGAGAGAGAGGAGAGGGATGGAAAAAGATATGGAGTTGGAAGGGGGAAGAGGGAGGGAAGAAGGAATACATAAAGACAAAAATGGTGGAGGGAGAGAGAGGGAGTGACAAGGGATATATCGAGAGAGAGTGTGTATGTTTGGTGGTGAGAGAGAGAGAGACAAAGGAGAGATGGAGGGAGATATAGATATAGATGGAGCAGGGCGAAGAGGGAAAAATATTTTTTGCACTAGATTCGTTGATTTCAATGTAGATGGTGATTTCTAATCCCATTTGATTTGTTGCACTATATGCATTGATTGATTTCAATGGAGATGAATATTTCTAATGATTTTTTATTACTAGCACTAGATGCATTGATTTTAGTGTAGATGTTAATTTCTAATCCTATTTGATTTCTTGGACCAGATGCATTTATTTCAGTGTAGGCGTTTTCTAATTCTATTTGATTTCTTGCACTATATGTATTGATTTCAGTGTAGATGTTGATTTCTAATTCTATTTGATTGCTTGCACTAGATGCATTGATTTTAGTGTAGATGTTAATTTCTACTCCTATTTGATTATTTGCACTAGATTTATTAATTTCAATGTAGATGTGTATTTCTAATGATATTTGATTTCTTGCACTAGATGTATTGATTTAATTGTAGACGATGATTTTTAATCCTATTTGATTGCTTGCACTAGATGGATTGATTTCAATGTAGATGTTTTCTAATTGTATTTGATTGCTTGCACTAAATGCATTGATTTTAGTGTAGATGTTGATTTATATTTCTATTTCATTTCTTACACTAAATGCATTGATTTCAGTGAAGATGTTTATTTCTAATTATATTTGATTGCATGCATTGGATGCATTGATTTCAATGTAGATGTCGATTTCTATTCCTATTTGATTTCTTGCATTATATGCATTCATTTCAGTGTAGATGTTGTTTTCTATTTCAATTTGATTGCTTGCATTAGATGCATTGAATTTAGTATAGATGTTTTTTTCTAATTTCATTTGATTCCTTGCACTAGATGCATTGATTTTAGTGTAAATGTTGATTTCTAATTTGATGTAATTGGATGAATTATGGTACATTAATTTTATCTTGTATGATGCTACGTTAATTTTATAATTGTATAGTGATTGGATTAACAGTGCGATTGATTTTAGTGTAAGAAACATGATGGTACATTAATTTTATCTTGTATGATGCTACGTTAATTCTATAGTGATTAGATTTACAATGTGATTGATTTTAATGTAAGCACAATAAAATTATTGACAATGTGCATTGGTTTTTATGTTATAATAATTCAATCTATTAATACTGGAGAGTAAGAGAGAGAAGGTATGATGTTTAATACAATATCTCGAGTTAAATATTTGAATGGTTTACGATTTCAACTTCCCTTTTCATATAATTGATATGAAAAGATGGAAAATTGACAAAGTTGACAATAATAATAGTAGAATAAAATAGTTTGAGATTGATCATAATGAAGACTATATTTCATCTCAACAAATGGAGGTAACTACGAAAATTTAAAATTAAAACTACTCTTCACGTGGAGGGACACTTTTAAGAATTAATTAGTTGTCAAAAGTTATGATACCTAAAATTAAACGAAATAGATGTGCAATATCAATCCTCCTAGAAATTATTGACAAGATTGTCTCCCTTCTTCATCACCAATTAATTATTAATAGCCACACATAGAAATATAACACAATAATTGTAACATTCACAAAAATTACCATCAAAATCCAAACACATAAACACACAAACCACTCAAAGCATCCAGACACAAACACACACAAACCACCCAAAGCATCCAAGCACATAGGTACACAACATTCAAAGCAAGAAACTTAGAATAAATTAAAGAAGAAAATGATATGGTCATGTCAAGCAAAGAAAACATAATGTAAATTTCAATGTGTGAACTTTATGTCAAACATATACATAGTAATGATAATTTAAAAATGTGGCATTTATGCCTTCAATTGGAACCAACCTAGATCCATCTAACTCCAGATCTATCTGCTCAAAAAGGGATCAAATCTCCTGAGGTGCAAACATTTCTCAAATTCTACACTCCAAAAGGAATTTAATATACATAATGTAGAACCATATCCAATCCCTCTAATAGAAATAAATTAGATTAATTAATGTGTTCTAAAGATCATTTTTACCATTTTATAATTTTAAGAGTATGCTTAATATCAAGCCATATTATCTTCTAAATTATTATGATGGACTTGAAAAACATCCCTAATTTTATAAAAAAATGGAACATGAAATTTGGAAAATCATAAAAATAAAAACAATTCAAAAAATTAAATATTATGTTTGTAATTGTATGTTTCCCTAACTTCCTTAGGGATATAAAACAATAAGAAATCACTCCATAAAATTTAACCTAATAACTTTATTTTTACCAATTGAATTTACTTTCATGGAAATTTTTATTTCCATATTAATAATGTCCATTCATAAATGGTTATAAACATAAAATATATTATTTAAAAACTATATATATCTACGAAACTACGATTTGACATTGGGTAATAAAAATTATTAATGTCTATTCATAAATGGTTATAAGCATAAAATATATTATTTAAAAACTATATATATCTACTTGACATTGGGTAATGTGAAAAAAAGAAGACCTATGAGTAAATTTTATTATCAATAATTATGGAGTTGATAGTATTTATTTATTTTTGATATAATATTCTAAAATATTCTTAATCATATTTATAGATTAAAAGTTGAGATTTATTTCCAAAGTAATTATGTTATTTTTTCAGTTTTAATTAAATTGATTATTTGAAAAAATGTGATATGAGCATGTGCCATTTAAACATGGCACATAATATTATAACAAAGCCTATTTGTTGAATATCCATGGTAAAGGGGTGTGAATATTCATGGTTAATAATATTAGTTGTTTGTTAAAAATATACATGTTAGACTCATATAATAATCCTTTATAGAATTAATAATACTAGCCTAGATCCAACTTAACTCGGCAGCCAAGAGGATCTAATTTCTAGCAGTGCAAACCTCTTATTTGAGTGCAAAATTTGAGGAAAGGTTTGCACCTCGAGATCTCGACACTTAATACATCCAAAATTAAGATGGATCTAAGATGGTTTGAAACATATAAACTCACTAGTTCTAACAGGTTACTTGAAGCTCCCTTTGTAAACCATAAAAAATAAGCTCATCGATTATAGTATGAAACCAAATAAACTCAGTAGTTCTAACAGTTTACTTGAAGCTCCTTTTGTAAACCATACAAAATAATAAGCTCATCGATTATAGTATTAAACCCATAAAAATATGTACCTTTGTCTTAACTATCCATGTAATATCATACACAATAACATGGAAAAAGGAAATGTAACAAATTGAGAAAGATTATTTTCCCAAGATTTAACTTGCTCTAGATAAAAAAAATTTCACACTAGCTAAGAGGGCTTTTGAATAGGCTACATTAGAGAAGAATACCACATGTAAAACTATGGGTTTAAATTTTAAAATTTTTATGTAATTTAATAATTAGAGAAAAATACCATATTGGAAAAAACCATGAGTTTGAAATTTTTTATTTTATCTCTGTTTATTTTAATTATTAATTTCTTATTTGTTTTTTAATTTATATTTATTTATTTATTTAAACTATATTTTTTATGTAATTTAACCAAGTATACCTATAAACCTTAGATTTAAAAAAATATTCACATATTAACTCATGTACATCTAACATCTAACACTTACATATCTAACCCGAGACATGTCCCCAATATTGAGTTGTAGAAATCCTCATGGAGCAATTATTAATAATATTAAAATAATTTAAAAGAAAGTTATAATCTAATTAATTTTTATGATTTTTAATTTTTTTTTTTGACAATGTGAGGTGTTTCATGGGGTACACTTTGTGAGGTATAGGGCATTTAAGTTACTTTTCATAATTTTGAGTATTCAAGGAAGTATTTCAATTCAATTTTCATAAATTTATATTGGTAGGAGATTAAGTTTCAATGATTATTACCATGGAAACATGCCAATTTATTGCTATGAAATTATGAGAAAAATATGATTACTTATGTTTGCAAAAAATTTAATGATACTTTAATTTGCAACTAAAATACCTTAGAGCCCCAACTACAAAATGTGCCATAGAATTTACAAGTAATGTGGACTTTCAGTGTCACATTGTTATTTTTTAAGATGAGTAGACTTGAATATATAGAAATATATAGATATAAATATTAATTAATTTAATTAGTAAAACCTAAAATTCCTTTCCAATTTCAAATATAACTATGTATTAATGAGTAACAAAAACACTTTAATATGTTAGAATCTATAAAAATTATAACAAAATATAAATCTATTGAAAAATTATAATAATTAAAAATAAAATTTTAACAAAAAAAATTAAAAATAAACTTTTAATTGTCTATTAATTGGTAGAGTTGAACCAATATTTTCAGTGGCACTCCACACCAAAATTACTAAAATAAAAATACCATTCATTAATTCTATATATCTCATCACATTTACTTTTAAGTTAAAGCTACCAAACTCCGGAAAAATGAAAAATGATAAATAATAAATAATATAATAAAGATGACAACTTTGGCAAATCTCTCATTTTAATATTATATTAACAACCACTGCATATGAACTTAAGTAAAACCTGAAAATAAAATAACTAGAATAAAACAAAAATGCATATGGTAATTAAAACTATTTCAATGGTAAAAAACAAACCACTTAACAAAAAATAATGGGTTAGAATTTGCAAATGCAAAGAAAATTTATCAATTTTATACACGCACACATGATTCAACCGTAAATTTTATATACCCAGAATAATTGAATTATGAATTTCATTTAAAAATATTGAAGATGCTAAAAATAAAATATTTTAATGAGAGAATCATCAAATTTCCAAGGTTACCGCACCGTTGGTTTCATTCGGTGCTTTAATGGAAGACAGGACAATGGCGGCGGTTCCTGGTCGTTGTCAGATTGTCTAACCTTCTCGAGATGCAAACTACTGTCAGGGTTGAAAAAGAGAAACCGGAAAATCAAGAGAGCCGATAATCGTTACCATGTTATGTATGACCATGTTATGTATGGCCATCTCTCTACACTAACAACTTCACATCCACATCCAAAAAGTCGCATTACGCGAGTACTCCATTCTTTTTCACTCTAAGAAGCTCCTAAACTAGTTTTTAGTTTTCCCCATGAAACTAGACTTTTAATTCTTATATTAATCTGCTCCAGCCAAACTCCAAATATTTTATTATGTCCAGAATTAATAAACAATTATCCAGAATTAGTTTTACATCCAACCTAATCTTGATTTTAGCTATTCTTGGTGGAAACTGTAATAAAATTGGTAATTATATCATATCATTTTTATGGAAGCTTCTAAGATAGGTGTGTTACATTTGCACTTAAAATAAATTAGAAATAAAATAGTTACCATAGTAAATCCAAGTAACATATAATTTCTATATTGTAAGAGGATTACATAGAAGGAGAGAATTTAACTAAAACTATGGTTTTTCATAAAAAAAAGATTTATTTATATCTTTTAAAATAATGAGAAAATCTGTCATAACTTAGGTGAAGACATTGATTACTATCTTACTTTATTCAAAAAAAACTATACCACTTAGAATTATTAAGTGTTATGAATTCTTTTTGAAAAGCTTTTAAGCCCAAAAAAACAAAAAACAAAAACAATTTTATTTCTCTAAATAGTAATATTTAGCTTATATGATTTTTTTTACAAACTCTTAAACCAGCAAAAACAATTTTGTTTATAATATGTTTTTTTCTTTTTCTAAATAGTAATATTCACCTCATGATTTTTTTGCCCAGCAATTATGCCCCTCTCTTTGTGGCATATCTTGCATATTGGTAAATTATAATATGCTGTTTTATTTTTATTTTTCTAAATAGTAATATTTGACTTTTTGTTTCCTCTGAAGGGAGGAATCAGTTGATTCCAAGGTTTGACACGTAAAAGCCACGTATTTCCTCTTTTTGCCTTTTTAGAGAAAAAAGCAGATATAGTTACCTCTAACGTTTACCTTTCTCCATCTCTCGCACGTCTTTCCTCGGATCCTACTGCTAGTTTCCGGTGTGTCTGAAACCCTACATCTATGTAACCGTTGGCATTGGATGAGTATTCTTTAAATTCAACAATAATAGATGTAAAGGATCCAATTGTGTTCCTGCTTTTTTCTGGCCGAGGTTGTGAAATAAGAGAATGCGCGTGTTTTCTCCTGCCCCGCGGCTATGTGCTTGTTTACCAGCTTCCCGGTCCTCATTTCATTCAGTGCTTTCTCTTTTTTTTTCAATGTTCTCTGTTTTCCTTTGCTCTGTTTGATTGTTTGGTTTTATTATTCTTGTTTATGAGTTTCCTTCACGTTTCCTCTAGTCTTTAATATGGCTTTTTGTGATCATGCTGTATATTTCCTTTTTTCTCAATTTTGTACTGTTTAATTTTTAAAGATTTTCATTGTATTTTCAACGGAGTTTTTGCATGAGAGTAAAAATTTGTATATATATTTGAATTCCCTCAACGTATACGGTTCTGCTGTTTTAAGATCCGCAACCGGACATGAAGTTTAAGCAATGTTGGAGGAGACCACGTAAATAAATAGATTCTTTAAAGGGTTTGAAAAAAATGTTTGCATAGTTTGTAGTGATTTTTATTTGCTAATATATAATGTATATTTGACATTTATTATGTTCTTGTTATTAGGATTAAAATATTATTAAAAAATTATATTCCTTATCTCTGCCATCTGCAAAGAATTGCCTATCTAATTATATATATTCGTCATTTGTTCCAGCTGCAGAGGATTGGCTTTAAGGGGGCTGCTGCAGGAGATTGGCTTTCATTGAAGGAGGGGATGCTCCGCCAGATTAATATTCAGTGGAATTGAAAATCCGTGAGTTGTATTTCTTGCGCACCGGTTGTTTTGAAAGTTGGATATCAAAAACTCGTAGTGATGAATTTTACGAAACAAACATTAAAAGAAGGCTATGAACCGAAGCTGGTATTCACTGTGTAATATCTTTTTAATATGTTGTATTAAAATTTGTTTTACAGATTTTATGTTATATTGCATATTTTTATTTTAATGAATTTAAATATAATATTGAAATTGATGCACTGAATTTTGAAGAAGAGAAACCTAATTTGTAAATGCGATGAGAGTTATGGTTTTTGTTCTACAGATTTGATGCTGTATTGCATGTTTTTATTTTAATGAATTTAAATATAATCTTGAAATTGATGCACTGAATTTTGAAGAAGAGAAACCTAATTTGTTTCTTCATTTATAGTAAATGCTATGACATTTATGGTTTTTACAATAGATTCTCAAGTAATAGGTTCCTCCGCGGCCGAGTGAGTCCCAAAATTTTGTCCATAAACGATGTATTATGAATGGAATGAGAGAATAATATCTTGCATTCAAATCTGCCTGGATTTAAATTTAAATACAATCTCGAAATTTATGCGTGGGATTTTTATAGAAATGAAATGAAATGAAATTTTTAATTTTTTCCCAGTGTGAAAAATACTCTGCTTTATATTAAGAAATTAAATTTTTAATTCTTATAAAAGTATAAGTTTCTTGTTTTTAGCTATTTGCATAAACTGATTCAACCTTCCAACAATCCATTACTGAAAAAACAATACCTAATTTATTTATCATTTTATAGTAAATTTGATATACATCTATATTTATTTATTATAAAAATATAGATGCGTGCGTAAACGATGGGAATACCGTCAATTTGAATTTGGGCGGTGTTAGGGGGAGCCAAAGCGTCCTCTCAAGAAGAGAAGCTAGGATAGGTAGCTATTTAGCTTGACGTCTTAAGGTTTTAATTAAGAATGAGGCAAGTTTAGGTCATCTCGTCAGGGTTGAATTGGAATGGTCAAGGTTGAATTGGAAACGGTAGTGATAATTTTTTTTTTAAATTATATTATTATTATTTTTTTAAATTCACTTTATTCAAATTCAAAAAGAGTTTTTAGGTTAAAAAGGGATAATAACCCTGCAAAACCCATAATATATTAAATAATAATTATAAAATAAATATTAAAATATTAAATTAATAATTAAATAATAATATCAAAATAATTAAATTTTTTAAATTAAAATCATTTTATTACCGCTATTTAAAAAATTCCATTTAATGAAATCAGAAAGACCTTTTCACTATTAAAAAAAATAAAAGAAAGTAAAGGATAGTAACCTTGCAAAGTGACAAATATATTAAATTAATAATTTTACAAATAAAAATTAATAATAAATAATAGATTTTGAAATCTTATCTACTTCTAGTTTCATATATATAAACAATTTTTTTATATTAAATTTCAAAATTAAAATAATTTTATAAATATTTATTTTAAATTTTAAATTAGTTATAAAAATCTATATTTTAAATTTTAAATTAATTATTCTTTATTATGAAAAAATTGCTTTTACTTCACAAATAAGCAAACCACGTTCAGATATCCTCTTAGCTCTAAGTATTAACAAAACATCTAGAATTATCAAACCACCTTTAAAATATTTGTTGTGTTCCAATAATCTATTTATCTTTAGAGTAACGAATCACTTTTTAATTATGAATATTTAACGAGTGTTAATTATTATTTGTAAAATAAATTAATGATTTTTATTATTAGTCATATTATATTTGTATTTTTTTATTTTTTTTAATAATGTGAATTGATTTAAATTTATTTAAATTTAGAATTTATTTAAGTGTTGAGAGGGATCAAATCTTTCTCTTGAAATACAAACCTCTGTTATAGTAAAAAAGGATTTGATCTCTCTTGGTACTTGATACATCCATAATTAGATAGATCTTTCCTCGTTTAATTATTAACTTTTAAATATACCATAATAGAGAATAATATTATAGTAAAATCCATGGATTAAGAATACTATGGGAAAAACCATAAAAAGAATTTAAACATTGAATCTCTTGCTTTACATATGACTTCCTAACAAGACAATCACCAATTAAACTACACCCTATAAGCTTTTAATTTATTTATTATTATTTATTATTATTATTATAATTTAATGTAATATAACAAGTCAAAATCTTAAACATTATAACATCTCTACCACAGCCTTACTAGGTTAGAGAAAGCTTTTAAAATATTAATAGTTTTTTATCAAATCTTCTTATACCATATTTACATCTAAAAATACTTTTATATATACCTAATAACTTTATAATAAATTATAATATTTAAAAATGATATATAATGCAAATACAAAATAAATTTAATACTTAATTTTAAAATGATTTAACTTTTAATTTTTTATTTAAAATTTTAACATTATCTTATTATATATTTAATTTATACTAAACTAATATTTCACTTTTTTATTTTATATTTAAATATATTTTATAATATTAAAATTATAAAATTTCTAAATTATAAATTTATATAATTTTATTTTTATATTTATTAATAAATATATAAAAATAAAACATATAAATTCCATCACCATACATTTTTTAAGTGATATATACAACAATGCATTCTTCATATAAGTTAACATTTTTTAAAGTGATATATATAACAATGCATTTTTCATATAAGTTACAATATGGGTTGTTTCTCGATTATTTTAAAAAATGCAAGATATTGATTAATTAAATGTTTGATTTAATTATTATTTAAATAAATTTTTATAGATATATATATATATATTTTTAATCTATACATAGATTTAGAAAAGTTTTAATATATTTAAATTTTATAGATTAAATCATTTTTTATTTTTAATTTTTAAAATTCACATAAAATCAATTAAAACACTAAGAAAAAAATCATTTAATTTATTGATGATGATGATGGTTACCTTAAGTTAAGATTAATGTGGTTTATCAAATTTTAAGAAAGGAGAAAGAATTTAAGTTTGATTCTTCAAAATCTTGTTTTTATGGTCAAAAAAGGGGAAATAAGTGAGGCGAGTTGACTTAATAAGTCAAGAAAACTAGAAATATGACAAATAGTAGGAAATTGAGAACAAATATAAGTAAGAGTAAAATAATCTATATTTAAAAAATAATTTTTCAAAAATAAGTAAGAAAATACTTTATGAAAACATATAAAATTAAATCTGAAAATTCCAAATAATCACATCTCTTTTTAATTATGTAATATTTGAAATTAAATCTGAAATTTTGAAATGATGACATTTCGTGTTAATTAATTCTATGGTAAAGAAATAAAAACACGGCTTCACCATTTTAATTGTATAATAAACAAATATAAATAACCATTTATAGTTATGATGAACCCATTTAAACACTTTATTTTTAATTATGTAATATTTGAAATTAAATCTAAAAATTCGAAATGATGACATCTTGTGTTAATTAATTCTATGGCAAAGAAGTAAAAACATTGCTTCACCATTTTAATCGTAATATAAATAAATATAAATAATTATTTATAGGCATGATGAATCTATTTAAACACTTTATTTTTAATTATGTAATATTTGAAATTAAATCTGAAAATTTGAAATGATGACATGTCATGTTATTTCTTTTTTTTGTAAGTTTGGTAGTATCTTTCATTTTTCTCTTTGTTCACTTTTTTTTTACTTCATCTTCATCAACATGTCCAGATACTTCACCATTTTAATTATATAATAAATAAATATAAATAACCATTTGTAACCATGATGAACCCATTTAAACACTTTATTTTATCTCTACTTTGTCCGGCTATAATTGTTTTTAAATCTAAAATCTGTTAAACAGGAAAACAAATTTATACTCAAAAGATATTTTGAAGAGTTACCAAACGCGTAGTCTAAAAAAGCGGTGAAGTGGTCCAAAATCCGGCAAAGATTTTGAAAAAATCCACCAAAGATTTGCCCAGAATCTTGTTTACAATTGTTAAACTTTAGTATTTTGAGTGCCCTAATGGTTTTTGATACCGCTGAATCCATTTCCACTTTCAAAAATGGATTCCAAACACTCCACCTACCTGATTTTTTGAATTTTAGTTTATCAAATATTGACAAAAAACTGTGGTCCTAGCTATTCCAAGGTAAAAACTCATTTAAACACTTTATTTTATCTCTATTCCAAGGTAAAAACTCATTTAAACACTCTATTTTATCTCTATTTTATCAATATTACTTTCATAATTTACGAAAAGCGTTTTCCTAAATGTTGCTCGGGAAACATGTATTTTGAAGATCAATATTACTTTCATAATTTACGCTCAGCATTTTCCTAAATGTTGCTCGGGAAACATGTAATTTGAAGATCAACAACATTGCGCACTGTTGCAAATATATCGGGAAACTGGAGAAGTGTGCCAATTCCCGAAACTCTACGATATAGGTCTCCAGAACAATGACATGCCTCTATAATGCAACGATATCAAAACGCACTTGCCCGTTTGTTGTGTCGCATGTTTATCAAAACGCACATGCTCGTTTGCTGTGTCGCATGTTGGTTACTATGGGATACCTAATTGCGCAAAAATTTGGTGGACCACCTGTTGAGCATTCTTAATTTTCAGTATTTATGAGAAATTTAAAAGGAAAAGACTGATTAGGCTTGGATAAATCTTCATTTGATCTGTTTTTTCCTGTCACGTTGGGTAGCCCTAGGATCTAGTTTTTTTTCAACAAGAAAAAAACAAAACTGCCTTCATTAAAAATAGGAGTTTACATATGTCGTATACAGAGCTCCATAATACACTACATAAGAGAGCCCCACGAAGCGTCAACTCAAAATATGAGAGTATCTGGTAACATAAATATATCTGCTCTTGCAACAACAGGACATCATTAATCTTTAAGGCCCAAAAGTGACCCAGCAAGGTGGAACCTGACGCTCTGCAATAAAACATCATAAGTCAGAGGAATCGCTGGCTGGCCCTAGGGTCTAGGTTATACAGAGTATAATACAAAGTATAAAACATTATTTATATTAGCAATCATTTAGTACAAATGAGATTAAGGAATGGACATGTAGCTACCAAAATCGGGTTAGAAGAAGTAATTAAAGTCACTTTAAGCTTTCAAAGCTTGAGATGGAAGTGTGTCTTGGTTAGGCATATTTTCTTATCTTTAACCCACACAAGAGTATAGGTCTGATATCAGGTATTTCCAACTTCATTTTTCATTCTGGAGAAACCTTTTTTCAATAATTTATGTGAAATAAACACAAGAAGGGTCAACCTGTTTTGTTTATCATCACTAATGGCTTATCCTTGTTATGGAGCGACAACCCAAAATCTGAGAGAATCTACTAACATAAATACATCTGCTCGTCCAAGAACAGGACATCATTAATCTTTAAGGCCCAAAAGTGACCCAACAAGGTGGAACTAGACGCTCTGCAATAAAACATCATAACAAGTGACCCAACAAGGTGGAACTAGACGCTCTGCAATAAAACATCATAAGGCAGAGGAATTGCTGTCTGGCTCGAGGGTCTAGGTTATACAGAGTATAATACAAAGTATAAAACATTATTTATATTAGCAAAGTATAAAACATTATTTATATTAGCAATCATTTAGTACAAATGAGATAAAGGAATGGACATGTAGGAACCAAAATCAGGTTAGAAGAAGTAATTAAAGTCACTTTAACCTTTCAAAGCTTGAGATGGAAGTGTGTCTTGGTTAGGCTTCTTTTCTTTTGATTTTACGAGATAGGTCATATTATCTTTAACCCACACAAGAGTATATGTCTGATATCAGGTATTTCCAACTTCATTTTTCGTTCTCCAGAAACCCCTTTTCAATGATTTATACTGAAATAGAAACACAAGAAGGGTCAACATGTTTTTGTTTATCATCACTAATTGCTTATCCTTGTTATGGCTTCAGAGGTTTCCTTCCTCCCAATTTTGCCTTCATATGCTCAAAGGGGAAGGAGGTGTTATTTGTTTTCCGCATAGATAGGCTCTAGCTTGAAGTCATTACACTTCTTGAAATCCAGAATATGTTTCAGACGATTACATTGTTTTTCTCTCATCAATTGGATGTTAGTTTTATTGAATCTCTATTTCAAGATCATCTTTGTTAGCCTGCCCACTTGTTTTTTTATATGAACAATTCTCATTGATTTTAAATGCATTTACTCGAATCATTGATTTTCAATGCATTTATTCTCAACGATCAACCTCTACTTATTTTCCATTCTTCAAATTCCGACTGTACTGCCTACTAAATTAATCAGTAACTACTACTCTAGTTCCATATTCTTGTTGGTTACCTTTGATACTGTTTTTTATTCTTCTTATAGCTTTTTTGTTTTGGTAAATTAGACTATTTCTATTAGAAAAGTATATGGTACAAGATGTATTGCAATCATGAGGGGCTAGATAGTAGGGAACCGGAAATGAAGAACAATCAACCTCGCTCCCAATAAGTAGCCAAAAGAGAAGCAAGAGATTTAAGAAGATAAGCAAGGGAGCTAAAAGATAGTCACTGGATTCTACCTAGAGTGGGTAGCATCCTCAATACAAATTTCTTTCCTTTTTTGTTTTTTGAGACTTTGACCCACACATCCTGGGGAAGTTGGGCTAGTATCACTTGGAGCCTGTTGATGCCTGAAGGAGTGGGCTCCTTGCCTGAATCTGAGGAGGAGGTTTCATGAGACCGTTTCTGAGCACTTGAAGGACCAGTGGGCAATTCAGGGTTAGTCGGGGTTATGTTCTTCTCCTACTTTGCAACCTCCACATCTACTTCGATCTCTTCCTCATCTGAGCTGAAGGAGTCAATGTCATCCATGGGAGGCGGTACACATGGTTTCCAGCTTTTGGAGTTTGATTTGCAATTACTCCCCTTCTTTTGGGCAAGGAACGAGGAGCAAGCGTTCTGTAGGTGTCCTGTTTGACGATAGTGACGGCATCGGAAAGTGGTGTCCTCGTAGTCCAGGGTCTGTGTCCAATGGTAATCTCCTACTTTGAGATTTATTTGATCTGGAAGGCCCTTGCTGATGTCCATTTCAACGCATATTCTACCATAGGTCTATATGCCTAATTCCCCCTTGGAGGTATCCGTTGCCAGAAAGCGTTCGAGGGTGTTACTGATTCCTTGAATGACAGAAAAGTGCCATAGAGGGGTCGGTAAATTTGGAAGCCTGACCCAAATGGGAAGCTTGGTAATAACGACCGTGGAGGGGTCAAACTCAGGGAACCATGGTGTGAGGAATAGCCCAGATTTTCCCCAAAACCAAGGTCCTCCTGTTAAGGCTTTTTGATAGTCCTCATCGAAAGTGAACAGAACTATGAAGACACCCTTTGAGCAGAAGAAAATTTTGCTGTTATTGGTCTAAGTTGAATGGACCCATTGATAAAGATCTACTGAACGTGGCCATAATTTGTTGAATCATCAGATAATGGCCTTTTCTGCATATGCTTGAAACTAGTCAACCAGTGTTGGGTGGGAGATTTCCACCGCTGGTATGTCCTCCATTTTATCCACTAAAAAAGGCTTGAGAGCCTCATGGGGATGGGAAACTTTCTTGGGATGTTGTGCATGGACAACATCCTTGTAAGAGAAAGCTTGAGCAGAGGATGTCTGCCCGATAGCCCCTCCTCGCAGATGAAGGAAAAAAATGAGAGTGGCGTTTTTCTCAATATTATAGTAAGAGACAGGAAGAGTGTTTATGAGTTGTTTACCTCTGTAGAGGAATCGCTGCAATCCAACAGGGATCTCCAGCTTGAGTTCGAGAGCCTGCACTAAACTTTGCACCGGATTTGCAGATCAAACCCAACAGAGCAGGGTTTTGCCATTGAGAAGTGAGATCTGGATCTGGAAGGAGAGGGCCGAGTCTTCCTTTTCAATGGATGTGCCACTACTGGTATAGGAGGACTCGTGCAAGGACAGGGATGCACCTAGGCTCTGGTCACCAGGCGTAGCATGGCAGATCTGCGATGAGACGACGGCAGGGGGGTGCGCGCTGATGCAGGTCTAAGCCTTCATCTTCCATCTCGCAGCCAAGCAAATCTGAGGTGAGACGGCTATGGGGAGGTGCGCGCAGATGCAGATATGAGCCATCAACTTCCATCGCGCAACAGCATCACAGTGAAACCGGATCTGTCCATCCATCGGTGGGTTTGTTGAGCTCCCAGCTTGCAGATCCGTGAGGCTGAGTAGCTGCAAAGCTACAGCGGAGGGAGAGACTGTGCCTATTGCTGTTGCGGGCACCATCAGTCGTTTGGACGACTCCCTTGCGTTGAAAGACAACACTGCGTGTAGCGTGTTATGATCCTCATTTCTAAGGCCGAGAGGAGCTGCGGCTGATTCATTCTCTGTAGCAGTCGCTCTAGCAATGAGCTCAGTGACGACGACGGCTGCAAAGCTTTTCGGAACCCTAACAATCGCCATATCAATAGATCCGAACCAAATTCAAAAGATCAGTTATCTATTCTTCTTGTAGCTTTGTTTTGAGAATGGTTTTAATATTGTTCTTGCTCTTGTCCTATTCTAGATTGGGGTGTAGCTTCCCTTCATTGTTTGCCTTTTCTTTTTTCAGAATGGATGGACAGAAATCTATAGCACTAATGAAATGTCTTCTCACGCTCCTAAATAAGCTTCTTTTTTCTCTCTTATTTTGTCATAAGTTTCTTGAACTTCCATAGTGGAATAGCCGTCCATTTTTTTCAGCCTAATTTCAAACACCTTACCGGCTACATGGGCAAGCTTGTTAATACTCTATGCCTTCTCACCATATCGAAGGTGATGAAGGTGGAGTTTATATTTGAAAAATCTTTAAATGAATTGTTTACAATGTTTAATATATGATTCCTCCATTGAAGCAAATCATTTCAAGTAGACAAATAATCCCAATCGTTAAGAGTAGTTCCAACGTGTTGGTTGTCTCCATTCCCAATTTCTAGAAGAACCCTTGTTGATTCTTGAAGCTCTGCCAACTGCTAGATTTGTTGCGAAACAAGTACATGCGATTCAACAAAGATTTGAGGTAGTTACTACCAATGATTTAACGCCTGATCAACTCCTGGAGCTAGTATATTTTTAGCTTTATTAACTCCAGCAATGCTTCCATCATGAAGAGCCAAATAGGCCTAATGCTATATGAAACTTTGTTGTATGTATAATGGGTTTCTTTGCTAATTACCCTGTAAAACAAAAGAACTTGAGCATGCTGTCAGTGTCCTTGCTGGACTAAGGAAAGTCCTGATTCCTATCCTTATTTAAGGGGTGTTCAGCTTTTTCTTCCATAATCCATAGTGTAAATTTTCCTCATTAGGCATACGATATAGTTCGGCAAGTGCCTTGCAGTATCTTGTTTCATGAGGAAATAGCATAACATGACATTCCAATATAGAAGAAGCTGTATGCTATGCATTGTAACTTTTTCCTGAAACATGATAAGATGACTTGGTATTTTAGGTTGGGGGAAACTCAAATACAATCCTTCTAGTAGTGCTTGTATAACACTGGGCCTCTTATAATTTTATTCGATGAGATAGGATTTAGACATCAGGGTGATCATAGGATGAACCAACATTATTTGCTATTTTTGATTTTTGTTTTTTAGGGAGTTCCATGCTTATGAAAACACTAATACCCGAAAGTGATATGCAACATTTGCATGTGTGGTTGCAAGTTCCCTCGATGGAATCAAAACGTCCGCAACCTAACGTTTGCATGTCTAATTCAAGAGAGTGATCACTACATTGAACACACATGGAAGGAAAATAACTTACTAGCCATCATTATGCCTCTCTTATGGGACACATCACTCCAAAGCTATGCTTTTGGCATATTCAAGAGGAGTTTGAGTTGTGCACACAGCAATTTAATTTATGTTGGCTGAAATAACAAAAAACAGGGTCTGTGGATGCCAGACTCACCTGTAAAAAAGTGAAAAGTCATTGGGGAAACATTACCATATGAAGATGGTCTCATGTAATAAAAGAGTATTGTCATACTGATGAGTGTTGGTTAAAAGCAGTGAATTTCCTTGTGCTGGTTTGGAGGATACAAATTAACCTCCATATGGAGAATTAGAAATTGTCTTCTAAATATATGTTATAAACTGATAAACTGATATATAGGAGCCCTTGGTCTTCTAGATAGTTTGCATCAACAAGAAGGTATATTTCCTTGCATCATAAATGATAGAAATGTAGAATAAAACTTCGCTTTAATACCTAATAGCATAAGCTTCTCCCATCCCCGGTGTGCATTAGAATAAAACAATATTTTCCAGTCATGCAACTTAAACTTCGCCTTTAGTGATTTAGCAGCCTCGTCTTCAAGCATGTGCTTATCCCAAGGAATAGCCTTTCCATGGAAAATGAGGAACAGAGGATTGAACCGAATAAAATATTTTCTAGAAATCAAGGGGATGTTTGACTTCAAATTACAGAACACTGAAAAATAAGTATAGAACAAAGTCATCTATGACTTCATATTTTCCTGGCACAAAAGCCATTCCAAAATGATCAACATTATTGACAAGACACAGTTTTCAAAATGACTTATCATATCTTCCAAGCTCCAAAATTAATATTGGTGATAGTTTATCTCTATTGGATTCCATTGAACGTTGTCAAACGAGGAATCCTCTTCAGAGACACCAATGTAGTGTAAGTCTTGTGCAAATAGTTTCTAATTTTGTACACGGTTCATTTTCTCAATATCTCTGCATTTGGATGCCACTAGGAAAGATACTCATGCAAACTATATTTGTCTTGATTTAATGCATGTTTCATTTAAACACTTCTGCAAGTGATTCTGGAGGATATCATGGATACGCAGTGATGGGCCTGTTACTGCAAAATATAGCACCCTAGTGCTAGGCCACACTAGATCCCCAACAACAATGGGATCAACCACCGTTGACACCTCAGTAGTGAATTCCACTACTGTTTTGTGGGAAGATGTTATCCCCACATCGCAGGCTTCCTTGGTAGGTTTTGGAGATGATGTAACCCAATAATTGCCTAGGATAAATACCTTCAAAGGACCCTGTTATATAAACACTCCAGAATAATCTTCAATAAAGTATGGGTCTGGGTGGAATGAAGTAGTGAGGTCAACAAACTGATGGCTCTAATAGCTTTGAAGAATGCCCAAACAGATTCCCAAACACAGACTGCTATGAATTTAAGGATTTTACGAAAGTATAAAGTGATGGAGCATGAGAGACTGGTGCCTTGACTTAATTAAATTTTCTGAATTCAAGCTTCTGTGATCCATATTTTGTATTAAAATTCTTTTGGTAAAAATCACATTAGAATTTTTGTGTCTATGCATTTCAAACCATCCAGTGTGGTTCATCATTACGACTAAGATGGAGAGTCTGATCTTGGCAAGAGATTAAATAATGAAAACGATACAAAGAGAATTCCAATGGATGGAATAAAACAGTCAAATTGTGAATAAAAAATTATAATGTTCAATAATATATTAACTATCAATTAAATTTTTGGCATACGGAGTCAGACAAGGAGTGGGTCAAGAGCTGAAGACCTTGGATGGAGAAGGAAAATAGAGAAGGATAACTTCTCGGTATAACCCCAACGAATTTCCAAACTAGGAGACTTAGGGTCAAGAAAGGAAAATCTAGTTTTCTTGATATGAAAAATAGAGTTCATGAGAAATATTGCTATTTTCAATATGGAATATGACAAGCCCTAATTCAACAATTGGACCAAAATGGAAGACAATACTCACAATATAACAAGACTATTCATCCAAGCATCACTTGCTAAATCCACAGAAAGTTCCTCCATTCAAAGCATATCTTCCCCGAGAAAATTTGCCTCACTTGAAATATCCAAAGCCAAAATTTGCAAGGAAAATTCACAGAAATTTCAGATTGCTATGTGATTTCTCCCCTGAAACTACATGAGAAAATGAACATAAGTGTACCTCTATTTATAGAGGAGGTGCTCAACTTCCCTCATAATAAAATAATATTTTTCTAAGATAAAATCCATAAATTGGCCTTAGTAGGGGCCAAAAGCCCTGTCTACAAATTAATTAATAAAAATTAATACAATTGGGGCTTCTATAGCCACATGTACAAAATCTATGAGCATAAGCCTCAAAAGATGGCCCTTTTCCCCAAAACAAGGGAAAATAAAGGGTGTTGATGTAGCGTCCAGCTTCTAAAGGCCCTTCAATAACATAACCTTATCCATAGGCCTTCAAAGCTGTCCTCCATCTGCCCCTAAGCAAGCTCCAACATGAGCACACAAGCTCCCAAGTGGTCTCCAAGGTGGGCTCATCTGGCGCATTTATAGGTGGGGCAACCTCTTCCTTTGTATCATTGTGAGCTGGGTTGAGCACCTCATTTCTGCCATGTGACAGTTGTACACAGGAATGGGCCCTTCAATTGGAAATCCCCATAAAACAAGGAATTTATCTACATGCACAAGCCAGCACATCATCAAATTTACTGCATGTGTATAAGTCACCCTAAATTAAGCTTGGCTCCATGCTGATTTTTGACCTAATTCAGGTCGTCCTAACACTGTTCTTTGATTACAAAATACACCAACAGGTCATCTACAATCATAGGTCAGCTCCAATGTACTGTTTTCCAGAATTTATACACTATTTTGTGGATCAAACTTGTCTAATTTTAATTCCAGAACACCTATATATATATATATATATATATATATATATATATATATATATATATATATAGGCCAAGGATCTCTGAGGTGATTTTAGGGTTGAGGGCCTCCACAAATGTGTGCTGCAGTCTAAAAAAAATCACTAGGGAGGCTCTAAAATTCATGATTTGAAATTAGGTGTTGATTTCCATAGGCTTGAGGCACGTAACACACCTCTGATTTTCTTATCTTGGCCTTTTCCCAAAGCCTACAAAACCAGGGTTCACTCCACTTCATGGTCTTCATTACTGAACCTACTCTTCACAATATTACTGTGTTATGCATAAGAATGGGGCTGGTACAGTTTCCCACAAAACGTAACCTTCACTCAATTTTATTGCAGGGGTAGTATGGGTGTTTTAATGATGTCATGGAATCTAGCATAGTGATTGATCCATCATTATCATAATTCTAAAGAAGATGGAACATCATAAAATCACAGCTCTGCTTATGAATAAGATTGGTATCTTGTTAACAACTGTAATCATGTTGGTGCCCTCCAGATTGCCACTAATGAAAGCCCAACATAAATTCTAACGGCTAACAACAACTGGAACCAATAGAATGATCCATTTAACCTTTGTTGATGCAACTTCATTCATGTGTCATTCTTCCTCATGTAGAAAATACAACCCCACACCTTAGAGTTACCCATATATTCTTGCAGTTGTATAGACTCTGCTAGTACAAATCTGGCACAAAACCCAAGGGATGGGTCTTTTCACCATCACTATCCTCAGATTGATAACCACTATTGGATGAAGCAATCGGTTCACAGCTAGCCACAAAACATTGGGATTTCCTTCTTGGAAAGTATTATTAATTGTGATAAGAATCACTCACCTTTGTCTTCAAAATTTAACAAATTATTGTTGGGCTGAAAGACCGACTAGTGGAGAATGACCCACTGTCCAATGCTTTGACCTCAAATGGGCTGATACTACATCTACTGTTATGTGCACCTGTGTCTAGTAATAGCTGGATCTTCAACCAATAGGGCAGCAGAACTTGCAGACCTTTGCAGTGTTGAATATTTCCTCGACAGAGCATTTCCAGTCTTCATTGAAGCTTGAGCAATAGCCTAGATCCATTGTTTCTCTGCTAAGCATTTTCCATCATCTTCAATATTACGCACGGGCATGAAACAACAAATTCAAATGCCACAACCAATGTTATGGCAGAAACAACGGCTCTTATATATGGTGGGTGTTACCCACCAAAAAGTGGGTAATCCATAGGAGAAAATGTTCTCCTCCTTGGATAGCAAGCCAACCAGTAGCCCTATCGATCAACACTTGACATGATACCATGGACCATCCACATATATACGCTCTAGTCAGATTTCTTTCTCCCATCCGATGTTCCTTCTTGAAGGAAGTTGGGTCATCCATCGGAAGGTATTTTTACTATTTTGTAATCACGTGTTGTGCTTATTGTTTTGGGGCATATTAATATGAATCAATGGGTGATCCATATGATTGACTGATCTTGACTGTAATATTGTTCCCTCACTTCACATGGGTGTTTATTCTTTGAGTTTGATCCTAGTCTAGTGGGACCTCCTCTAAGGCCTTAGTGTTATAGGAAGGACACTATTGGGGAGGTTTTGATTGTAGTATGCCCATGATATTCCATACTCACTGCTTTCCATCATCCTATATTCCATATCCATTCTTCAGGCTGGTGGTCATTAGTCATGGGGATTTGCACCTTATCATCCTCATCCTTGGGACAGGGTTGGAATACATTGCCCAAGAGGTCAATGCAATTAAAAGAAAGATAAAAGAAAAGAAAGCCACAATGAAAGAAAAATAAAAATGAAAAATATGGCTGGGACTAAAATTAGCATGGGGGAAAAAGCCTAGCATGATCTATACCCCCTCATTAGCCATCACTTGGTTCATAGAACACTTGATGCTCCACACATAAGAAGGAACCCTTGTAGTGCCCCAACCTTGATGAGTAATAAATTGCTTCATATTAATGGGTAACATATGCTAAATCTTTCAAATTCAAGCTTGGGCACTTGAGCTATGCACCCATATCAAAGCATTATAAAAAATAAGTAAAAGGCACACCAAAGGGGTGGAAAAGGTAGATTGAGAAAAGGGGTAACTCATGCCTTCATGATTTCTCCATTCTTACTTCTATACGCTCAGGATGTTGGACCACCATTAGCTATTCAATTACATATGGCACCTGGCGTTGAAGTCTTTCCCACTCCATTACCACCATCTATACTTGCACCTATGTATTGATGGATTGCTTCAGGACTTGTCACTTCCCCTTGGGGGCTGGAAACACCTAATAGGGTTATCCATATAGCTATCCCAAACATAAGAACACCAATATAGAACTTGATCTAGTTAGATATTTGATGGTGATCTTTGTGTGAAGTATTGGTCGTGCCCCTAACTTTTAAGTATGGTCCACTATTATGCATCTATGGTTTTAGTTACCCAATGGTTGTTGATTTACACTTGATCTTGAGGATGTTTTTTTAGCTGGTCCATATCACAACAACAAATGCTTCTAGAGGTTATTGCCCCACCTCCTCAGCACAAAAACATAAGCCATACTATTAAGGGTAGAGAGATAGTTACTTTGATGGTGCAATGTTGCCTACCTCGAGCAGAGTGTTGGGATAATTGAGGACTTCACATGATGCTTGATACCTGGGGGAAACCCATATGCTGAAGTGCTAAGCCCATGATGCTTAAGGTTGGAGATATTGATGATGTGACTAATGGACCCGAGATGCCCCCAGGTTGGCCTTGACACTATTTGATAGGCATCACTTGATTCAAAGTCTAGATAATGATGGTCATCCTTGAAATGACCAGGGAGGGCTTGTACATCACCTTGGAGCCCCATTGCTTGAGATATTTGATGCCACGTCATTTCTCCTCCTCTCATGAAGATGACATAGGGCACCTTTGGGCTTGATGTGTTGACATGGAGACTTTTGATGGCTTGCACATGATCCTTTAGGCACTTCTTGGAGTACGGGGTACTCCTTAGCCCTTGTCTCACAATTTTGAGGGCTTATTTAGCTCATTTGGAGGGTGCTGCCACACTATTGGAGAGTTTATTCCCACACGTGTGGGCTTTTATAGCATATTTGTCTTATTTTTGAGCTATGAGGTTAGCTTGTAACCTCTTTCTTGTGAAAAGCTCAAAAGTGTACTCGTTAATAGGGCTCTTAGTCATTTCACTTGGAAAGTGAGTGGGAGAAGGCTCATATAAATAGAGGCTCCCATTCACTTCTATTTTCATAATCACCCGTGAATTAGACCTCTCTAAAAAGAGTGTGACTTGCTTTCTTATTCACTACTTGGGCATAATGTGATATTTTGTGGATGCGACTTGTTTTTCGATGTGATTTTTGCTTGGAAACAATATCTTGGGTTGAGAGAAGAGATATTGTGGAATATCTTGTAGGTTTAACGTTGATTATTGATATTTTGCATGCTTTAAATGTTTTAAGTAGGGTTTTTATTGTTCCATGTCTAAATGCTTATTGATACCACTCAAAGTAGTAGGGTTTGGTGAGGTATCCAAATCAGCTACATGGTAAGATGTTAGTTTTTGTAGCATTGGACAGGTGTTCTAGCCTCGATTTGTGTGTAAGAGACTAAGGAACACAAGATCTTCAAAACCTAGAAAAGGTTTCACAAGATAAGCTTGTGAAACACCTTAATTAAATTAATTAACCATCATTTAAATTTTTCCCAAGTATAACTTAGGAAAACTAGTTAATTAATAGGAATTAATTAAGGAAAGGTGAAAATGCTCAAGAAACTCACATGGATTGAGTTTGAGATGATCTTAGCCATTTATGGGGATCTATTCATGGTCATTGGTGACCCAACGAGGGATTATAAGAGCAAGACGATGGGATGGAGATAGACACATCAAAGGAGAGTGAGTTCCTTGCCAGATCAAGCTATCCAGTTGTAGAGATCGAGTAGGGAAGAGGAGTTTGAGCTAGAAGGAAGCAGAAGTGAAAGGGAGCAGCAGAAGTGATTATCGGTGGATTTTCAGTGCTGGAGAGTCAACAACAAGAGGGACGAGATATTCTTCAGTGAGGCTATGCCATAATATTAAAAACCAGAACCGGTGACCAGATTGGTGGACCTAATGAATCGGTAACCGAGTCGGAACCGGTCTAACTAGTACTGGTCAGGTCTAAACGAACCGATTTAAAAAAAAATACATTAAATAATTATTTTTTAATAAAAAAAAATATTTTGAGATTTGCAACCATGATTCCAAGCCAATAGAGACAAAATATGCAAATTTTGCTCATTTATATACCATGCAAAGGTGAATATATCAAAATGGCACCGAGTGCAATACATATCATCGAAAAATACATAAGAAATGAGGCTCCAAATGGACCATAAAGTCCAAAAACAATGCTACAAGCTATGAGGCCATTGGCCTAATACAAGACTACACATGAATCATGATCAATCATCAAATTCATCACCACTACTAGACACAGGATCAACATCGGCAGTTGCATAGACATCATCTGGATCAGAGTTTGATGATGCCTCAGCCTCAGGCTCATCTACAACCTGAATACCACTGGCACCAATAACAATAGAAGTAGACCTAATGGAAGCACGAGTTACTCGAGCTGCATGACTAGTGGCTTCCATTGGTTGTTTTCCTTTCCTTGATGCAGCTACCAATCTTGGGTCTTCGTCTGATGGCTCCACCAAATCTGCTTCAAATTCACCCCCCGCTAATGTTGCATCAAAATCAAAATCTTCCTCAAACACTGGATCTTCAGTCTCCTCCACCCATTCTGATGTTTGATCAATATCATCCAACACAATGGGATCTAGATCAGGTGTTTTGTTCATCAGTTGGTTCTGCCTCAAGCGAAGGTTGTATTGCACAAACACAAGATCATTTAACCGTTTCTGTTCCAAACAGTTTCTCTTCTTTGTGTGTATGCGCTAAAAAACATACCAATTGCGCTTACAACCTGAAGCACTGCAAGTTTGGTTGAGGATTCTAATTGCAAATTTTTTGCAATTGAGGACATTGGCCGCCAAATGACTTCCACCAATGTGCTGCAAATAAAAAGACATTAATTAGTAACATAGTTCATTTCATTACTTATTTACAAACAATTTAACTTGAAAAGAAAAACAAATTGGAATTTCTTACCTAGTTGATCCACATCTCTTGCCATTTTCGCCAAGTTCTTTCCAAAGGTACCAGCTACCATACTGAAAAGAGTAAGTTGTTTATGTGTTTCAAAAAGGTCTGCACGGATAGGGACCATGCGCTCCAAGCAATCAATCAATCCAGATTTGACTTCCCCATCCTGCTGATCTCCTAACCGAGCTTTATAATGATACTTTGGGTTCAAAAAATACCCAGCTGCATGTATAGGACGATGGAGTTGATTTTTCCATCTGTTATCAATGATCTCCCATATCCAGCCATATTTAGCTAACCTGTCCATGTAAACTGCCCGCATCTGCTCCTTTGCCTGATCCATAGCCTCATAAATGTATCCCATTGCCATCTTTTCCCTATCCACCATCCTTAGCATCTTAACAAGGGGCTCAATAATTTTTACCAGCTTTGAAGACCTTTTCCAAAAATTATTGTCAAAAAATTTCTTTTTGGTGTCTTTTCCATCTTGTCTACGAGCCCACCGGGATTCAGTCCAATCATCAAAAGAAAACATTTTCTGCAGGTTTTTCTGTTGAGAATTGAGACATTGCAACGTGAGGAAGTGAGTTGCAAATCTCGTAATTGTAGGCCTAACAAGCGCTTTGCCCCCAATGTTTTTCCTCATTACGCTCAATACCCATGAGTGGTTGTAAATGTATTTTGTAATGCACTTGACATGCTCTACAATGTTTTGTACCCACTCCACTTTGCCTATGACCTCAAGCATGAGGTCTATGTAATGTGCAGTACATGGAGTCCAAAATATGGTATTATACTTTGACTCAAGCATCTTTCCAGCAAGAACATAGTTTGAGGCATTATCTGTGATGACCTGCACAACATTCTGCTCCCCCACTTCCTGAATAATCTCATCCAAAACCTCAAATAGAAGGGTTGCATCCTTCACTTTATCAGATGCATCAATTGATCTCAAAAACATTGTTCCTTGAGGGAAAGAAACAAGGAAGTTAATGATAGCGCGGTTCTTTCCATCAGTCCATCCGTCTGACATGATGGAACAACCTGTTTTGAGCCATGACTCTTTATAGTCAGCCAAATACTCATCAATATTACAGTAGGGCCTTTGAAGCCCTTTCTTGTAGCTAAAACAGAGTCCCACATAGCTTGGTAATAAGGTGAGCGAGCAACATTAAATGGGATATCTGCATCATAACACCATCTAGAAATGTACTGATAAGAAGTTTCTTTGCATTGTTTTTTCCAATTTTGATCCAAAGTGGGTTGACGACTTGGCTGGGAGGAAGTGGCTGTGGGATTAGCAGTGGATGAGAAATAACTCTGGATGTTGGGTCTCTTTGTTGGTTTTGATTTTTGGCCAACAGGAGGAACATAGTGAAAGGGGTCATTGGTGGAAGGGATAGAAGTGGAGCCTTGAATCTCATAATCATCATACCCACTCTCTCTCATCATTTGTATTAGTTCCCTCTTCTTTGAAATTTCATCTTGGATGGCCTTCTCACTAGCCTTAGTCTCCTCAAACTTTTCAAACTTGGCAAGGTATTCTACCCTAACCAGACCTATCACTTCATTAGGTGCATCACATGGCTTTACTTGGCCTCTTATCCCAGCCAAGTGTTGTTTCAATCTAAGAATACCCCCACCTCCAATACATTTTTCACAAAATTTGCATATCATCTTTCCATCAACCACATCACAATGGGCCCACGCACTATCCTTGGTTTTTGGAGCCATATTGACTTGAAATAATTGAAATTTGGAAATAAATCTGCCATTTAAAAAAATTGCAGCTAAGATAAATGGACAACCAAGGCTAAATTTACGAAACAAAATGCACATTAAAACATACACAATTTGATAGCATAGGACTAGAAATTTGAGAGCAATAGCATAGCTAAACACATGAGAAAATCAATACATGAACAACAATGAAATGATGGATTTTTCAAGTGAAAATCCTCACCTGGCAATGCAAACTAGCTTCCTTAGCATCCTCTTGAAGATACCAATTCTACTGACAGCTCCAAACTATGTCCAAGATAGCTCCAACTCCAACTCCAAGCCTCCAAGATCACTGCTCCAACAAACACTCAACACTCTCCAAGTTCTCAATTAAATTCACAAACTGCAAATGAGATGGTCTGAGACAAAGGAGAGGCTTCCCTTGCTTATAAAGGATTGGGGAGGGTGTTTTTGGAAGGAAACAACCCTCCCCTTCCCTCCAAATCAGCCTAAACCTCCTTGTTGGCCGTGCGTGGGTACATACAACAAATTAGGTGTTGACCGGTCGGTCAGCACCGGTTAACCGGAATTTTCAGGTGAGAGGCAGGGGTTGACTGGGTTTTTCAACCAGTTTGGACTGGCCAAGGGTCTAACTGGCCAGTTTGACTCGGCCGATTTTTAATACTATGGGCTGTGCATACAACTTCAGAGGAGGGTTCGATTTCGCTGAAGGCGAGAAGGATTCAATTGCTGGAGGCTGGGAAAAATTCCAGAAGGCTAAGCGAATCATTTCTGGAGGTTGAATTGGGCAAAACAACAACATCAGAGCAGTTCTTAAGGCAGTGCGAATTTTCCTGTGCAGAGGTTGACGCAGGGGTGTTCAAGTAGTCAGTTTGAGCCCATTTCAGAGCTAAGATCAGTGTCGGGTGAGACAAAAATTGTCTCACTAATTTTTGGCCAGATTATTTTGCCGAGGATTGTCAGTTTGGGCATCCAAATTTTTGTACTCAGATTTCACTATTGCATAATAATAATCAAACCCTCATCTGTTGCACCTGTTTTCCCATATTGGGTTTTTCCGAGGACATTTTTCCAAAAATAACGGTGTCAATTTTATTGTGTGTGTGCAATATTTTTTCTTAGTTCCAGTTTTATTTCCGCAGTGCATTTTATTTTTGGTGAAAATTGTAGTTGTGATTTTATTTGTTGGTTGCCGTAATAGAAAATAAACCACACATAATTATATTTAGTTAGAAGAATAATTTATAGTTGCTGCAATAGAGTGAAAATTTTAGATAAACACCTTAGGAACACACACAATGTGTCCTTCTTGCTTTTGGCCAACTCCTACAAAAAAATAACAAATTATTTGGAAATGATATACCTAGTTTATGTGGCTGAAATAAAGAGGAAAAATTTCTACTCAAACCTGCAAATTCTGAATATTCCACCAGGACAACAAGAAAAATGCTACTTCTAGGGCCCAAAACTATCCTTTAGTTTACTTTAAACTCACAAAAAATGTTTTTAGAGGTTAGTACTATGAAAATTATTTCCAATGAATACACAAACAGTGAAATTCGATAAGTATTGTAAGAGATATTCAATATGAAAATGACTACTCAGAAAATGGCCCTCGACGATGAGGGTTGAAAATTGGTCAAGTTCAAATAATTGGCAAGACTTGCGAATTGTTTTGGACAAATAATGTATGATCTCAAATCAATAAATAATCAAATGAAAACCCCTTTAGATAGATTATAAAGGATACATGACGATTATGCTCGAGTTTCACGTATCCGAAAACAAGGGTTTGCCTCCAATTGTCTTCAATTGCTGTATGTAATTTCTAGCACCTATAATAAGCCTTGAAACACTTGAAATTGGTGTTAGAACAACAATACAAGACCAAATAAGGAGGGTCATACAACCTTAAGGCTTCTATAGCCTTTGAAAATGTAAAATTCATATGGCTTATGTAATGAAAATATCCAATAAATGTTAATTCAACCACATATAGTGAATGAATTCACTTTTGCAATATATTTTTGGATTTTATTATATGTAATTTTGTATTTTTGAAATATTTAATTTTTTGAGGCTTTTTATATTTTAATTCTAAATACAAATTTACAAAATATATAATGAATTTCGGAAAATTTTGTAGAAGAGATGTTCTTGTAAATTGTTGGAGTAAGAGTATGGTTCTTTTTCCACAAGAGTCAAGGATAGAGAATTATGTCCACTCTTAGATTTGGTGTCATAATGCTTGAGGTTTTATACCCAGTAGAACACCAAGGATACAATCGTAGAATCAAGACAAGACAAGAAATGAGCAATGTTCCACCGAGTTTCCGGGACGGGGAAACGCGGGAGCGGGGATACGCACAAGGGGGACGTATATAAGCAACCCCAAAATTTGGGGAAATTTCGGGGAAACGGGGGGACGTCAGAGCCATAAAAATTATAAAATTATTAAAATTTTAATATATAAAAAAAATCCCAACAATATGTTAATAACTAAATTAGTAGATAGTAAATCTTATTAATTATGAAATGCACATCTAAATATGATCATCATTTCATATTAGACTATTGTGAAGTAAAATTATCATTTGACATTTCTGCAATCATCAATGTAAATCTAAAAATAAATTACTAAATTGAATCTATCATTTGACATTATGCAATGTTCCATCTAAATTCATCATTTGGCAATGGGCATTAATATTATGCAAGGTACATCTAAATTAAATTCATCATTTGACAATTGAAACTATGCAATGCACATCAAAAATTAAATTCATCATATGACAATGACATTTTAAGTCTAAAACAGCGATAGAAAACTGAACTAAAAATAAACATATAAAGCAGTGAAATACAAAATTTGTTTTTTTTTTTTTTCTATTGTTATTAGTGAAAAAATTTGGGGGACGCGTCCCTTTTGCATCCCCCCTGCATCCCCTCGTCCCCCCCACAAGAGAGACACTTTTCATCTCCAAAAAAACGCCCCCCTAGAGTTTCCCCAAGTTTTCCAAAAAAGGGGACGTGGGAAAAGTTTCCCCAAGAGTTTCCCCCTCGGGGGAGCGTGGGGGAGCGGGGAAGCGCGTCCCCCACCCTGGGGGACGCGTCCCCGTGGAACACTGCCGGAAATGATACCAAAATTCTACTAGGAGGGCTTCCTCGGAAATGAATCCTTTAACCAAGAAAATCAACAATTATACAAGATAAGATCACTTACCCTCAAGAGGAGTGTTGAACATATCCCAAAATAAAAAGAGAATAATTGTACCTTGTATGAAATTTGAATTAAGAGAATGGTGTGAGATAATCCCTAGACCTCTCTCTTTGAAGCCTTCATGAATCGATTTTCTTAGCCTTGTAGTAGCTTTGAAATATTCCACAAATTTCCTTTGCAAAATTCAGATAAACCAAGCAAGACAATAAAATTCACATCTAAACCTTTTTTTCTCATGAAAAAAATTCAACTTTTGATAGATCTCAACAAGTTCACATTGATTTTCCAAGGAGGAGAAGGCTTATATTTATAGATGAGGCTCTTCAAATTTCCTCTGTGGTCTCTTATAAAATAAGTGGCTTACCATCCACAAAATCCTTGGAGGTGAAGTCATAAATTGAATTGAAAATTTACATTGGGAAATACCCTAATGGAGGAAAATACTACATCAATGTGGTCGCAGAGGGGATGATATTCTTCTAAAGGATATATGTCCCACTTGTGGAGGTATTGTTTGCTTGCTGGCAAAATTAGCTCTTCATTGATGCTCCAACGACCTAATTTGATCACGAATTAACCCTCCAATGGCTAGGCTAGGCCTCGATGGACGACTTGCATTGGCTAGTCTTCTATTGCTTGATGCCTCAAGAGATGCAAATGCATTGGAAAATGTGAGACTACTAGGATGTAGAGCCATGTCCAAGGTGAGTGCAAAATACATAAAAGACACATGGCACATGTAAGGTAGGAGGGTGCATGGAGAAGGGATATTGTCAGGGAAAAGTACATATAGTGATCACGCTTACAAGGCTTTATGACACAAATTCTCCCTTAAACCATGAGCCCTACTAGTGTCAATCCATGAAACCTACAACACAATCCCAAGGTATAAGAATACCCATCAATGCAGGGAGTTACTACCCACTAGGGAGAAGTCTAGCATCTAGAAGAAAATTGGGCCCTCTGGGGCCACATTGATGTAGTATTTTTCCTCCATTGGGGTTTTACCCAATGTAAATTTTAAAATCTCAATTTTTGTCTTAGCCTCCAAGGATTTTGTGGATGGAAAGTCACTTATTTTGAGGGAGACCAAGGAGAAATTTTTGAAGAGCCTCACATATATATATATATATATACCTTCTCTTCCTTGGAAAATCATTGTGAACTTGTTGAAATCTTTTAAAAGGCTATTTTGTTTTCATGAGACAAAAGGGTTTACATGTGAATTCTCTTCTCTTGCTTGGTTGATTTGAATTTTTCAAAGTCAATTTGTGGAATATTTCAAAGTTACTACAAGGCTAAGGAAATTGATTCATGAAGGCTTGAAAGAGGAAGGTCTAGGGTTTATTTCACACCACTCCTTTAATTCATACAGGTTACTATTATTCTCTTTTGGGATATGCTTAGTGCTCCCCTTGAGGGTAAGTGATCTTATCTTGAGTAATTCCTTTATTTTCTTGACTAGAGGATTCATTCCATAAGAAGCCCTCCTAGTATAATTTTGGTCCCATTTCTTGTATTTTCTTGATTTTAGGGTTGTATCCTTGTTGTTCCACCTAGTATCAAAACCTCAAGAATTGTGACACCAAATCTAAGAGTGGAAATAATTCTCTGTCCTCCTCGAATCTTGTTAAAAATGGACCATATCCTTACTCCAACAATTTACAATCAAACTCTTTCATGAAATTTTGCAAAATCCTTCATATATTTTGTAAATTTGAATTTAGAACTCCACACCATTCTCTTAATTCAAATTTCATACAAGGTACAATTATTCTCTTTTATTTCGGGATATGTTCAACGCTCCCCTTGAGGGTAAGTGATCTTATCTTGTATAATTGTTGATTTTCTTGGTTGAAGGATTCATTCCCGAGGAAGCCCTCTTAGTAGAATTTTGGTCTCATTTCTTGTCTTGTCTTGATTCTACGATTGTATCTTTGTTGTTCTACCCAATATGAAAACCTCAAACATTATGACACCAAATCTAAGAGTGGACATAATTCTTTATCCTTGACTCTTGTGGAAAAAGAACCATACTCTTACTCCAACAATTTTCAAACAAATCTCTTCTACAAAATTTTCCAAAATCCATTATATATTTTGTAAATTTGTATTTATAATTAAAATAAAAAAACCTCAAAAAATGAAATATTTCAAAAAATACAAAATTACATATAATAAAATCCAAAAATATATTGGAAAAGTGAATTTATTCACTATATGTGGTTGAATTAACATTTATTGGATATTTTCATTAGATAAGTCATATGAATTTTACATTTTTAGAGGCTATAGAAGCCTTAAGGTTGTATGACCCTCCTTATTTGGTCTTTTATTGTTGTTATAACACCAATTTCAAGTGTTTCAAGGCTTATTATAGGTGCTGGAAATTACATACAGCAATTGAAGACAATTGGAGGCAAACCCTTATTTTCGGATGCGTGAAACTCAGGCATAATCTTCCTGTATCCTTTATAATTGATCTAAAGGGGTTTTCATTTGATTATTTATTGCTTTTAGATCATATATTATTTGTCTAAAACAATTGGCAAGTCTAATCGCTTATTTGAACTTGACCAATTTTTAGCCCTCACCGTCGAGGGCCATTTTGCATATTGAATATCTCTTACAATACTTATCAAATTTCAGTGTTTGTGTGTTCATTGGAAAGAATTTTTATAGTAATAACCTCTCAAAACATTTTTTGTGAGTTTAAAGTAAATTAAAGGATAGTTTTGGGCCCTAAAATCAACCATTTTCTTGTTGTCTTGGTGGAATATTCAGAATTTGCAGGTTTGAGCAACAATTTTTCCTCTTTATTTCAGCCACATAAACTAGGTATATCATTTCCAAATAATTTTTCATTGTTTTGTAGGAGTTGGCCAAAAGCGAGGACACATTTTGGTGACATTGTGTGTGTTCCTAAGTTGTTTATCTGAAATTTTCACTCTATTGCAACAACTAGAAATTATTCTTCTAACTAAATATAATTATGTGCAGTTTATTTTCTATTACAGAAAACAACAAATAAAATCACAATTACAATTTTCACCAAAAATAAAATGCACTGCGGAAATAAAACTGGAACTGAGAAAAAATTGTGCACACACAATAAAATTGACACCTTTATTTTTAGAAAAATGTCCCCGGAAAAACCCAATGTGGGAAAACAAATGCAGTTGATGAGGGTTTGATTATTATTATGCAATAGTGAAATCTGAGTACAAAAATTTGGATGCCAAAACTAACAATCCTCGGCAAAATAATCTGGCCAAAAATTAGTGAGACAATTTTTGTCTCACCCGACACTTATCTTAGCTCTGAAATGGGCTCAAACTGGCTACTCTAACACCGCTGCATCAACCTCTACTCAAGCCAATTCGTATTTCCTTAGGAACTACTCTGATGTTGTTTTTATGCCCAATTCAACCTCCATAAATGATTCGCTTGGCCTTCTAGAATTTTTCCCAGCCTCCAACAATTGAATCCTTCTCGCCTTCAGCTAAATCAAACCCTCCTCTGAAGTTGTATGTGTAGCCTCACTGAAGAATATCTCGTCCCTCTTGTTGCTGACTCTCCAGCACTGAAAATCCATCGATAATCACTTCTTCTTCCTTCTAGCTCAAACTCTTCTTCCCTACTCGACCTCTACAACTGGATAGCTTGATCTGGCAAGGAACTCGCTCTCCTTTGATGTGTCTATCTCCATCCCATCGTCTTGCTCTGATAATCCCTCATTGGGTCACCAATGACCATGAATAGATCCTTATTAATGGCTAAGATCATCTCAAACTCAATCCGTGTGAGTTTCTAGAGCATTTTCACCTTTCCTTAATTAATTCCTATTAATTAACTAGTTTTCCTAAGTTATACTTGGGAAAATTTTTGAAACTACCCTACTTGATCTGCATTTGTAAATTTGCATTTAGAACTTCCACACCTCTCTTAAGTGTGAACATTTTGAGGAAACATTGCACAAAGGTCTGTTTCAGCCTGGAAACGAAACGAAAATGCGTTTCACCATACTGTACAACCTGGAAACGTGTTTTCGTCTATACGAGGCCGTTTCACATTGGGGAAACGTGCCCAGTATGGACGGAAACACGTTTCCAAGCCGTACAGTCATGTTCCTAGCATTTAAATTTCTTTTTTTAGCCTTTTTTTCCGGGTTGTGTGTTTTATTATTTTTTTAATTGTTTTTATTTTTTTGTTATAGGGCAGCCTAATGTTTAAGCCTATGGCCCTAGCGTTGATATGCAGTTCAGGGTAATGTTAAATTCTTAAAGTAAAATTGACATTCTCCTTTGTCTTTCATTTTCATCCTTTTACTTAAATTTTTAACATTACCATGAGATGAATCAGGATGTTTGAGAGTGGTTTCGCCCTCATTGGATTTCATATGGAGAAAGTAGAATTTTATATCTCACTCAAAATATGGCAGAGTTATCATTTTTTCAGGATTTCAGGATTGGGGGGATTGCAATGTTTCCATTGGATTTTGTCATGTACTAGCATATGGAACTTGTATTTAATCAAGAGAACCAAGCTCTCTATGCAGGGGAGACTCCCAATAATCAAGAGCACCTAGGGTACTAGGGTATGGAACTTGTATTTCATGAAGGGCACTAAGGTCATTCGACTATGTAGGGGGAGACTCCCAATCAAGCACAAAACAAGAAATTAGAAATTTATCGTGACTGATTTTGGATATTGCTATTTCATTATGTATTCATGAGTAAATGTGATGTAAATTTAAAGACTTATAGTTTATGCATTGACATTGGACAGTTAAATCATAATGTAATAAATTATAATGTATCATGTATGCTTTATGATTGCACATATTTCTTATATATATATATATATATATATATATATTGTGTTTCCCTGTATCCAAAATGTGGGGGTGTCATGTTTCATACCCGTACCCGTTTTGAAACCCGTACCCGTTTCCCCGTTTCGTGCAACTTTGATTTAGAATTAAAATATAAAAAATCTCAAAAAATTAAATATTTCAAAAATTCCAAAATTACATCTAATAAAATCCAAAAATATATTGTAAAAGTGAATTTCTTCACTATATGTGGTTGAATTTGCATTTATTGGATATTTTCATTAGATAAACCATGTGAATTTTACATTTTGAGAGGCCCTAGAAGCCCTAAGGTTGTATTCTCCCTCCCCTTATTTAGTCTTGTATTGTTGTTCTAACATCAATTCCAAGTGTTTCAAGGCTTATTACAGTTGCTAGAAATTACTTACAACAACTAGAGGCAAACCCATTACTTTGGGATACGTGAAACTCAAGCATAATCCTCTTCTATCCTTTATAATTTGATCTAAAGGGGTTTTCATTTAATTATTTATTATTGCTTTTAGGCCATATATTGGTTGTCCAAAACACTTTGTAGGTCTGATCACTACTTAGACTTAGCCAATTTCATCCCTAATGGTTGAGGGCCATTTTGTGAATAGTCATTTTTCAGATTGAATATATCTTGGACTACTTATCCAATTTTATTGTTCTCATGCTCATTGGAAAGGTTTTTCATATTAATAACCTATCAAAACCAGTTCCGTGAGTTTTGGTACACTAAATAATAGTTTTGGGCCCCAAAAGTGGCCTTCTGCTTGTTGTCCTTGTGCAATATTCAGAAACTTCAGGTTTGATCAGCAAGTTTTCCCCTTCATTTCAGCCACATAAACCAGGCATATCACATCCAAGTCATTGTATTTTGGTAAGAAGTTCCTATACTATCCAAGTCATTGTATTTTGGTAAGAAGTTCCTATACTCAATTGGTGGCCAATTCTTAGCATATTTCTTCATTCTATTGAGTATTTTATTTGTATTTTTTATCTACTGTCATGTCATTTTATCATATCATAATTCATTATTAAATTAATTCCTACCTATTTCAACTTGGTGTATTTAGACACTGGTCTACTTATACATTGGTTGAGTGTTTTGTTTGTAGGGATATCACCAGCGGTGTTTCTTAGGAGTTGGCCAAAAGTGAGAGGGACACATTGTGGTGACATTGGGTGTGTTCCTAAGTTGCTTATGATGTAGCCGGTTTGGAGGACTCACCAAACCCTACTATTTTGAGTGGTAAGACTTATCAATTGTGAAAATTTGTTTCATTATTGCAAGTAGATTTTTCTTCTTAATAACCTATAAAGAAAATCCTATTATGTAGACTGTTGCCTCAAAATATAGCAGGTCTTGTAGAGGGGTATCCTATAATACAAGCACTAGACCAAGTGACAACAATCAGGTCTAGCCCACTGTCACCACAACCAATACCCACTGCTCTTTATTGAATTTCACCAAAGGGAGGTCTCTTGTTATATAGGTCCACCTATGAGAGATATTCTAGGTTCAAGGAACAAGGTGACAAATGGCTTATAGACGATGACTTTTCTTAGGGATAAAGCTCAACCAAGCTAACAGAGTGAATTTTCATCCTCTCGTTAGACCAAGGAATGGCATAATTGACCTAGGGCTTGAGGTATAACAAGCTCTTGACGGTGTTGGACCTGCAAACATTCAGGGGATCTCCCCGATATGAAGCCCTAACTAGAGCTCACACCGTTTGGAGTAAGAGTCCTAGCAGTTGGGTGTTAATGATCTGTCTTGGTTTGAAAAATGTATAGAGTGGTGCACGGTGCCTTTGGTGAGAAAAAGTGTGTGACCCTGTGGAGAGTAAAGTGTGATGCATGACAGTTCCAACATGTGAAGGGAAAATGAAGTGCACCCCTTGGAAGCTTGTAATAGTACGCAGCTTAGAAGGGACACATGAGAAAAATGACATCACATGAACTAACAAGCAGAATAGTCCACAATTTAAGGTGACAGATTAACACATCAACACACATTCAACAAGATTCGTACAAATGCAAATGAAATAGTTCATAAGCATATGCATAAGTTAAATAACATATATCGCAAATACAATAAGAGTAGTCCTAGTATATTCACAACATATGCATGAAAGTGTGCCGAATCTGATTTTTAATTAAAAGTGATAGGTCCTATTGTACCTTAAGAGACAATCCCTTAGCTGTGATAAGGAATCAGTGCTTAAGACATTTATATGATTATGTCACAGAAATATTTGTCTTTGTTTAATCACCCTCAAATATTTATCATAAAACCCTCAAAGATCAAATATAATGAATGTCCCACAATGCTATTATTTGTTGATGTTGAATGGAATGATCAGAAGAAAATGCCAGAAAGAAGCCCAAACTAATATGCTGTTATACAGAATATATCACTTGGAACCCCAGAAGAATTATAAGAAAAGGAATCGTTAAAATGAAGGAGAGCCTATTAAGGGTTTTAACTCTTAGTTACACAAGTAAAAAGAGACCTGCTGCATCATGACTTCATTTTATTCAGAGATGGAAAACACATAATGTAAACTTGAAGACAAATCAACATTAAAAAATGCCAGAAACTTGCTTTTCATTCATTTATCATTTGAAATCTGAGTACAAAATTGTGGTCTGAAGGTCCAAAACTCGGAGCCCTTCTCTCTGTTCTCTATTTCATTAAATACAATAGAAAGCAGTTTGTAACTGTTGTAGCTGATCTTAACTACTTTAACTACTTAGAATGTCATAAAATACCTATTACATGTCTTCAAAAAATGTCTTATTACAATTACATTCTCTCTTTTACAAGAGGAAATAACATGAAAATAAAATCCTAATCTATATGCTGAATATGGATTGATGACAGTGATGTTGCATTTCCTTGACTGGTTGATTTATCTTTCTTTGCAGTCGAGGGATCCTTTGGCAAATATGTCATCCAGGCTTTGCACTTCTTCCATAGTTCGATGTTCATCTTTGGTGAATGAACCAGCTTATGAAACTCCAATCTGAAAGCAGTGATTTTGTCGAAAGATGGTCTTTCCACAAACAAATTTTTTACTAACCACAGTAGTTGAAAATGTCTCTGAAGGAAATTGATCACCATTGTTCCCTTAAGAACCTGAGTTTTATCATGAGTGTTGTCTACTTTACTTTTGGCCAGAACTAGTAAAGGTTCATAAGAATTCCATGTCATAAGACCACCTCCAAGCCCCTAGCATGATGGAAAACCTGCTCTTGCTATCTTATCAAATACTTTATCAAAATGACTCACTGCTTCCTTCAACTCCATCAGCTTCTTTTCTACAGACTTCCTACAATAATTTATGACAACCATTTTGTTAATTTCTACTGCATAAAAAATTCCATCTTTAATTTCATTTTCTTGCAATTCTTGATCTGTTTTAGAATTAATGAAATTGATAAACTTCCTTGCCCAAATAACCCTATTGATTGTCTTATGTTTATTTGTCATCACTTGCTCTTCAAATTCCTTGATAATATTTTTCTCCTCTGCAATAATAGTTAGAAAATCCCAGATTGTTTTCATTTCTTCAATAATTTCATTCCAAATGATATCCTTAGCTTGTATTAAAGATATATTTCCTTTCAATTTTCTTTGAGACTTTTAATCTCAGCTTCAGCAGTTTGGCAGTCCTTTTGGTATTTACTGACTTCTCCTTCAGTGACCCTTATAACTTTAGTTCTGTTTCTAAATCAGCTTGTGCTCTGTTTCGGTCTCTTTCTGCCATCTGCAATTCAGTAGTTAATTGAGCAATTTGTGCTAATGGGTCTTTAGTACCTGATGGAAAAACAAAAGTGCAAGTATGATTTTCAATATGATTTTGTAATGACAATGCAGTCTGCTTTAATTTAATGACTTCCTCCTCCTTTTGCATGAGCTGATGAAGAAGAATTTCTTTCTCATTTTCCACCTCTGCAACTTCTACTGCCATGGAATGTTCCCCTGTAGGTAGTTTCAACTTTTTCTTCAGTGCAAAGATCTCCGATTCATCACTTTGCAAAAACTTCTGCACATCAGATTTTTCATTAAGATCTACTCCAATTTTCACTATGATCCTTTTAAGTTCTTCATTTTGAATAGCCCAAGATTTGGAATTGGCTTTCTCTAACTTTAACTGCTTTATCACTTTTCCAAGCATATTCTCTCCCTTCATTGCCATTGCATTAGTTTTTGTTAGGTCATTCACAATAAGCTAACCTGTTTGCATGAGTAGATTCACTTTGTCTAGCAATGAGATTTTCTTCACATCTACAATCAAATTTAAAGTATTAAAATTGTTAGAAGATCCAATTGTCATATCAGAAGGATGTGAAAGGGCAATTCTGAATTGGTCCTTTTCAAGATCCATTGCAGTTAGGAATCTTGTCTGGTCTGGAGATATCTGGTACTCGGCTTAAGCCTCCATGCTGGCTTTCATTTTCTAGTTTCTCTCTGCAATATTTGCAAACACTTGTTTATTTAGAGGTACTTGTTCCTGAGTGCTCTCATGTCTCTTGGGTGAAGCAGGAATGTTTTTTTCATCTCCCAATTGTAATGAAAAACCAGGTTGAGTATCTACAGACTCTTCATTAAACCTTGTTCTCTTCTCAGCTCTTTGTTCCTCATCTTTTGAATCAACCACTGCCTCTTTACCTCTTTTATTTGATTTCTCTGATATAACAGGAGTCTGAATATTTGAACGTGCAACACCTTTACTTGCCATTCTTTCTAGATCTGGTCTGCTCTCATGAATGAAAGCTGAATATCCATTATCAGTTCTTCTACTGGAAATGACACTGTGAGGGTCATAGGCCTACTTCTCTCCTAACAGTAAATGCATCCCATCTAGCATCCGAGTGACTTGATCAAATGCTTGTCTCATATTAACTATAAAAGGACCTACAGTCATTGGTAATTTGAACATATGGCCCTTTTTCATAGGCACAAAGTGGACCTGGTCAACATTTAGACTTTGCCTAATAAATTCCAGAGCAAATAATCTCATAGGCACAAACATAGGCAGCCTATAAGGTTCTACACTAGCTCCATACAGTCTAATCTCAGAGTAATCTTCAAAAACAAACCAATCACCAAATTTGCAACTTGTTCTCAAATGCAAGAATTCTTGAGCTTTGGGAAAGAAACAGGGAGGAGAGCTTCCATTCAAAACTTTATATGCAGAAGACATAAACTGACCAGCAAAATCAAACAAAATACCCTCATTCTATTCCCCTCTGACTATATCAGTCCAAAAAACTACTGATTGTCTCCTCTTATTTACATCCATGATGTTTAACCCTAGATGCATGAAATATTTTACATTTTGATATAAGAATAGGTAAACAATTAGTGAGGGAAACCTGAATGAACTTGTTAATGATAAACTCATAAGATGAGAGTTAACAACTTCTTGCCAATAGGATGGAATATCCAGCACCACTCCTGGCTTCATCATCATGGCGAACATCCCCAGAATTGACTTGTACACTGTACTGTCGTCATCCTTTCCCAGAATCTTTGCAATGCAACTCAGAACCGGTTTGACTTCAATATCAAAAACCCCCATAGGGAACTCTTTACTGTCAATTTCAAACTGTCGTGTATTCGGCTTCAAAAAATGAATGCATTGATTAAAATCTTGACCTGCAAGATTGTCAAAATATGCTATCAAGGAATCATCAGAAAATTGGACATATGACTCCGACTCAGGGTAACAAAACATTCTCCCCTTGACAATTCATTACAAAACATTTCCCAGGATACATAACTAACACTAGCCAATGGATGAATTCGGGAAAAAGATGAGTTTTTGGGATACATGCAGACAACACACCAGTTTTGGCTATGGTGGTATAAATTGAAGAATTCTGATCATTTAGGAGGCCTTGCTGGTAAAATGAAAGGTGGTCAAGAGAACAATTTGTATCCAGGATATCCCTCTCGGTATCCATGAGAGGGATGTGACTGGCAGAACCTGACATGGATGAGCGTTTAGCCATGGTTTAATTTTGGAATGGAAGATGACCTTACAGGGTGACCAATGACTAACAGGATGACAGAACACTGAAAAAGGCGTAGCACAAACAACCTTCAAACATCAACTGAGTAATGATAATTTCAAAAAGAATGAGAATTTCCTTTAAATAAGTGGCACGACTTTGAACTTAAACGCTGATATGACGCGCGAACGAACCGTTAGAGAATTCTGTCGCAGATGACAACTGTAACCAACTTGGAGGCAAACGTCACTGCGGGGGGGCTTCGAAGTACGGAAGGTTCATTTGGCTTGTGTCCCCGCAGTCCATCTCGACCATCCATCTGTGTTTCCTCCGTAGTCAACATAGTCAACTGCGGGGGCACTCTCTGAGTTAACTCACGCGCCATAAGTTCCCGCGGGTTGAGCCCTTCGCTCTGGGCTTTGATACATCATCAGATCCCACTCTTCAAAGTGATCGATGTTTAAACTATGTGTTGGGACCCGCTTTCACAAAGCTTAAAAGTATTTAAACTTTTAACTTTAATACAACGAACAGATTTGTATGCCAAGTATATGAACTTTAAATACTTCAATCATATCTTTTTATGATATTTTCTATTTTTTTGTATTTTCAAAATTAAAATAAAAGGATATTGCAAATGATCCACAACATTTGGCTCCACCTGGGAATAGTGTTTTTTGCCACGAAACACTAAGAACCTGCAGATTAGTGCCTTCACTTTAGGCATGGAGTCAAATACGACTTGATGAAAAATGTACAATGAAGAAAACCGAGTATGTACAATGGTGAACCATCAATCTTCAGTGCTGGAAACAATGTTTCAAATACTGCCCATTCACAGGAAATTCTACTGTTTCACCATCAAGTTTCTCCAACATAAAAGTGTTATTTGACCTGGCTTAAATAATCTTGTATGGGCTATACCAGAGAGGATCGAATTTACCATGCTTTCCTTTTTCTTCTCTTCTGGTATCCCACCTTAACACCAAATATTCAGTTTGGAACAAAATCTCCTTTGCCTTTCTATCAAAAATGGACTTCATTTTCTCCTAATATGTGACCAAATTTTCTGACTTTATGCTCTCACTCAACTCTATCACTTTATTTAGTCTTCTTATCAATGCATTGAGTTCTTCTTGTGATTCTTGAAGAAAAGAGATTATTGGTCTAGCTAGTTGAGTGAGAAACAAAGCTTGAGTACCATATACTAGCTCATGCAGAGACTTGCCAGTAGACCTTCTAGTAGTCATTCGTACTGCCCAGAGAGCAAATATTAACTTTGAATCCCAATTCTTCTGATTCTCATTGATTGTTTTCTTCCAAATCTTCACTAATGTCTTGTTGGAGGATTCTGCTAATCCATTTCCTTGAGGATGATATGCTGTAGAATGAGACAAGATCACATTATATGTTTGACAAAAATTAATGAATTTGACTAAGTTGAATACCTGCGCATTATCTGTGACAATCTTCACTAGGCACCCAAATCTGCTGAAAATGTTCTCTTCCAAAAACTTCATCACTACCAGATCATTTGCCTTTCTGGTAGGTATTACCTCCACCCACTTTGTAAAATAATCAGTGGCAGTTAAAATCCACTTGAACTGCCCACTTGATGGTGGATTAATTTCTCCAATGAAATCCAGTCCCCATTGTCTAAAGGGTTCTTCAACAAAAACAGGGAGAAGAGATAGAAGAGCTAACCTTTTCTTTTCTGCAAATAATTGACATTTCTGGCAACTCCTAACTACTCTGTATACATCAACAAATAAAGACGGCCAGTAAAAACCTGATTTGAGAATTTTGTGAGCAGTAACTTTCCAGCTATAATGGCCTCCACACAAACATTCATGGTACTACTTGATAACTTCCATTGATTCTCCTTCTGTCAAACATAGCAATAAAACACGTGCAGGATCTTTCCAATATAATTTAGCATCAATTATAACATAAGGTTGAGCTTTGAGTTTGAGAGTTGTGTATTTTGTTCTGTTAATTGAAGGAGGACAAGATAAAAAGCACAAATAGTGAATAATATCCTTATACCAATCCGAGCAGAGAAATTTGTACTTGATTGTTGACTTTGTGTTACTTTGATTTGTTTCCTCAACTACTTCATCCAAAGGTGCCAACAAATTAATTCCCAAAGCTTGGAAATTAGATTCTATCAGCAATTTGGCCAATCCTTGTCCTTTGACCAACTTAGTAGGTTTAATATCTAGATCATATTCTTGAATTTTGGCAATCCATTTTCCTCTTTTCCCCTCCACATCACTCTGAACTAGCACATCTTTTACAATTGAATTAGGTACATATGCTACTATTTGAGAATGAAGTACATAAGTCCTGAAAGCCTTTAATGATTTAACTAAAGCATATACCTGCTTCTCCAGGATATTGTATTTGAGCTCTGCATCTCTGAGAACTTTACTGAAAAATGTTATAGGTTGCTCTTTTCCTTCTTCATTCTTGTGTAGCAACACAATAGCAATAGTAGAAGGTGATGCAAATGAAAAGATTTGGAAAGGTTTTTGATAATAAGGGTTGATCAGTACTGGAGCTTCTTGGAGAGCCTCTTTAATTCTGGCAAATGATTCTCTTGCATCTTTATCCCATTTCACTTCAGAATTATTCTTCAACATATCTGCTATATTCCTCACTATCTCAGCATAATTTGGAACAAATATTCTCAGAAAATTAATCTTACCTAGAAATATCTGAATATCTTTCTTACTTCTAGGAGATTGGATTGTTTGTATAGCTTCAACTCTTGTCGGATCATTTTTTACCCCTTGGTTTGAAACTATATGTCCTAGCAGCTTACCTTCCTCCAAAGCAAACAAAGATTTCTTAGGATTCAATGACAACCCAAATTTCCTGCATTTTAGGAAAGCTTTCTGCAGATGCTCCAAGTGCTCATCATCTGAACCAGAAAAAATAGTCACATCATCCAAATATATGACTACAAATTTTTCACCTACAAATGCTATATCCATTTCTCTCTGGAATGTAGCTCCTGCATTCATGAGACCAAATGGCATTCTGACATACATGAATGTTCCCCAAGGTGTAGTAAAAGTTGTTTTCTTCTAGTCTTCTTTTTCCACAACTACTTGGTTGTACCCAGAAAAACCATCAACCATGGATAACCTATAAGCTCCCGTCACCTTTTGCAGAACATAATCCATTTTTGGCAAAGGATAATTATCCTTCAGGGAAGCTCTGTTCAAGTTCTTGAAATCAACACATAGTCTTATCTCTCCATTCTTCTTCCTGACAGGAACCAGATTTGAAACCCAATCTGAATATCTCAGAGGGACTATAATCTTTGCTTGCAACAATTTTTTCACCTCTTTCTCAATTGGGGAAAGAAGCAGTGGGTTAATCTGCCTGAGCTTCTACCTGTGAGGCTTAACCCCATCTTTGAGTGGTATTTTATGCTGAATGATATTTAAATCATATGTCTTTAAATCTTCATATGACCATGCAAACACATCCATATACTTTTTGAAGAGATCTACATACCTTTCTTTATAATCCTTAGGAACTCCTTTAAACAACTTAACCATTTTAGGCTCCTGTTGAGTTCCTAAATTACAATCCTCCATTTCTCCATCCTGAGATACTTTCTTCTGATTCACTGCTATGTCATTTGCATCAAACAATCTTTCTAGAGGAGCCAAACCTCTGGGCAATGTATTATCCTTCAACTGAATTATTTTCTGATCTCCTATTGTCTGTTTTAGGTTTTTGAGCGCATCATTCTGATCAAATTTTTCACCTTCTTGATCAATTTCACTATCTTCAAAAGTTCCAATCATTGTTAGGAAATGATTGATCTGTTCATCATCCTCAAAAACTTGCCAATGCCTTACATTATCAGGAATTGAAGGTCTCTGTCTCAACTCAATCTCATATCTTAGTCTGGGATTAATTGGTGGCTTAAATGTACTGGCTGCGACTGCCAGTGAATTCGCCATTCTATTTTCTTCCCTTCGAATAAACTGAAGATTTAGGGCTTCAAAATAATTTTCAATAAGGTCCCACACTTCATTTCTGTAAGACCTCAATCTGGGATGCTTGGTTTGACATGAATTCTTAATCTACCTTATGATTAACTCAGAATCTCCAAAAATGGAAATACATTGAATTCCCATTTTTTTTGCAGTTTGAAGACTCAAAATCAACGCTTCATACTCGGCTACATTTTTGGTTGATTCAAATTCAAATTTAAAAGAAAAAGGCAAAAAATTACCTTCTGGAGATATGAATAAAAACCCAGCTCCTGTGCCTTCCTTTGAGTAGGCACCATCGAAATAACACTTCCAAATTTTATTTGAATACATCTCCTTATGTACATACCAGTGATTTGCGGGAGGAATTTGGAAATTTGAGCCAAGGAAACCACCATGTCTTTAATAAGCCCAACACACTTTACCCTTTTTGAGTCAAACAAATAGAGGTCTCTATAGGGCTTAGTGATTTGCAAATTTAGTTCTTTCATCACAAATAATGGCATCAGATTATGTGATGCACCAGAATCTAATATACAATTATGCAAAATGAAATCATGTAGAAGTACTGATATATAAAAAGGAGGAACAGAGGAATCTACCTCTTCAACATGAGGACCAAAGGTGACCACTGGTTTCTCTTCTTGTAGATTCACAATATCACCGACATCATTAGACTGAGAGAGATTAATAAACTTTTCAATTTCTTTCTTATATCTAGGTGTCTTAGCTATATCAAGCAAGGGTACTTGAATTTTAAAATTTTCTAACTCTTTAGACAAATTGAAATTTTGACTTTGTTTAATAATCTTCTTAGGTTCTTCTTGATTTTTATTAGGATTAGCATGTTGCTCAGATACCGTAACAATATTCTCCAAAATATTAGAATCATTAGACTTACTTTGGAAAGCCTCAACTTGTTGCTTCTCATTTTCTTTTACTGGATTCATGGACTGCTTTCCCTTGTTTGATTGTTTTATTGAGTCCTTTAGTTGTGGAGTCGCCATTGGAGAAGAAACTGACTTTGGTTCTTTTTCCTCATCATCCAGAGTTCTTAATCTCTTTTTTGATCTCAAGTCATACTTCTTATGTAATTTTGCTTGCATAAAATTAGTGAATTGCTTACAATAGTCTTCCATTTCTTCCTGGTCAAATGATACATCGACTTCTGTAGATTCTTCTTCACATTTCTCTTCTTCTTCATCATCTTCCATATAAATAGGAGAGATTTGATCTTCATCCTCTTTTTGATCGTCATCAGCAGACTGTGAGGGCGTTGCTTCTATATATAAAGGTGCTTGGACTTGATCCTGATCTTTTCTTTCCCTTTGCAAAATATGTAAGTGCTACTTTCTGAATTGGGGATTAAAAACCCCTTTGTTTTGCTGTGTAGGTTTCTTATTATCCAATTCCATCTTCACAAGCTTGTTTGACAAGTTCTTGATTATTTTAGTCATGCCATCAATTCTTTGATCTTGTGATGACTCTTCTTTGGCCTTACCTTTATCTCGAACAGACTGCTTTTCTTGTGCTTTTCCAGCAGTAGTCATGTTTGCTTCGATCTCCAAAGCATCAGTTTGGATTTGTTCCAGAGTGGGAGATCTTCTCTCTCTCAAAGTAAAACTAAAATCTGATACAAATGCCCTAGCAAAAACAACTCTTGCTCCAACAGGAGGGGGTTTCATTTTTGCAGGCAAACTATTATACAACTTGTTAATTCTTTTAATGAAATCACTCATGTTTTCATTTGACCTTTTTTTAATAGCATTAAACTTTGTCAATGAATACCCATGATCTCTCTTTTCACCCCATCTTTGGGTGAATTATCTTTCTAATTCGTCCCAATCATTAATTGAGCCATTTGGTAATCCTTTAAACCACTTTCTTGCCTCTCCATTTAGGGACTGTACAAAAAGCCTCATTACTACATCAAGATGTTCAACATTAAGATTTTCAGCAAAAGTGAAAAACAAAGGTAAGTGTTGTTTTGCAGTTATTTCATCCTCACCAGTAAATCTAGGAAGCAACTTTAGGTATTCTTGAGGCATTGCATTCATTGGTTGCGGAAGATTTAATGGTGCATATCTGTTCATCAAGAAAGTAGGGACAGGGGCTGGGCCTGCCATGTTTATACCTTGATTAACTACTCCTTGAGTAAATGGGGTTTGTATACCAGTTGTAGATGTGGATGGATGAGGTGAAACAACTGATATGGGAAGGGGTTGATGAACAATAGCAGAAGAACTGGCAACTGTGTTAGGTTGAGTCTCTGTAAATGTGAACGAAACAGACTCAAAAGATTGCTCTTCTAACTTTGGTTCTTGGAAATGAATATGTGAGGACAAGGATTCTTGTTTTGAGAAAATGAGTTTCCGGGAAATATCCTTGGATGAATGAGTATGGGAACTACTGCTTGGGGCAGGCAATGTAGCATCAGGTGTAGAAAACTTTCTTGATTTCTGCCCTTTCTTAGAAACCAGTTTTTCAGGATCTAAAAGAATGGGGGCTTTCTTCTGAGAGGTATTAGACCTCATATGTGGCCTCTTATAAGCCAAAATTACGAAATAAAAACACAGCTTTACAATTTCCTCCTCTCTGAACAACCAGAGGAAATATGAACAAAACCCAGGGAAAAACTTCGCTTCTTTATTCCCTAGCAACGACGCCAAAAAATGTTGTACCTTAAGAGACAATCCCTTAGTTCTGATAATGAATCAGTGCTTAAGATATTTATATGATTATGTCACAGAAATATTTTTCTTCATTTAATCACCCTCAAATATTTATCATAAAACCCTCAAAGATCAAATATAATGAATGTCCCACAATGCTATTATTTGTTGATGTTGAATGGAATGATCAGAAGAAAAGTTGTACCTTAAGAGACAATCCCTTAGTTGTGATAATGAATTAGTGCTTAAGATATTTATATGATTATGTCATAGAAATATTTGTCTTTGTTTAATCACCCTCAAATATTTATCATAAAACCCTCAAGATCCAAATATAATGAATGTCCCACAATGCTATTATTTGGTGATGTTGAATGGAATGATTTTTTATTAAATTATTTTTTTCCACTTCTTACACCATCCCTAACTCTTAAGGAGTTAATGAGCCTCCCTCCATTTATAACAAAAAGAAGATATGTGAATTTTTTTTTAAAGAGAGGGTAGGGGGTCTCATTATGAGCCAGCCTACCATGATAATGAGGATATAACAAGTGACATTCCCACAATGGCCAACACACCAGGGTAGTTACCTTCTCGATAGCTAAAACTGTTTGAAGGATAGTAGGTCTCATCAGGAGCCAGCCTAATCACTCTGTTAAATCCCCATGAATGGCGCTATGACTATCTCGCCATCACACTAGCATAGTGGTCTCTCTACAAAACAAGCAAAGTGTCTACTTTTAAATAGAGGATTCTGACTCATTTTTGGGTTAAAACAACAACCCTGTTGAGGCTATGGATGCCTGATGGCATTAGTGGCTTTGCTTGTGGTATTGGAGTATTTTTTACAACAACCAATTATTTTACATGCCCCTATCTCCTATTGATCCATTCCTGAAGTAGAATGCATTTTTTGACTAAGTGTTATCGTTATAATAAACCTATATGCATAATCAACTTTGATTTTCTTATGAATTATCTTAATTATGCCGAATTGAGTGATAACAGCATTCGTCATAATCTGTTACCTGTCACACTTTCATCATATTATGTCTTCAAAATAGAAAATCCTTTTCATAATAATAGATCCTCCACTTTTCTCCTTTTTTGGTACGGTAGCTAGCTATAGAATTTGTTATACCAAATTCTGGCTAAAAACTTATTGGAGCCTCCAAGGAACAATTTTTATGACTAAAGTGTTGGCTCTTGAAGACTCTTGAAGGCCTCCTGCCTTCTTTTTTTTTCCTCTGTCCAAAAATTCACTGTTGTTTCCCTTCACAATGCTGAAATCATACTGATTTCCAACCCAGAAACTGCTGCAAAAACCATCATTTTCCTCCTTCCCCACTCACAACTAACCTTCATTCATTCCCCTTCCTTCCATAAAATCCTCTGTTTTTATGATTTTCTTTCCTCCCTTCATGAAAAACCCCTTTTTTCCATAGTTAAAAACTCAGTTTTTAACTATTTCAGAACCCCCCTTTTCCATTGAAAATACATCCTCGATCCGCCTTTTTCCTTTGAAAACCCAAAAACCCACTTTTCCAAACTTTTATTATAAAAGCCAAAACACGTGTTTAATATTACAAATGGGTTGATTGAAAGACCCGATCGTGCAATCGCAATCGGAGAAATCAATGGGTAGATTAAAAAGACCCGCATCAAACTTCCGATGCGATTAGGTCTCATGTATATAAACCCTGCCCCTTTTTCTTTCGTTCCATATAACCTTCACCCCGGGACCAAGTGTTGAAGTCCCAAGGCGCTCATCGCATCGGAGCTTCCAATCGCACCACCCTTAGCCTTTTTTTTGCGATTGCGATCCCGTAGATCATTTCCCTGGCCATTCATTTCCCCGTCGATCCAACGGCCCTGCGCTAATCGCTCCATCGCAATCGCAATATCTAATCACATCCCCGCTTCCGCGCCTCCCGATTGCGATCTCTCCAATTCCATCCTAGCCGTCCTTTCCCCCGCAGATCCAACGGCTCAGTGCTGATCGCACCATCGCTCCCGATCGCTCCGATCACACTCTCCCTCCAATTGATTGTGAGTCGTTGATCAGATCTCTGGATCCAACGGTCAGCGCTCAATCGCGCTCCCGCTGCCGATCGAAATCGAAAATTTTGTAATGTGTCACCCCTGTCTTCCTCTGATTTCCGATCGCGATTCCATATGGGCCCCACATAGTACGTTCTTGTCCTCGCATTTTCATAACATTTTCGCCCATCTCCTTTGTATCTTCATTTTTAACCAAAGTTTCATGTATTCATTAAAGTCTCATGTTCCATTCCATTTCGTAAGGCCATCCCTCTGATTGATCTCCGCCGTTGATTTTTGTCCCCGGACCGCGATCTAACAGTCCGCGCTGCATTCTGCCACCAAACCCTATTATTCACCATATCAAAGTGTTTTCCACCATTGTTCCATTTAAAACACTGTTCTTCCGCCGCCGCGTTATTGTTATCCTACCCCCCATTATCACCCCCCCCTATGCATGGATTTCTTCACACAATTGTGGGTTTTTGCAGGGTACAGGAAGTGAAACACCGCCATGATTACAGAGTATAGATATAGCGGCAAGTTTTTGCTGACAAAGGAATAAATGAAGTGGCAGAGAGTCCCATGCATGCAAACGAAGATCTTTGAACCTTAAACCAAGTTTTTCAGGGCAAGCTTCCAGGTCAAATACGTCATAGACCACCAGAGGACACGGATGTGCATAAATTAATATATAGCAGGTTTTCTACATCAGCAGAATGTTTTCCTCCCAGAAGGGACGGGCTACCCATACTATTTTTATTATATGCCGTGCTCTTGAAGAGAGTTCCGCCCTGACCGACAGTCCTTTGATGTCAGTGCATTTTTTACACAGTATGGCGGATCATTCGAGCAGTTATTCGCCATTTTTTTTATTCAACAGAGTTCTACAGGCCGCTACAGCGAGTACACCCGAAGACATACCTGAAGTAAATGGGAGCCTGACAAAGACCATTCCATCAGCTAAAGAGTTATTTCTGCAAGGGAAATTCAATGCAAAACACATCTGCAGAGTAACCCTCACATCACACAGAACCACGAAAGATAGCAAAAGCTCCCACAGAGCTTGATATTTAATGAAAATCATTTATTACAAAATATATGCATGTAAGTTTCTTCGTTGGGCCTCTCAAAGGCCCAGAAGCCATTAAGTCTGTATTAATTGTAATTGTAGATCTTTCACCAGATCTGACCTCCTAATTCTTCTATATATATTGATGTGGAAGATGAGTGAGGGGTTTGTTGCAGAACTTTGAAATACACCTGAGCTTGAGACTTCTATCTATACATAGTGTTCACTGGCCCTTGGAGCTCTGCTTGCACTAGAATAGTTAGGCTAAATAGTGTAGATGGTTGCTGAACTATAGCATTGGATTTAAGTTGTAACTGGTTTGGAGCATCAATATAAGTTGATTTATGGGATCCTGATCTATGTTAACGGTGATGTTATTCTCATTGTAATTGTATTTTATTTCTATTTTCATTACGTTTCATTTTCTACTGTAAAGAATAGTTTGAACAGGGTTAGGACCTACTATACACTAGTAACCTTCTCTAGCTGAAAAATCTTTATTTAAATGTTTTCTTCCAACTGTGTTATTTGAAAATGATTTAATTCAGTTTAAGCATAGGAATGTTGGCGTTCCCTCATCTTATTGTCTTAGCTGAATATTATTCTTGAATGCCATGTTTAGTATTAGTTAGGAAGAGATGAACTGTGGAAGATATGGTGTGCCCTGGTCCTAGTTTCATTTCCAAAACTGTCTGAATATTTTCCTTGGAATGTGTTAAAAGCTGGCTAGTTTAGAAGTACTTACCAGATCTTAGATGTTATCTTTGTGTTTCCCTCTATTTTTATATGTCTTCTATTGAAAGTGTATCAAATTCTGGCTAGTTTAAAAGTACTTACCAGATCCTAGTTTACTTTCATGTCCTTCTTAAGTGCTTGTCAAAGGCTGGCTAGTTTAGAAGTACTTACCAGATCCTATGCCGCACTTTGTTCTACATATGTTTACATTTCTTTCTTTTTGTATCATTCAATTCCATAAATCAAACTTCAAAGAGATCCTAGACATAGATGACTTGCCCCACGGACCATTCTTGAACCTACTGTTCCAATTAAACCCTATTATGACTCCATAGCCTAATGGACTAAAACCTGTAGTCATCTACCTTTTTGGCCGAAGCTGTTCTATTCGCTTGCAACTTTTCACTTTTGAAACTCTTTGCATTCAGAACTCTCCCCTCAAGCAATTTTCATGCTCAACCATCCAAAAACAAAAAAAAACCCTTGGTCTTCATAACTAGCCTAATATCGTTACCCTAAAATCTCAAAGACAAATCCATCCTTGCACTTATTGGAGAGATCCCTCCGTATCTTTGTATACTAGATCCCAGATCTCAAAGGGTCGAAACAATGGTACTTTCTAATCGACTTTGCCAATCTTGCTAATAAATTACAGATTCCCAACATTTATGTAGACCGAACGTAAATCCGTTGAATTTTCATCTTAGTTTCCTTTAAAAACTTCATAAAACTTTGTGAGTAAAAGTAGCCTTTTCAAGCACTACCAAGAAATGGTAATCATGATGAAACTTGTTTGAATCAGTGACAATCTAGGTCAACCCTAGGATTCTCATAAGACTTTATCTAACCTTGAAAAATTAGCTAGCTTAGCCATAAGAGTAGACTGCCTTTGTCTCATAACCGTAGATAAGTTTTGAAACAGACTTAGGATATTCTTAGAAACCACGCAAATTGAAAAATAACTCAGAAAATACCAAAAACATTTCAGATTGGTTTCCAATAAACATGGTGGTGGACCATAAAACCTTTTACCTCTGAAAAGAGCTAAAAACTTCCACTTGGCGACTCCACAATCCTTAACAGACCTTAAGACTCCACTAGGAAGAACCTTTATCTTTATAATATCTTTCAAACTCAGTTAGAGGACTGTAGGATTTAAATAAGTCAAAACAGACTTGTTAAACCTCTCAAAGATTGTCATACCTGGTTGAACTTGTCTTGTTTTTTTGGATCTGAAAATCACAGCATAGTGGCCCCTAGAAAGATTCACACTAGAGCCTATCCTGACCCTGATCCACCTGAAGTAGTTGATAACCCAGAAGGCATCCTTTGGAAGTCTCCTAGGATTAAATTATCAACTGTCTTCAGGTCACCCTTGAGAGCTAATTCAGTTCCTGAAAATCTTTCAGCTCTACCATAATCACAAGTTGACTTGGTTAATCCATTTAGAACTAGGTCCCTTGGTGATTTGGAACAACTAGATTCTGAGTCTTTGTTTTCTTCTCTCGAAACAAGTGAACCTCTTGGTGGCAGAGAAACAACAACTCCTGATTTGCATTTCCTTCACAACCTAGGTGTCTCTCATCCAAGATCAGCTCAGCAATCTATTCCTGGTCCATCCACTTCTGCTCACCCTACATCCACTGTTCAAACCACTCCACTTCAGCCCACTTTTCCTGTTGTAAATCCACCTCCACCTCCTGCTATGGCTGCATGGTATGCTCCTCTAGTCCTTCCTGTACCACTAGTCAACCTTCCACGGGACTATCAGAACAAAATTCCATTATATGATGTTGACCATAGTACAACTGCATCACAACATGTGGATAAAATGAATGACTACTTTGACAGAAATGAAATTGATAATGATTCTGTCAAGATCAAATTATTTTCTCAGAGCTTTGGGGGAGAAGTAAGAAAATGGTTTAAAGGTTTAGCCCCCCATAGTATACATGATCTCCAAGCCTTCCATCAGACCTTCTTAAACAAATGGGAAGTGAAGAAGAATCCTCTCCAAATCCTCTCTGATTACAAAAGCCTCCATAGAAACACTAGGGAAAGTGTACAAGCTTATTGCACCAGATTTAACAGTGTATATAATGCACTCCCTCCAGAACTAAAACCTCCACAGGGCTCAACTTTGAACAAGTTTCCTGAAGGGTTTGACTCTGATATGACCTACCAACTGAGAGAGAGAAATTTCACAACTCTCGAGGATATGCAAAGGGGTGCTCTTTCTGTAGAAGTCAACTTAATAGAGAAGAGAGCAAGAATGAGAAGCGAGAAAAAGGTATCTTTTAGAGAGGAGTCCACACCTTCTACTTCCACCTCAAAGATAGAGAAAATGATGGAGGAGATGATGAAAGAAATGATCATAATCAAGAAAGCACAAGCAAATCAAAACCAAACTGCTCCTCAAAATAGAAACCAGAACCAAAACCAGAATTTTAGAAGGAACCAAACTACAAACAGATCTAGGGAAGATGATCAACAGATCACTCCTCCCTTTCTTCAAAACTATGTGGGCGAGGTTGAGGAAACAAATGAGATAATAGAGGAAGATGGTATCAACATGTTGGAGGTAGATAATGATGAATTTGAGATTCATAATGATAGGAAACAGGGTCTTTACACTCCTTATGATGACAAAATAGATGATGGTGAAAATTATTATCAGGACATGGAAAACGTCATCATAGAACCTCAAAGAGAATATGACCTTAGAAGCAAAACCAATCAGCAACCTTCCAACACCAAAACCTCCATCAAATCCTCACAAAACAGCACTGCAACCAAGCCTAAAACTGTCAAACAGAGGGATAAAACAGTGGTTGCAAATTCTGGTAGTGATAAAGACAAAGACACTCAAAACAATGAAAAACAGAGTACAGATAGTAGTATTACTAAAACTTCAGCTAGGGCTCCTGTTAAAACAGTTTTGTCAAATGTAAATAAGGCAAATCAGCAAGCTGATTTTTCTGATAAAATGACAGCTAATAAGGCTGAAACCAACACTTTAAAGAATCAAATCCCTTTCAGCCTGGAACAGGAAATTTCGAAGATCAAAATCTCTGTTCCCTTGACCAAGTTAGCTGCCCATCATGTATATAGGACCCAAATTTTGAAGGCTTTAAACATAGAAGACAGTGAGCACACATTCAATCTTAGTGATGACCAACCAGAGCTTATCTTCGGTCCAAAGATTGAAGGTAAATATCAGGAGGGACTTGTTCCTCCCTTTTATGTGAGTTTAAATGTTCATGAAAAAAATTTTCACAATGCTATGCATGATTCCGGGGCTTCTCATAATTTAATTCCAAAAGCTGTAATGGAAACCCTGGGTTTAGAAATCACCAAACCTTACAAATACCTTTACTCCTTTGACTCCAGCAGAGTAAAATGTTTAGGATTGATCAAAGACCTTTGTGTCAGCTTAGCCCAGATCCCAGCCAAATGCTTAGTCATGGACATTGTTGTGGCTGATGTGCCCCCAAAATATGGAATGTTATTATCAAGATCTTGGGGGGCTAAGTTACAGGGGACTATGCAAATGGACATGACCTTTGCAACTATCCCTGTTTTCAATCAGACTAGAAGACTTTACAGGGAAGCTCATATGAAATACACCGTTACAAGTCAAGACAGACCTCAAAACTCCCCTATATACTTTGTAAGCACAGACCTAGATTCATTTATCCTTTTTAATGAAGAATCGTTGGATGAACAAGTAACCTTAGCAGAGTCTATGGTCGATAGGGAGGAAGAAAAACACAACAGAGAAGTGTCAAAACAATGCGCTACTTTGGACAACATTCGCAAACTAAGCAAAGGTCTTGAGCTACAAGTCGTGAGTTTATTACTCCTAAACCTTGATACTCAAGGAATTTCTCCTTCCCTTAACGAAAAACCTGATAAGTCAAAACAAATCCAATTAAGTGCTGCTAATCATGAACAAATAGGAGGCACAGTAATTACAGACGGCAGTAACCAAAATGAAACTAAAAATAGTCCTATGTGGAGTATGTTTTTTGATGGGTCATGCACTAAGAACAATGCTGGTGTAGGTGTCTGGATTATTAACACTGAAAACAACCACACATAATGCATCTCCTGCAAATTAAACTTTCAGTGTTCCAATAACATAGCAGAGTATGAGTCCCTTCTCTTAGGCTTACAACTATTGAAAAGGTTAGGAGCCACAAGAATCAATGTGCATGGGGATTCAGAGCTAGTCATTAAGCAGGTCAATGGGGAGTATAACGCAAATCATCCCAGACTTAGGGCCTATCGGAATTATGTCATGGACCTTTTAAGCACTTTCGAGGAGGCCAAACTGATTTTCGTCCCAAGAAAGAAAAATATTGCAGTCCATGGCTTAGCCTATGCAGCTAGAACATGCTTAACGCCATACAACACCAAAGACTGCACAACTCAAATAAAATTTAGACCAGCTGTGCTTGATAATGAGAAATATTGGCAGGTTTTTGACAATGACAAACAAATAGAAGACTTCATGCAATTCAGGAATGGATTCGAACTAAACAGTTCAGGTTCAAACTGTGAAACAGACTGCAGTGGAGAAAATTTTCTTGATAATGAAGAACCATCTCCTAAACTTGCTAATATAAATCTGTTGTCTAGCAAGCTTGAAAACAAAACAGAGATGACCGCAGAATCAGGAACAGAGGAATTAGAGACCCTGCACTCTAAAGATGAGAGTTTTCCTAAGGGCCTAGCTCCTTTGGAAGAGTTGGTCGATTTCAATGATGTGGCAAATAAACCAAAACTGGAGCCTATAGAGACTGAGGTGGAAGAATGCAACATTGGTAGCGAACTTAAGCCAAAAATGATTAAACTGTCTAAGACCTTACTAGCTCACATTAAACTCAAATATATAGAGCTGTTTAAGGAGTTTTCTGATGTTTTTGCGTGGAGTTACGAAGATCTTAAATCCTATGACACTGAAATAATACAACACAAAATCCCCCTCAAAGAAAACCGAAAACCATTCAAACAGAAACTACGCAGAATAAACCATGTTCAGTTGCCTTTGGTTTGGAAGGAGATCATGAAAATGTAAGACGTTGGTATTATTGTTCCTGTTAGATATTCTGAATGGGTGTCTAATCTGGTGTCTGTTAGGAAGAAAACTGGAGAAATTAGGCTTTGTATAGACTTTAGAGACTTAAACAAAGCTTCATGGAAAGATAACTACCCTCTGCCTAAAATGGATCATATTTTACAAAGGGTAGTAGGGTCTAGAATAATTTCTTTACTGGATGGCTATTCAGGGTACAATCAGATCTTGGTTTACCCTGCTGATCAATTAAAGACAACCTTTACTACACCATGGGGCACCTTCATGTATGTGAAAATGCCTTTTGGTCTAATGAATGTTGGAGCAACCTTTCAAAGAGCCATGGACATAGATTTCTCGGAAGAACTAGGCTTCTTCATCATTATATACCTTGATGATGTTACTGTGTTTTCAAAAACAGATGAAGAGCACTTAGAACATTTAAGGAAATTTTTCGAGAAGTGTAGAAAGTTTGGGATGTCTTTAAACCCCAAGAAGACACTATTTGGTCTCCAAGAAGGTAAACTTCTTGGGCACATTATTTCAGAAGAAGGTATAAAGATAGATCCTAAGAGGATTGAGGCCATATTGCAGATCTCTCATCCTCGAAACATCAAAGAGTTGCAATATTTCATTGGGAAGATTAACTTTTTGAGAAGGTTCATCCCCAATTTGGCTGAGCTCCTAAGGAACATCACAAACATGTTGAAGAAGGAGCAAGGGGTAAAGTGGACCTTGGAAGCAAAGAAGTCCTTTGAGCTGGTAAAACAAGCATTAACCAAAACACCGGTTCTGATAAGTCCTGATTTTTCAAAGGATTTTTATATTTTCTCTTTTGCATCAGAGCACACCATAGCTGCTGTCCTCTTGCAGAAAAATCCACAAGGAGAGGAGAAACCTATTTCATTCTTTAGCAAGGCATTAAGGGATGCCCCTCTGAAGTATAACATTATGGAGAAGCAAGCTTTTTCTTTGGTTAAAGCTTTGAAAGACTTCAGAGTGTACATTCTCCACTCGCACATCATTGCCTTTGTCCCAAACTCGGTTGTTAAATACATTCTAACACAAGACCCAGATGGTAAGAGAGGTAAGTGGATTGATGTTATCCTTGAATATGATCTAGAGATAAAACCCACTAAACTCATCAAAGGCCAAGGTCTAGCTAGGTTAATGGCTGAGTCAAATTTTGAAGTTCTTGATATTAATATGATTAATTCTTTTGATGATCAAGAAGAGTTCTCAACTCCTATTATTTAAGACCATTTTATAAATTATCCTTGGTATGCTGATGTTCTTTATGTTTTGCTAAATTTTAACACACCCCCTGGTTTGACGAAGACAAAGGCAAGATTCCTTAAATTGAAAGCTGTAAACTATTGCATCATAAATAGATGTCTTTATTGGAAGAATGCAAGTGGTCTATTGCTTAAATGTTTTCCTGAGTTTGATGTAGAGAAGGTTAAATACTAGTTCCATGAAGGAGAGTGTGGAGGTCACTTGTATTGGAAAACAACAGCCAAGAAAATTTTGAGGGCTGGCTTCTATTGGCCTACTCTTTTCCATGATGTGCATAGGATGATTATAACCTGTCATAACTGCCAACTGTTTGAAGGCAAAAGGAAGCTGCTCCCCCTGCCTCTGCATCTAATCACTGTTGAAGCTCCTTTTCAACAGTGGGGACTTGAATTCATAGGAGAAATCCATCCACCATCCTCTGCCCAGCATAGATGGATTCTCACTGCCACAGACTATTTCACTAAGTGGATAGAAGCCATACCTTGTAGGCAAGCCAATGATTCTGTTATTATAAAATTCCTTGAGACTAACATCCTCTCCAGATTTGGTTGTCCTACCAAAATCATCATTGATAATGTAGCAGCATTCGGATCGAAGAAGATGGTTGAATTCTATCACAAGTATCAGATAACATTGGGGCATTCCACAGCCTATTACCCTCAGGGTAATGGACTTGTTGAATCCTCAAGTAAGAGCTTAGTGAATATGATCAAGAAACTATTGGAGGACAACAAGAAGTCTTGGCACACAAAGCTGGTCCATGCACTGTGGGCTGATAGATTGACTTTGAAGAAATCCATTAGCATGTCACCCTTTCAGATTGTGTATGGTACTGATGCAATTTTTCCAAACAGCCTTGGTGTACCAGTGATGAATTTCATGCAAGAGTTGCAAACTAAAGAAAATGACATGATCAGAAGAATAAATCAGACCATTCATCTTCAACAAACTAGAGAGGAGGTGTATAACAAAGCATTGCAGAAATAGGACAACATCAAAAATCTTTTTGACAGAAGGACAAAGGCCAACAATTTAAAAATCGGGGACAAGGTTTTAAAGTGGGACTCAAGGAGGGAAGAAAAGGGCAAGCATGGAAAATTTGACAACCTATGGCTTGGCCCTTACTCTATTCATTCAGTTGCTGGTAATAATGCATTTTTCTTACAGGAGATGGATGGAACAGAATTGTTTGGGGGTCCTGTCAATGGCAAGATGCTTAAGAATTACTTCTCTTGATCCATTTTATGTTTTGAAGCCTTTTTTATCTTTTTCCATTATGAATATTCCACCCACCATTGCATTTAAAGTTATGAAAAATAAAAAATACAAAAACAAAGAAAAGAAAGAAAAGAGGGCAGAAATGAAAACAAGAAAGGCAAAGCCCCATGCCAAAAAAGAGAAAAAAATCTTAAAGTGTGCAAGCTCAAATGCCACTCCTCAAAAATGCACTTCTAGTTAGTCAAACTGTTTAATCTTGACTAATTAGCTTTAAATTTTTCTGCTGATAGGATAGAGAATTCGATTGGCCAAACTGTTTAATCTTGGCTTATCAGTAGATAGATTAGGATATAAATGAAAGGTTCAAACAAGCTCAAAATCCGAACCTAAGTTTCCAAAGGAATGACTCAAATCTGTTTCAAATTCTGAGTCGGAAAAGATGAAAATCTAGTTCTAATTAGCTCAAAATCTGAACCAGAGGAAAAGAAAGACAGCTCAAACAAATTTAAAACCAGAGTTGAAATGAAGAAAAGCAAGTGACTCTAACAAACTCAAAACTTGAGTCACAAACAGAAAGAAGGATGCTTCAAAATTTCAGATTTCGAGCCTTCAAAGTTTTGTTTCAGTTCTATGCAAATTTTTTCCATTTGCAACCATCTTCATGCCTTGGACTCACAACAAACTAGACTGTCTAATCCTAGTTTGACTATTTTTAAAATTTCTGTTGTAGAATCTAGAGAATGAAAATCCGTTGGACAGTTTAATCCCAACAGATAGTAGAATAGGTAGAGAAGCATCTGAACTCAACTGTTTAATCTGGGTTCAAGGAGAAATAAGGAGTAAAATTAGTTTAGTTTTCCTGCTTTCAAAAGAATAAAATGTTGTGAAAAGAGTTTTCCAATCCAAGTGCACTCTAATGAAGAAAAAATGTTAGATCAGTAGGATTCGGTAGGTAGAAAGCTTGTTGAGAAAAGGTCCATTGTATTTTAAAGGCTGCTAATATGTTTTCACAGAAGGTCATCCAAGCAAAGGAAGAGCAGCCTGATGGACCAGGCACAGGTCATCCTCCCAGAGAATGCAAGTCTGCAGTTCTTGATGCCTTCAAGAAGGCACCATCCCCAAGTGGGGCCACTGTTATCCAGCTATAAAATTTGTTATACCAAATTCTGGCTAAAGACTTATTGGAGCCTCCAAGGAATAATTTTTATGACTAAAATGTTGGCTCTTGAAGTCTCTTGAAGGCCTCCTGCCTTTTTTTTTTCCTCTATCCAAAAATTCACTGCTCTTTCCCTTCACAGTGCTAAAATCCTGCTAATTTCCAACCCAGAAACTGCTGCAAAAACCATAATTTTCCTCCTTCTCCCACTCACAACTAACCTTCATTCATTCCCCTTCCTCTGTTTTTATGATTTTCTTTCCTCCCTTCATGAAAAACCCCTTTTTTCCATAGTTAAAAACTCACTTTTTAACTATTTCGGAACCTCCCTTTTCCATTGAAAATACATCCTCGATCCGCCTTTTTCCTTTGCAAACCCAAAAACCCACTTTTCCAAACTTTTATTATAAAAAGCCAAAACACGTGTTTAATATTACAAATGGGTTGATTGAAAGACCCGATCGCACAATCGCAATCGGAGAAATCAATGGGTAGATTAAAAATAACCGCATCAAACTTCCGATGCGATTAGGTCTCATGTATATAAACCCTGCCCCTTTCGCTTTCGTTCCATATAACCTTCACCCCGGGACCAAGTGTTGAAGTCCCAAGGCGCTCATCGCATCGGGGCTTCCAATCGCACCACCCTTAGCCTTTTTTGCGATTGCGATCCACCGATCATTTCTCAACCGTTGATTTCCCCGTCGATCCAACGGCCCTGTGCTAATTGCTACATCGCAATCACAATATATAATCGCATCCCCTCTTCCACGCCTCCCGATTTCGATCTCTCCGATTCCATCCTAGTCGTCCTTTCCCCTCGCAGATCCAACGGCCCTGCGCTAATCACTCCATCGCTCCCGATCGCTCTGATCGCACTCTCCCTCCTATTGATTGTGAGCCGTTGATCAGATCTCCGGATCCAACGGTCAGCGCTCAATCACGCTCCCGCTGCCGATCGCAATCAGAACTTTTGTAATGTGTCACCCCTTTCTTCCTCTGATTTCCGACTGCGATTCCATATGGGCCCCACCTAGTACGTTCTTGTCCTCGCATTTTCATAACATTTTCACCCATCTCCTTTGTATCTTCATTTTTAACCAAAGTTTCATGTATTCCTTAAAGTCTCGTGTTCCATTCCATTTCATAAGGCCGTCCCTCCGATTGATCTCCGCCGTTGATTTTTGTCCCCAGACCGCAATCTAACAGTCCGCGCTGCATTCTGCCACCAAACCCTATTATTCACCATATCAAAACATTGTCCACCATTGTTCCATTTAAAACACTGTTCCGCCGCCGCCGCGTTATTTTTCTCCTACCCCCCATTGTCACCCCCCCTATGCATGGATTTCTTCACACAGTTGTGGGTTTTTGCAGGGTGCAGGAGGTGAAACTCCGCCATGATTACAGAGTATAGATACAACGGCAATTTTTTGCTGACAAAGGCATAAATGAAGTGGTAGACAGTCCCAGGCACGCAAAAAAAGATCTTTGAACCTTAAACCAAGTTTTTCAGGGCAAGCTTCTAGGTCAAATACGTCATAGACCACTATAGGACACGGATGTGCAGAAATTAATATATAGCAGGTTTTCTACATCAGCAGAATGCTCTCCTCCCAGAAGGGACGGGCTACCCATACTATTTTTATTATATGCCATGCTCCTAAAGAGAGTTCCGCCCTAACCGACAGTCCTTTGATGTCAGTGCATTTGTTACACAGTATGGCGGATCATTCGAGCAGTTATTCGCCATTTTGTTTATTCAACAGAGTTCTACAGGCCGCTGCAGTGAGTACACACGAAGACATACCTGAAGTAAATGGGAGCCTGACAAAGACCGTTCCATTAGCCAAAGAGTTATTTCTGCAAGGGAAATTCAATGCAAAACACATCTGCAGAGTAACCCTCACATCACACAGAACCATGAAAGACAGCACAAAGCTCCCACAGAGCTTGATCTTTAATGAAAATCATTTATTACAGAAGATGTGCATGTAAGTTTCTTCGTTGGGCCTCTCAAAGACCCAGAAGCCATTAAGTCTGTATTAATTTTAATTGTATATCTTTTGACCTCCTCATCCTTCTATATATACTGCTGTAGAAGATGAGTGAGGGGTTGGTTGCAGAACTTTGAAATAAATCTGAGCTTGAGACTTCTATCTGTACATAGCGTTCACTGGCCCTTGGAGCTCTGCTTGCACTAGAATAGTTAGGCTGAATAGTGTAGACGGTCGCTGAACTAAAGCATTGTACTTGAAGATTGTAACTGGTTTGGAGCATCAATACAAGCTGATTTATGGGATCCTGGTCTATGTTGACGGTGATGTTATTCTCATTGTGACTTGTCATTTTGTTTCTGTTTTCGCCGTGTTTCATATTCTACTGTAAAGGACCATTTAAACAGGGCTAGGACCTACTGTATATCAGTAACCTTCTCTGGCTGAAAAATCTTTATCGAAATTTTTTCTTCCAACTGTGTTATTTAAGAATGGTTTAATTCAATTTAAGCATAGGAATGTTGGCGTTCCCTCGTCTTATTGTTTAGCTAAATATCAGTCTTGAATGTAATGTTCATTATTATTTAGGAAGAGAAGAAACTGTGGAAGAAATGGCATGCCCTGGTCCTAGTTTCATCTCCAAAGACTGTCTGAATATTTCCCTTGGAGTGTGTTAAAAGCTGGCTAGTTTAGAAGTACTTACCAGATCTTAGACCATTCTGTGTTATCTTGTGTTTCCCTCTGTTTTATATGTCTACTGTTGAAAGTGTATCAAAGGTTGGCTAGTTTAAAAGTACTTACCAGATCCTAGTTTACTTTCATGTCCTTCTTAAGTGTTTGTCAAAGGCTGGCTAGTTTAGACGTACTTACCAGATCCTAGGTTGCACTTTGTTCTACATCTGTTTATATTTCTTTCTTGTTATATCATTTCATTCCATAAATCAATCTTCAAAGAGATCCTAGACATAGATGACTTGCCCCATGGACCATTCTTGAACCTGCTGTTCCAATTAAACCCTACTATGACTCCATAGCCCAATGGACTAAAACCTGCAGTTATCTACGTCTTTGGCCGAAGCTTGTCCTATTTGCTTGCAACTCCTCACTTTTGAAACTCTTTGCATTGAGAACTCCCCCCTCAAATAGTTTTCATGCTCAACCATCCAAAAACAAACAAAACCCTTGGTCTTCATAACTAGCCTAATATCGTTCCCCTAAACCTCAAAGACAAATCCATCCTTGCACTTATTGGAGATATCCCTCTCCGGATTTAGGAGGGCTAGATCCTAGGATCCCAAAGTGGTTGAAACGATGTTGCTTTCTGTAATTGGAATCTGCCAATCTTACTAATAAATTACAAATTCCTAACACAGTCCTTCATATGCAATTGGCATATAGTGACTGGAAAACTCAAACAACCCTGCTTCATTTCCCTCTCTTCTAATTATGCCAGTCCAAAATATAACTGATTGCTTCTGTTTGTTGACATTCATTATATTTAACCCCAAACTCATAAATTCTTCAACATTTTGATATAATAATAAATAAACAAGCAGTGAGGGGAATTTGAAGGAACCTGTGAGAGAAAAGCTCATTAACTGAGAGTTGACAGTCTCTTGCCAAAAATATGGAATATCCAGAACTGTCCCTGGTTTCATCATCATTGCGTACATTCCTAATACTGATTTGTCAACTTTAAGGGCATTATCTTTGCCCAGAATTTTGACAATACAACTCAGAACTGGCCTATTCTCAGCATCAAAAATCTCCAAACTGAAGTCTTCATCCTCTAGTTGAAAAGCTTTTGAATTGGGTTTCAGATGAAACATACACTGATTAAATTCTTCGCCTGAAAGGTTTTCGAAATAACTTGCCAATGAGTCTTCTTAGAATTGAAGTGATGACTCGTCTTCAGGGAAGAAAATCGCTTGGCGAATCAGCTGCGTGGACACCTGTAGAACATTTTCCCCTTGCGAATTCATTATAAAACACTTACCAGGATACATTGAAGAAACCAGCCAACAAATAAATTCGGGAAAGAAATGAGCTTTTGGGATACATGCAGACAGGACACCAGATTTCTTCATGGCGGAAAAAACTGGGGAATTCTTGGCATTTAGGGTTACTTGATGATAAAAGAGGGGATGATTTACGGATGACACGGTATCATGGATGTCTCTCTCGCTGTCCATGAGGGGAATGTGACCAGTTCAACCAGGTAGGGAGGATCTTTTGGTCATGGATGTGCAGACAACAGAAACAATCCACGAAATAGTGGGGAATGAAAAGGTGGTGACAACACGGCTCAAAGGGAAAACAACAACAAATGATTTGAAAAGGTGGCAATAATCAATTTAAAGCCGGGAAAATTCATAATAAATGCCCGGGATGACGTGTAAAAGCCGTTGACGTGGATTCCAGCTATCCTCCACTTCATCTCATGACGTCACTACGGGGGCTCGTGGAGTACGGCGGCAAACTTTGGACTGTTCCCCCGCAGTGAATCCATACCGTCGATCATGGTTTGCCTCGCGGTCAAACCGGTCAACTGCGGGGGTACCTGATTTGTTAACTCGCGATCTCTTTGCGCCTCCGCACTTCATCATCCACTTATAATCTTCAAGGCGTGCTACTTCCGCTCGGGTATTTTCTCGACACTTAAACATGGAACAACATACATACGACTACTTTTGGAAATGCTTCACTTTTTTTTTGTTATAGTATAAAAACGTTACACTATAGCATATGCTATTTTTGAATTTCTGATTTGATTTTTTTTTGTTTTTTTGTTTTTTTATTATCAAAATAAAATAAGAAAAAGGATATGCAGATGATCCACAACATTTGGCTCCACCTGGGGATAGTGTTTTTGCCACGAAACACTAAGAAACTGCAGATCAGTGCCTTCACTTCGGGCATGGAGTCAAAAATTTCTTGACGAAAAATGTACAATGATAACACCGGATATATAAAATGATGGTCAAACAAATTTTAGTGTTGGAAATAATGTTTTAGATATTTCCCATTCACAGGCATATCTATTACTTCTCCTTCAAGATTCTCCAGCATGAAGGTATTATTCTCCCTGGTCTCACTAATTTTGAACGAACCGTACCACAGAGGGTCAAATTTTCCATGTTTCCCTTTGTCTTCCCTCCAGGTGTCCCATCTTAATACCAGATCTCCATTCTGAAACATGATTTCTTTTGCCTTCCTGTCAAATATTTTCTTCATTTTTTGCTGATAAGTAAGCAAATTCTCTCGAACTTTATTTCTGCTTTCACTTAACTCCATTACATTATTCATTCTTCTAATCATGGCATTAGGTTTTGCTTGAGCATCTTGAAGGAAAGAAATCACAGGTTTCACAACCTGGGTAGAAAACAATGCCTGAGTACCGCATACTAGTTCATAAGGTGACTTACCAGTGGATCTCCTAGTGGTCATCCTTGTTGCCCATAGAGCAAAAACTAGCTTTGAATCCCAATTCTTCTGGTTTTCATTTATTGTCTTCTTCAAAAATTTTACCAATGTTTTGTTAGAAGATTCTACCAATCCATTTCCCTGTGGATGATAAGCTGTAGAATGAGACAATATCACATTGTAAGTCTCACAGAAATTAATAAACCCGAGTGAGCTGAAAACTTGGGCATTATCTGTCACAATCTTTACTGGAAATCCAAACCTGCTAAAGATATTTTCTTCTAAAAATTTCATAACAACCAAATCATTTTCTTTCCTGGTAGGAATTGCCTCTACCCACTTCGTAAAATAATCTGTAGTAGTAAGGATCCACTTAAATTGCCCACTAGATGGTGGATTGATTTCTCCAATGAAATCCAATCCCCATTGTCTGAAAGGTTCTTCAACAAAAACAGGGAGAAGAGGTAAAGGGGCTAACCTTTTCTTTTCTGCAAATACCTGGCATTTTTGACAACTTCTGACTACTTTATATACATCAGCAAACACAGAGGGCCAATAAAAACCTGATTTAAGAACTTTATGAGCAGTTACCTTCCAGCTGTAGTGACCTCCGCACAAACATTCATGATATTCTTTAATTACTTCTGAAACTTCCTCCTCTGTCAAACATAACAATAGCACACCAGCAGCATCTTTCCAATACAGCTTTGCTTCGATGATAACATAAGGTCGAGCCTTGAGTTTTAAAGCTCTGTATTTAGCTCTATTTATTGAAGGAGGACAAGAAAGAAAGCATAAATAGTGAATAATATCCTTGTACCAATCTGAGCAGAGGAACTTATATTTGATTTCTGATTTTGACTGAATATCACCTGTTTCTTCATTGACTTCCTCTATAGGGGCCAACAAATTAATTCCTAGTGCTTGGAAATTTAACTCTGTTAATAATCTGGCCAGTCCCAATCCTTTGATCAATTTCATTGGTCTAATATCCAGGTCGTATTCTTGGATTTTAGCAATCCATTTTCCCCTTTTACCTTCTACATCGCTCTGTACTAAAACGTCCTTTACAGCAGAATTAGGAACATATGCTAAAATTTGGGAATGAAGAATATAGGTTCGAAATGCTTTCAACGCTTTCACTAGAGCATATACTTGTTTCTCCAATATATTATATTTTAATTATGCATCTCGGAGCACCTTACTGAAATATGCTATAGGTTGTTCACTCTTTTCTTCATTTCTCTGTAATAACACAGCAGTGATTGTTGAGGGAGATGCAAATGAGAAAATTTGAAACGGCTTCAAATAATTTGGACTAATTAGAACAGGTGCTTCCTTTAGAGATTCTTTAATCCTTTGGAAGGATTCCCTTTCTTCTTTGTCCCACTTCACCTCAGCATCCTTTTTCAACATATCTGTTACTTTCTTGACAATCTCTGCATAATTAGGAAAAAATCTTCTTAGAAAATTAATTTTTCCAAGAAATCTCTGAATATCTTTCTTACTTCGGGGCAGTGGAATTGACTGTATTGCTTCGACCCTTGCCGGATCAATCTTTACTCCTTGTTTGGAAACAATATAGCCCAGCAGTTTACCCTCCTCCAGAGCAAACAAATATTTTTTAGGATTCAGCGATAATCCATATTTCCTACACTTCAAGAAGGCTTTTTGCAAATGCTGTAGATGTTCCTCATCAGAGTTTGAAAAAATTGTGACATCATCCAGATAAACAACCACAAACTCATCTCCTACAAATGCAATATCCATTGCTCTTTGGAATGTGGCTCCTGCATTCATTAGACCAAACGACATCCTGGCATACATGAATGTTCCCGAGGGTGTAGTGAAAGCAGTTTTGTTTTGATCTCCCTTCTCCACAGCAACCTGATTATACCCTGAAAAACCATCCACCATAGATAATCTGTAAGCCCCAGTCACTTTTTGCAAGAAAAAATCCATTTTCGGCAAAGGATAATTATCTTTCAATGAAGCCCTATTCAAGTTCCTGAAATCTACACACAACCTTATCTCTCCATTTTTCTTTCTGACTGGTACAAGATTGGAAACCCAATCTGAATATATGAGAGGAACAATTATTTTGGCCTGCAGCAATTTCTTTATCTCTTTTTCAATCAGGGCCAACAACAATGGATTGATTTGTCTGAGTTTCTGTCTATGTGGTTTGACTCCATCTTTCAATGGGATTTTATGCTGAATAATATTCTTATCATACGTTTTTAAATCATCATACGACCAAGAAAATACATCCTCAAATTGTTTGAACAGATCTATGTATCTTTCTTTATAGTCCTTCGGAATGCCTTTGAACAATATGATCATTTTAGGCTCATATTGAGTTCCTAAATTGCAATCTTCCACATTCTCATCTTGATGGGCTTTCTTCTAATTCACTGCCACATCATTAGCATCAAACAGTCTTTCGAAAGGTACCAAACCTTTTGGTAAAATATTATCTTTCAACTGAATAATTTGCTGATCACCAATCTTGTTTTTCAGAGTCTTAAACATATCAGCCACGTCATCTTCATCAGTTTCCAAATCAATCTGATGATCTTCAAAATCTTCAACCATCAACAAAAATTGCTTAATCTGCTCATCATCCTCAAAAACCTGCCAATGTTTGATATTGTCTGGGATCGAAGGTCTATGTCTCATTTTAATTTCATATCTTAGTCTCGGATTGATCGGAGGTTTGAATGTACTGGCTGAAACTGCTAAAGAATTAGCCATTCTATTCTCTTCCCTTGGAACAAACTGTAGGTTGAAAGCTTCAAAGTAGTTTTCAATTAAATCCCAGACCTCATTCCTATATGCTCTTAACCTGGGATGTTTAGTTTGACACAAATTCTTAATTTGTCTTATGATTAATTCATAATAACCAAACACGGTCATAGACTGAATTCCCATTTTCTTAGCTGTCTGCAGACTAATGATTAAGGCTTCATATTCAACTACATTATTAGTGGACTCAAACTCCAATTTGAAAGAAAAAGGTACAAGGTTACCTTCCGGAGATACAAAAATGAAACCAGCTCCAGTGCCTTCTTTAGAAAACACGCCATCAAAATAACACTTCCAAAGTCCGTTTGAATGCAGCTCCTTATGTACAATGGCTAAAGGGAGCTGCCCTTGTGATTCTTCAGCAAATTCTACATCTTCATGCAGCATGAAACAAGAGAGGTCATCCTTCTCTTGGCCATAAATAGGTGAATTACCTGCATCTTTCTTGGTGGCAGTTTTTTGAAATCTGGTTTCTCTATACAACCTCCTTTCTTCCCCATTAAAAACAGGAATGATAGCGTATGTAAAATCTAGCTTCAAAACTCCTCCAAGCTTTGGCCCCCAAGATCTTGATAATAACATACCAAATATGGCTAGAATGTCTGCCACTACCACATCCATCATAATGCTCTTGGCTGGGATTTGAGCCAATGAAACAACCATATCCTTAATAAGACCCACACACTTCACCCTTTTTGAATCAAAAGAATAAAGGTCTCTGTATGGCTTAGTGATTTGTAAATTCAACTCTTTCATCACACACAGTGGCATCAGATTGTGGGATGCGCCAGAATCCAGCATACAATTATGTAAAGTGAAATCATGTAATAGAAGTGATATATAAAAAGGAGGGACAAATGAATCTACCTCTTCAACATGAGGCCCAAAGGTAACCACTGGTTTTTCTTCTTGCATATTTACTATATCGCCCACTTCATCAGACTGAGATAAATTGACAAATTCTGCAATCTCCTTCTTATAACCAGGTGTTTTCATTAACTCAAGAAGAGGAATTTGAATTTTCACTTTCTCCAACTCTTTCGACAAACTGAAAGTTTGATTTTGTTTTGTCAACTTTTCAGGTTCTTCTTGATTTTTATTGGAATTTAAACCTTTATTAGAAACAGTAACAACTTTCTCCAAAATATTAGGATCCTTAATCTTTGTTTGGGAAACCCCAACTTGCTGTTTTTCCTTCTCTTTTTCTTCATTCATGGGCTGTTTCCCCTTATCTAATTTCTTCATCTGGTTTTTCTGCAATGGAGTTTCCATTGGAACAGGTACTGATTCCGGTTCTTTTCCCTCATCATCTTGAGTTCTTAACCTCTTCTTTGACCCCAAATCATATATTTTATGTAATTCTGACTGTATGAAGTCCGTGAACTGTCTGCAGTAATCATCCATCTCTTCTTGATCGAATGAGAGATCATTTTCTTCATCTTCTTCCACCCTTTCTTCCTCAGTTTCTTCTTCTGTTTCATCATCTTCCATGTAGACAGCAGAAATTCGAGCATCATGTTCTTTTTCATCATCATCATCCACTGAACGGGATGGAGCTGCCTCTATATACAAAGGTGCTTGCACCTGATCTTGATCATTTCTTTCTCTTTGTAGAATCTGCAGGGGCTGTTTTTTAAACTGGGGATTAAAAACCCCTCTATTTTGTCTTGCAGGCTTATTATTGTCTATTTCCAACTTCACCAATTTATTAGACAAATTTTTTATGACCTTAGTCATATCGTCAATTCTCTGGTCTTGAGCTGAGGTTTCTTCTTTAGCCTTTCCTTTATCTTGAACTTTACCAGCAGTAGACATATTAGCCTCAATCTCCAGAGCATCAGTTTGAATCTGCTCCAAAGTAGGAGACCTTCTTTCTCTCAATGTGAAGCTGAACTCTGGTTCAAATGCACCAGAAAAAATGACCCTTGCTCCAATAGGAGGGGGTTTCATTTCAACAGGCAAACTATTATACAATTTGTTAAATATTTTCACAAAATCATTCATATTTTCATCAGATTTCTTCTTTATTGCATTGAATTCTGTCAAAGAATAACCATGGTCCCTTTTTTCACCCCATCTCTCGATGAAACGTCTTTCTAGTCCATCCCAATCATTTATTGAACCATTAGGCAATCCTTTGAACCATTTCCTTGCCTCTCCACTTAGAGACTGAACAAAAAGTCTCATTACAACATCTAAATGTTCAACATTTAAATTCTCAGCAAACGTGCAAAATAAGGGCAAGTGCTGTTCTGCAGTTATTTCATCTTCACTAGTAAATCTAGGGAGTAATTTGAGATACTCCTGAGGCATTGCATTCAAGGGTTGGGGTAGATTTAATGGTGCATATCTATTCATCAAGAAAGCAGGGGCTGCCATGTTTATGCCCGGGTTAACTGCTCCTTGAGCGGGGTTAAAATGAATACAAGTTGTAGGTGGGGGTGAAAGGGGTGGAACAACTAATATAGGAGTTGGTGTATGAACGATTGCAGAGGAGCTGGAAACTATATGAGGTTGAGTTTATATAAAAGGGAAAGACACAAACTCCAAAGATTGCTCTTCTAATGTAGGTTCTTGAAAATGAATGGGTGATGATGAGGATTCTTTTTCCGAGAAAGTGAGTTTCTTGGAAATATCCTTGGATGAGAGAGTGCGTGAACTAATACCTGGTGCAAACAATGTAACTTCTGGTGTATCAAATATTTGTTGTTTCTGGCCCTTCTTTGAAACAAGCTTCTCAGGATCAGACAAAACAAGAACTTTTTGCTGAGAGGTATCCGACCTCGTGTGAGGTTTCTTAGGAGCCAGAGCTATTTTAAAAACAAACACAGCTTATTATTTCCTCCTCTCTGAACAACCAGAGGAAATATAAAACAAAACCCAGGGAAAATCTTCGAATCTTCGTCCTCGGCAACGGCGCCAATTTATGTTGTACCTTAAGTGACAATTCCTTATCTACGAAAAGGATTGTGCTTAAGACATTATCTGATTCTGTCACAAATGAATATATATGTGTCTCTGTCTTATAAAATGATGTAGGAGCATCTACCCACGCAAATAAAATTTATTTTTCACGCTTTCCAAAAGTTGACGTGGCCACAAAAACCATATTTTCGTTAAATTCATATTATTAATAGAGTTTTTTGTGATTCGGTTGAGTAAATTTAGAGATCTTATGAGGGGAGATCGGATCTGGAACGATCCAATATACTTTCCTCCACTGTTATAAACTAGTCTTCGTGCATTTGTAGGGGGGAGCCAGACGCATGTATATCCAGTGCTGCCAAGGCAACCTGGCTCATAAAAACGTATTGTAATCTGAATTTAGAAATAATATAATTCATGTGTTTTGTGGTTACGAGTTTCTTTCATTATGTATATGAGTATGCCAGTTCTTAAATTGATCCTACGTGTTGTTAAACGTAGCAAAGGTAATGCATGTTCCAGATTTATGAATGACTGGCTATTGTTGCCGAGTAGAATTGTGTGCAATCGCTATGAATGTTAGAACACCGATGACAAAGGGAGCAGATCTAGTGGAGGATTAATTTTGAGTTTGAAGTGTGTGGAATTTGCTGGAAGGCCTACACTAAAGTCAGTGCCGAGGCCTATGTTGGTTATGTGTGTAGATTGAAGCAACGATTGAGTTCTGTACAAGAGTGTTGTTGCATAAGAGTAATCGATCATGATCATCTTAATGATCCAATCGAATATAATTAAGAAATCGATGTTATCATATATTTTCTTTTTATAAAGATAAGTGCCAGAGTATTGATGGATTTTATTGTTGTATAATGAATTGTTTTGTTTAGATCGTGGGCCATAACCCACAGGTCAAGGTTCGGAATTTCTACATGAAAGGGGATTTTGGCAATACCCCAAGATCTCTTTTCATCATAAACCCTCAAACATTCATCATGTAACCTTTAAATATCAAAACCATGCATGTTCTGCAATGCTATATTCCACTTATGCTGAAATGAATGAACGGAAGAAAAAGAGAAGAGGATTTCAATCTAATATGCTATTTCAAACAGAATCTATCATTTTAAAACCCTGAAGAATTAAGTAGAGATAAAGTTAAAACAAAGGAGCGCACATTAAGGTTTGTTTAACTCTTAAATACACATGTATAAAGAGACATGCTACTCAAATCACTCTATTTTATTCACAGATATGAAAACATTGTGTAAACTAGAAAAATTTTCAGCATAAATAGGATGATAGAATCTTGCATACTCATTCATTAATTTTCCATTCTTCCGTAAAAAAATTTGGCTTCAAGGTTCAAAAACTCGGAACCTCTCTCTTTCTTGGAATCTTCTTTAAATACAAAATGACAAAACAGTTTTCAATGACAAAACTAATTCTAACTGCTTTAACTACCTGCAGTTACGGAGGTACATGCCTCAAAAAAGGTCCTATTACAATTTACATGATTTTGAGAAAATAACATAATGTAAAATTGGAAATTCCTAATCTATAGGAACAGGCGCTTCTGATACGGTTGCTGAGTCAATGGCTACTTTTTACTGAGATGCTGGAGTTCCTTTTACTGAGTCTATTGAGAATGTTTTGCACCTTTTTCATATCTCATTTTGGGTTGGCGATGAATTCTTGAAACTATGATATTCCAACCTGAATGCAACAATCTGACTGTGTGTAGGTCTCTCTGTGAAGAGGGTCTTCACCATCCATAACAAATTAAAATGCCTTTGTAAGAAATTAAACACTGTTTCTCCTTTTAAAATCTGCATCTTTTCGTGCCTGTTATCCACCTTGCTTTTTGCCAGTATTAATAAATCTTCATAAAATTTCCATATCAGAATGTTTCCTTTTTCTGTCCAACACGAAGGAAAACCTATTCTTGTCAATTTATCAAATGATATATCAAATTTTTTCACCGTCTCCTTGATTTCTAGTAATCTCCTTTCTGCAAATTTTTGGAGATCATTCCTAATTATCATCTTATTAACCTCCACATCATAGAAAAATCTATCCTGTATTCCAATGTCTTCTAATTCCTCATCTGACTTGGAGTTAATAAAATCTATAAACTTCCTAGCCCAATTGGCTCTCTTAATTACTGTTTGCTTGTCATATAGGATCTCTTCTTCATATTCTGAGATAAGGTTTTTCTCTTTTGCAATTATATTCAGGAAGTTCCAATTGGACTTCATCTCTGAGATAATTTCACCCCAAATGATATCTTTAGCCTTTATAAGTGAGATATTTCCCTTTAATTTTTCCCTGAGATCTTTAATCTCAGCTTCAGCCTTTTGAAAATTCAATTTATCCTGATTAGATTTATCTTCTAGTGTCCGTATGACCTTTGTGGCCGTTTCTAACTCTGATTGAGCTTGCTTAAGATCTCTTTCTGCTATCTTCATCTCTGTGCTGAGTTGAGCAATCTGTGCTTGGGGATCTGTATCACCTATGGGAAAAACAAAGGTACAAGTATGATTTTCAATGTGATTTTGTAAAGAAATAGCAATCTGCTTTACTTTAGCCAATTCTTCATCTTTTCGCAACAATTGCTGACAGAGTTCTTCTTTCTGTTTCTCCACCTCTGCCACTTCTGCAGCCATTGAATGTTCTGCAGCAGGTAACTTCAGCTTTCTCCTCAGGGTGGATATCTCTGTTCCAGCATTCTCCATGAACTTCTGCACTGCGACTCTGTCACTAGGATCTACACCAAACTTTATTATAATCTTCTTCAACTCGTTTTGAATTGATAAGGCCCTTGAATTGGCCTTCTCCAACTTGAGTTGCTTGATAACCTTTGCTAGCATGTTTTCAGCTTTAACACCCGTGGCATTGGTCTTGGTTAGATCGTTGAAAATTAATTGTCCATTCTGTGTATGTAAATTCATCTTATCCATCAGTGGGATCTTCTTAACATCCATAGTTATATCGATAGCCTTGAAACCACTTGATGATCCAAGAGACATCCCTGTTGGATGTGTCAGAGCCATTATGAACTGATCTTTCTCAAGATCAATCACAGTTAGCAACCTAGGCTGATTAGTGGCTATGTGATGCTTTGCATGAGCATCCATATTAGCTTTTATTCTTTGATTCCTCTCTTCAATCTGTGTAAACACCTGTTTGACTGAGGGCACCTTTTCTTGTTAAAGTTCATGACCTCCAGGGGAAGAGGGAACATTTTTCTCTTCATTTAAATGGAAAGTAAAACCTGGTGAATTTGAAGAATGATCTTCAGCCAACTTAGTTCTTTTTTCCTCTCTTGGCTCTTCATCATCTAACTCAACAACAGAATCCATACTTCTTTTATTTAATTTTTCAGTTATTATAGGTGTCTGAATGCTTGATTTTGCTGAAGTTACTTCTCCTGGGTTTGCCAACTTTTCCTGCTCAGGTCTGCTTTCGTGAGCGAAAGTAGAATATCCATTTTCAACTCTCCTTTGGGAAATCACTCTATGAGGGTCGTATGACCATTTTTCACCCAGTAACAGATGTGTCTCCTCCAACAACTTAGACACTTCACCAAATTCCTGTCTTGTATTTACCACAAAGGGTCCCACACTCATGGGAAATTTATACATGAGACGTTTCTTCATGGGAAAAAAATGCACCTGATCTACATTGAGACTCTCTCTGATGAATTCAAGGGCAAAAAGCCTCATAGGCACAAAAGTTGGGAGCCTGTACGGCTCAATATTTGTTCCATACAATCTTATCTGAGAATGTTCCTCAAACACAAACCAATCTCCAAACCTGCAACTAGGTCCCAATTGTAGAAACTCCCTGGATTTTGGTAAAAAACAAGGGGGAGAAACCCCATTCATTACCTCATATGCAATTGGAATATAGTGACTGGAAAACTCAAACAACCCTGCTTCATTTCCCTCTCTTCTAATTATGTCAATCCAAAATATAATTGACTGCTTCTGTTTGTTGACATCCATTATATTTAACCCCAAACTCATAAATTCTTCAACATTTTGATATAAGAATAAATAAACAAGCAATGAGGGGAATTTAAAGGAACCTGTGAGAGAAAAGCTCATTAACTGAGAGTTGACAGTCTCTTGCCAAAAATATGGAATATCCAAAATTGTCCCTGGTTTCATCATCATTGTGTACATTCCTAATACTGATTTGTCAACTGTAAGGTCATTATCTTTGCCCAGAATTTCGACAATACAACTCAGAACTGGCCTATTCTCAGCATCAAAAATCTCCAAACTTAAGTCTTCATCCTCTAGTTGAAATTTTTTTGAATTGGGTTTCAGATGAAACATACACTGATTAAATTCTTCGCCTGAAAGGTTTTCGAAATAACTTGCCAATGAGTCTTCTTAGAATTGAAGTGATGACTCGTCTTCATGGAAGCAAAGCGCTTAGCGAATCAACTGCGTGGAAACCTGTAGAACATTTCCCCCCTGCGAATTCATTATAAAACACTTACTGGGATACATTGAAGAAACCAGCCAACAAGTAAATTCGGGAAAGAAATGAGCTTTTGGGATACATGCAGACAGGACACCGGATTTCTTCATGGCGGAAAAAACTGGGGAATTCTCGGCATTTAGGGTTACTTGATGATAAAAGAGGGGATGGTTTACAGATGACACGGTATCATGGATGTCTCTCTCGTTGTCCATGAGGGGAATGTGACCATTTGAACCAGGTAGGGAGGATCTTTTGGCCATGGCTGTGCAGACAATAGAAACAATCCGCGAAATAGTGGGGAATGGAAAGGTGGCGACAACACGGCTCAAAGGGGAAAACAACAACAAATGATTTGAAAAGGTGGCAATAATCAATTTAAAACCGGGAAAATTCATAATAAATGCCCAGGATGACATGTAAAAGTTGTTGACGTGGATTCCAGCTGTCCTCCACTTCATCTCATGACGTCACTGCAGGGGCTCGTGGAGTACGGTGGCAAACTTTGGACTTCTCCCCCGCAGTGAATCCACACCGTCAATCATGGTTTGCCCCACGGTCAAACGGGTCAACTGCGGGGGTACCTGATTTGTTAACTTGCGATCTCTTTATGCCTCCGCACTTCATCATCCACTTATAATATTCAAGGTGTGCTACTTCCACTCGGATATTTGCTCGACACTTAAACATGAAACAACATACATACGACTACTTTTGGAAATGTTTCCGTTTTTTTGTGTTATAGTATAAAAACGTTACACTATAGCATATGCCGTTTTTGAATTTCTGATTTGATTTTTTTTTTTTTTTTTTGTTGATTATCAAAATAAAATAAGAAAAAGGATATGCAGATGATCCACAACAGGACCAACGGTCTCAAAGAGGAAAACTCGTGTTAAGTACGAGTCAGCACAACACTACAAATTTAGTTAAAAATTCCATAAAGGTGAGTTCTGTCTTTTTTTCACCATTTCGCTAAGAATTTCAAAGAGCAGTAAGAGCCATCGAGGAGAGAAGCATTGATATCAGCGCTTGAATGTAACATTGTGCTACATATTTTCTACAGGAAACTACAAAGGTAGATCAAAAAGGGTACACAGGGTAACATAGAGTCCCCTATGGGTGAAATTGCTTCCTAAGGCAACCATATACTAAGAAAAAACACCAGAGGATAAAGGTAAGTGGTTTCCATCCTCCAACACTAAGATTGCTCCATGAAATTTACACACAAAAAGTTAAATTTGGCAATTAAAGAGTAAAAAAAAATGCATTTGTTTAATACCTTCATCTCCAAGACATCTTCACATAGCTCTCAAACATCTTACCACCTTCCTATCACATCCATTAAAATGGGAGGGGGATTCAATAAAAGGGAGCCCACTGACATTAAGAGAATTAGGAAGCATCCTAAAGTCATGGAAATTTTCAGAAATCACCAATGGATGGGGTTCTTCAAGATTTTTAAAGGTTTTTATGAAAATATAGCTCGATAATTTATAGTGGCTCTACAATCACACTCAGAAGAGAGAGCCACCACTATGGTTAGGGGCGTATCCATCACACTATCACTTGAACTCATAAGAATAGTTATAAATTTTCCCTTAGGAGTTAAATGGGTTAAAGAGAGGTTGCCAAGCACTGTAGCCAAGAAAAGCTTCTTTCTGCCAGGAGAATAATACATTGAAGACAAGAATGGAGTGAGGAGAGAAAGCCTTCCATATCCCTGGGATGAAATATCCTTCCATATCACGAAATTTATTTCTTGTGCAGGCTGACTTAGTGTAGTCTATGGGTATCATTTTAGGTTTTTGAATGAGTTTATGTTTCAAGGAGAACTCCCTCTAGAGAATATATTAAGCATCCCTAATTTCCTCCTAAACTCCATAACTGATATGATCAATAAGGCGAGGCAAAGAAAATACCAGAATTTAGCCCATCACGGCCTTATAAAAATTATATTGAATGATGCTTTGAGAAGATTAAACCTCTTTGTACCTTGGTCCTCTTTCATAGACATGGATAGGGAAGCCTTCGTAGCCACCCAAATAGGACAAACCTTTGCCTCTAGTCTTAGAGAGAGAGAGATAGAAGAGGAAGAAGAGGTGACTAAAGAGAAGGTAGAAGAACAAGAAGAGGAGGTAGAAGATGAGGAAGAAAAATAAGGGATGGAGATTGAATCATAAAACATAGAGACAATAGATAGAGAGAAAGAAAAATATGAGGGGAACAAGGAAGAAGAGACAAAGGAAAAGAAAGAATTGGACCCTATCCTAGGTAGTGAAACATCCCTTCAAGGCACTAGCATGCCACGAGACATTATAGATCAAGAAGTGGCTACTACCCTAGAAAATTTGAGCACACCTGTAAACACAAAAAGGAAGTGGCAAACACCTATGTATTTCAGGACTAGGAAGAGTCAATAGGTGAGGCAAGCATGGAAAATTTTAGGGGCTAATATTTGCAGGTGGGCTAATTTTTCATGCTTTTTCCAAAAAAAAGATTCGCCAATTTCCATTTTTTTAAAAATTGATTCGCCCAAATTTTATGGTATTAAAATATTTTACACTAAAAATCGCCAAAATTTATATATACTAATATCAAATGATTATAAAAAAAAATATTTTTAGAAAAATAACATAAAAAAATTTACAATTTACATATTGGAGACTACTAAGATTCGCCAAGTTTTTAAACTTTAAGATAAACATCCATCCTTAAAATTTTCCCTGGAGGCAAGGGAAACCACAGACTCCCAGCAATAGCCCTATTGCCATTGAGGAGTCACCTAAGAAATATGATGAAATAAGGTTAGAAGAAGGAAGGGTGGAAGAGGTCACCTCACTTGTAAGGACCCCTATGACCTACATCAGAAGACACTCAGCAAGGTTTGCACCCCATACACCTCATGCAACCCCAAAGACCCTCAAAAGACTAAAAAGAGAGGAAAAAATAAAAATAGGTTCTTCAATAAGCAAAACAGAGTTTGCTACAAGAAACTCTATTTTTGCTACATGAAACTCCAATAGGCTCAGAATTAGAGAAAAAGGCCTTGGTTTAGGAAGAAAATACAACCATGGATGGGAAAAAGGTCAAAGAAGTTGAGGAAAAGGCACAAAATGAAGGACAATATGAAAAAGAGGGAGAAAAATATGACAAGGAGGAACCCACCTCACCAAAATTGGTCCTCAAATATGTAGCACTAGTGCCAAACCTTAGCCCTCATCCCAATCTCAGCTCGTACTACACATAGATTGAAGGAGGAATATTGATTCTTTAGAAGTTCACAGTGCCTTTATTTTATTAGTTGGAAGAAGAGAGGGCACACACTCATCATTGGATGAAGCTTGCCACATCTAAAGGTGTGCATGACATGGGGGTCATGGAGGGAAAAGTGGTTGAGTTGGGGAAGGATTTATCTGATGTTAGGTTCGGAGAATCCATGTTGAAAGAGAAGCTTAAGAAGGCCGAAGCATAGAATGTAGCATTGTAGGAGAAACTTTAGCAAAAGGACAAACAAATGGCCACCATCGAATATTTATGCATGGAGGAAATTCAAAACATATATCCATCAGGTTCCTATGCAGTTTAACTCAAGGAGTAGTGGCTCCTATTTCAAATCAAAACATTAGCCTCCCATGGATCCTAACCTTTTCAGAACTGCATACAGTTCATTGAATTTTTCAACCAATCAAGTGTGGAAGACAAGGAACGAATGGCAGAGTTCTACATGCACAACATTGTGTTGACAGACTTGAACATTTGGGACCCAAATCCAAGGATGGGAGACCTGCAGTTAATGGCATTGGCATCATGGATGGTTAATGAAGAGACCAGAGCATAATAAGTAAGAAGGTTTATGAGGAGAGAAATCATAGAACCTTTACACATTAGGGCAGAACTATTCTTCCCTAGGGGAGTCATCAACAACCATCTTAAGATAGAAAATGATCTTGCACTTGCAGAAAAATACCTCCACACACAAGCTCAAGCCATGGCTTACTTTGATGATGTTTCTAGGTTGTTGGGAGATGAGTGAATAATGGATAGCCAAATGAGATGGAACAACCTCCCTCATAGCCTTAGAAACATGGAGTACCACACACTAGAAATATTGAGAGGTGCCTTAGAAAGAGCACCACTATACAAGAGGGCCATGTAGGACAAAAAGATTTAGTGGCTTGGTTTGAAGCTCACTCCACCCTTGATGCTGGGGTTGACTCTTGAGTGACGGAAAAAACCAAGATGAGCAGAAAAAAGAGTGGGAAGAAGAAGAAATGAATGATGGCTTTTACCCTCTTGAAGGGACTCCCACACTTCTTCCTTGGGAAGTTAGAGGGTCCATCAAAGCTTTGAAAGAAATGTAGAAGGAGGACTAAGTTTCTCAGAGGATGAGCAACCATTTGGCAGGGGGGTGATGATGATGTCCATCATTAGGTACATTTGGAGGGGTTAATTGTCACCTTTTCACCTTATTAAGTCTCTTTTTCTCACATTTTAATTATATTCTGGTCTTATGTTGCTAGTGTAGATGGTGGCTAAGGCTTGTCATACTTCAAATACCTAACATGACATAAATGCAGGAAAATCACAAAGATATTGCATTTCTTATGAATATTTTTCCATTAAAGCTAGGAGTAGACAAAAAGGAGATATTCTAAGGGAATTTTCCACCTCCTTAACTCCCAAAGGTAGCCAAGGGATCCTTGAGATTCCCTCCAACAACTCTAAATCAAAGGAAACCAAGAAAACACAAGATCAAGTGCACCAAAGCTACACTTCACTTGCAGTCAAAGTGGACACATCACCTACTTTTTAGGGAGTTGTTGGTGGCTACCCTCTAGGTTAAATAGGACTGAGAAAGAGCTCATTAGGATTCGAACTTTGAAGGAAGCTAATAGACTCTTAGCTCTTGTAATAGGTTTTTGAGACTTTCATGTTGATGTATGAGACTATATTCTGCAATAAAATGAGTATTCAAATTATGATTCATTGATCTAGTTTCAGAGTTCCAGGCTTGTGGGTTAGGGCCCAATCCATTGGGCTTAGTCTCTATTGTGTATTCATTCTTTACTTTTTTGTCATTGTAGCTAGTTTTCTTATGAGTGTTTAGCTAGTTTGCTTACTTATTCAATTCACTGTTTTTACTTTGCTTCCATTTGTCTTTTGTTGTAGATTAATATTTCTTACATGTTGGTAGAATATTTTATAAACACATAAAGATGTGTGTCAAGCCTCCCTCTCTCATATATTTCATTGGATCTTGAGGAGGGTAGACCTTCTCCACATGCCAAAATTTCTTTTTAGTTTATGATTTCTTTGAATTAATATTTAGGTTGTTGTAGTGCCATGAATATGTTTATAATGCTATGTTATATTTTTGTTTGTAGGCTAAAGTAGGTTTTCTTTCCAAATTCAACTCATCTTTTCCATTTCCTTCATCATAAATCTGTTAATATTTGTTGCATGAACAGGTAGTTTTCTTGCGGGTTCAAGTAGCACAACAAAGGAAGACTTCACCAGCACCTTTAACTTCATTTATCACTCTTCATCAGCCTTATTTTCCTCAAAATCACCAGTAGACCTGTTTTTCAGATTTTTCATCCTCATACTGTGAGCAAACCCTAGAGGTGCAAGATAGAATTCTCAAGAGGTTCTAAGCTTATCCAAGGGTATGCCCACCTTCCACTCATCGAAACACACCTTCACTCCACCTTCCCTATACATTTCCCACACATTTTTGGCCTCAAATTGCCCTCAGACTGTTTCTTGTTGTAATTCGGGACTTTCCTGTAGCAGTACAGGAAACCTATAGCAGCACTTGCACCAACACCAGTAGGCCCCTCCTTAAGTCGAGAAACCACCATCCACCTCATCTAGACCTGTCAAAACCACCTAGATACCTTGAGTGTGATGTCCCTATATTATTTGTGTAGTCCCTTATTGTTGTTACTGTAGCCCCTTATTGTTATTGTTGTACCCCATTAACCCCGATATCGTTATTATTTTTCCCTTACATTATTATTGTTAGGTTTCCTAGGATTATATTATGACCCCATGGACTCCTATATATAGAAAGGAAGTTTTTTAATTTGTATCATCCAAGAATTTTTCATTTATATAATGTAAAGGAGGTTTTCCCCTCAAAGTTCCTTATTTATAAGGCGTTGATCTCTCTTTTCTTCTATATTTGGAGCTGGTTTCATAACATTTGGTATAAGATCTTTGGATTTTAGGGTTTCACTGCTTAAAATAGGTCATCCTAGAATTTTCACTAAAAAAAAATTTCTACGAGGGTTCATACACTAAAAAAAAAACCCATTTCGAAGAAATATTGAGGAACTCCGTGTGAAAATTTCAAATCTTGGTTCGTAATATTTTCAAAGATATGATATGTGGAAGTTAGAGTTTTTGCATGCTCCTGAATGTCATATAAAGGAGGTTACCATCATAAAATCATCATAACTCTCTCTCTGAGCATCTAATTGGAATTCTGTAAAACGTGGTCGAAATTAAGCAGACTTTAGTTTCATGTGTATCAATTTTAGAGCCGAAGGAGGAAACAATGACATGTGGCACTCTTTACAAGGTCGCTCTACTGAACCAGTCCATAATTAGGTCATTGTGGGGGATTGGGCATAACTTTATCTTGAAGATTCCATATCAGATCAGACATGTGGCATTCGAAACAAGATTCATAGGGCTACTACAAGATCTAATTTCAAATATTGAAGATCTTAAATCACATATATAATTTAGTTTCAATATTGAGATCCTCAAAATCAAGAAAAAGATGTGTATTTTTTATTCAAATTTCATAAGTATTGTTTGAAAAATCAGGTGAAGTGATTCCAAGGGCATATTGAAGTATATGTATCAGTATTGGGTTCTAAAATTCCCCCTAAAAATAATTCAACACCCATTAAGCCCTCAAAATACTCTACTATGACTCATGAAGAGGAAGAAGTGCAACATGATATATCAAAATTACAAGAGCAAGTGCACCAAATTCCACTCTTGCAAAGAGAAACGAAAAATGAAATGGAAGGTTTGAAGGAAGGCATGGAAGCTAAGATGGATGGTTTGAAGAAGGGCGTGAAAGCTAATATGGATGGTTTGAAGAAAGGCGTGGAATCTAAGATCAATGGTTTGAAGAATGGAATGGAGGACATGGAATAAAAAATGGAAGATATGAAGAATGATATAAAAGAAAACATGGAAGTTTTGAAAAAGTTTATACAAGAAATGATTCCTAATGTCAAAAACTTAGTAGAGGAAACCCATGATGAGAACAAAATAAATGTTAATCTTGATTTCATAAACTCTAATTTTGGATTAAAGACCCACCATATTCAAAATATCGATATGAGGAAGTTTGATGGGAAGGATCCTATAACATGGATACTACAGATGGAGCAATATTTTGATCTCAATAATTTGAAAAAAACACAAAAGATATGCCTTGCAACTTTATATTTAGAACAAACTGCCTTTGTATGGTATTGATGGCTTTTATCTCATAAAAAAATTGTCACTTGGTCAATTTTTACGGAGGAAATGATAGCACATTATTAGGATACAAAGAGAAACACGTTCTTCAGCCAATTGATAAATCTCAAACAAAAGGGTTCAATGGTGGAGCACATTGACTTCCAAAAATTAAATATAAGGGTAGCTGATATTCCATAGGAGCACAGGATTGATGTCTTCATATGGACTTTAAAGGATAACATCCAACATGAGGTTCGCCTTTGTGAACCTGATTCATGTAGAAGGCATTCAGGCTGGAAAGAAAAATTGAATGTAAAATTATGGAAACAAGGAAGCCTACCACTCACATCTATAAATATGGAAGTGTTGCTACTCCTAGACTTCCACAACCTACAAGGTTGACACCAAAAAAATTGGAGGAAAAAATATCAAAAGGGCTTTGCTACAGTTGTGATAGAAAATACACTAGAGGTCATAAGTGTGCTGAGAAGAAAGTATTTTGCATAGATTTTGAAGAGGAGGAAGAAAATGAACAAGAAAATTCAAAAGAAGAGGATATACAACAGGAACCAACGCTATAGAAAGAAGAAATGAGTCTAACCATATCCTGTAATTTATTGGCAAGAATTACCACTCCTTAAAATCTCAAGATAGAAGGACATATCAAGAAGAAAAAGGTAATAGTGTTGATTGACTCGGGTAGTACTCCTAATTTTATTCATTGTAAGCTCACTATTAAAGATAAATTTCCCATTTCTGTGATTGATGAATTACATGGAGCAATTTATTTTACCTAGTTAGATCTTCGTTCAAGGTATCATCAAATTAGAATGAAGACTAAATATATTCTGAAAACAACATTTCGAACTCATGAGGGTCATTTTGAATTTTTGGTCATGCCTTTTGGCCTTACCAATGCACCTTTTACATTTCAAGGGTTGATTACTTCCATTTTCAAACCCTTCCTTAGAAAATTTGTGTTAGTATGTTTGAGGATATACTAATCTACACTAGGTCTTGGAAGGATCATATTCAACATGTTGGCAAGATGCTCAAACTATTGGAGGAGAAACAATTATATGAAAATACCTCCAAATGTTTCTTTGGAGTACAGGAGGTGGAATATATGGGTCATATTGTATCTCATGGGGGTGTTAAGGTAGACCCTAACAAAATTAAATCCATTAAGGAATGGAAAGTCTCCACAACCATAAAGAAGTTGCGAGGATTTATCGAGTTAACAAGGTATTATCACAAGTTTGTTAAGGATTATGGGAGAATAACAACAACTCTAAAAACATTATTGAAAAAATATGCATTTTCATGGAATCCTGAAGCAACTAAGGTCTTTGAACATCTTAAAGAGGCAATGTGCCTAGCACCGATATTAGCTACGCCAGACTTCACAAAAACCTTTATTATGGAATGTTATGCCTCAATAAATGGAATTGGTGTTGTTTTAATGCAAGAAGGAAGACCCATTTCTTTTGAAAGTCATCCAATCAAAGGAAAGTATTTACAGAAAGCTATTTATGAGAAGGAATGTTGGCAATACTACATGCACTAAAGAAATGGCGACCTTGCCTAATGGGAAGACACTTCAAGGTAAAAATTGATCATGATAGTCTTAAATAATTTTTGGAACAAAGACTATCGTCAGAAGAGCAGTAAAAATGGGTCACAAAGATGTTGGGTTATGACTTTGAAATCATCTACAAAAAGGGAACACAAATCTTGTTGTAGATGCACTCTCAAGAAATGATGAAGAGGTGGAATCATTGCTTTGTGCCATTTCTATTATCCAACCATATTGGATAACCAAAACAAGGGATGAATGGAAGAAGGACGAAGAAGTGTAGACACTCATTAAAAAGTTGCAACAAGTTCCTAGTACATCTAATACATTTAGTTGGAAAATGATTCCTTACAGTACAAAGATCACTTATATCTTTGTAAGAATTCCCAACTAAAACAAAATATTATTTTGGAATTGCACACTTCTCCCTTAGGAGGAAACTTAGGATTTTTAAAAAATTACTATAGGGTGAAGAAAGATTTTTTTTGGGATGGCCTTAAATATGATATTTAAAATTTTGTGGTAGAATGTCTGGTTTTCCAGCAAAATAAAGTTGAGACAATTAATACCCTGGGTCTTTTACAACCTTTATCCATTCCAAGTCAATGTTGGGAGGAGATTTCAATGGATTTTATCACAGGTTTACCTAAGTCCGAAGGAAAGAGTGTCATCATGGTGGTAGTTGATAGAATTACCAAGTATGCACACTTTTGTGCATTATATCATCCATTTAAAGCAAGTTCAGTTGCTACTGCAATTATGGAAACAATTCAAAAGATACATGGAAACCCAAAGATTATTGTAAGTGTCTGAGATCCCATTTTACTGGAAATTTTTGGATGAAATTATTTTCTTGTTTGGGTACTCAACTAGCTCATAGCTCATCTTATCATGCTCAATCCGATGGGAAAACTGAGATAGTGAACACATGTTTGGAAGGCTATCTTCATTGTTTTGTATCTGATAAATAAAAGTGGTTACCTCTGGCTGAATGGTGGTATCACACTTCCTTCCACTCTGTAGTAAAAATGACCCCATAAATGGTACTTTATGAATACCATCCACCGTCCATCACATCATATTTAAGATAAAATTCTAAGTTTCAAGCAGTGCAAGATCACATCAAGCATCAACAACAAGTTGTCCAACTCTGAAAGGATAACCTAAATTTGGCACAAAATCAAATGAAACAAAAGTCAAATAAACATTGCAACGAGAGAAGTTCTGATGTAGGAGACTGATTATTTTTACACCTACAACCATATAAACAAATGTCCCTCAAGAAAGCTAAGAAGAATAATAAATTATCGCCAAAGTACTATGGTCCTTACAAGGTGTTGCAAAATATTGGTACTATGGCATACAAATTAGAGCTTCCTGCTTCTTCTTGAGTCCATCCAATTTTCCATGTTTCATGCTTAAAGAAGATCATAGGTGACAAACTTCCAGTTCAAACAATATTTCCAGAACATGATGAGCAAGGAAAAATCATATTGGGACCTGAAGCATTCACGGAAACAAGAACTCGACAATTACGAAATCGATCAATTTCAGAGTATCTCATCAAGTGGAATAACTTAACCACTGAAAATTCTACACAGGAGAATGAGAATTTTATACAGAAGCATCTAGAGCTACTCAAGTGTTGTGGACTACACTTTTTTGAAGGAGAGGGGCATGTTAGGTCCCTATATTACTAGTGTAGTCCCTTATTTTTGTTAGTGTAGCCCCTTATTGTTATTGTTGTACCCCTCTAACACCCATATTGTTATTATTATTCCCTTACATTATTACTGTTAGGTTGGCTAGGATTATATTGTGACCCCATGGACTCCTACATATAGAAAGGAGGTTTTGTCATTTGTATCATCTAAGAATTATTAGTCTATATAATGTAAAGGAGGTTTCCCCCTGGAAGTGGCTTATTTATAAGGCGTTGATCTCTCTTTTCTTCTATTTTTGGATCTAGTTTCATAACATTTAGCCTTTCACCCATGAGTTCTAGTCCTTCATAAGCCAACTTAGCGCTTTCTCCTCCTAGATACAAGACAATGGATTTACAATCATAGTTAGGTCATGATTAGATGCATGATTAAAAACATGATAGATATAACATAGAGTAGACAAATTGTGTTTAGCCATTTGGCCCAGCAAAGTGTTATTAGGTTAGTTTCCTTTATGGAATTTCAATTCAGAAATTTACTTTATGCAAGATGCCTTGTTTACTTCCATTTCTTATCATAGCTTAATTTGTAGATTTCTTTCATTGTATAATATTTAGATTTAATTTATTGATGTAGAATAGCTCTTTTCTTGGTGATAGAGTAAAGGATTTGAATTATTTCTAGCCCTAGGTATAAATTTATAAGTGATAGACTTCAACCAAAAACCCTAGGAATAGTACCCTTTTGTAGAGCTCATAAAAGGATGACATGAGTAGAATGCATCTGTTGTGTATATAGCACTGTCACCTCCAAGGTTTTACGAACCCTGGATTGATAAATTAAAGTAGGGTAGCCTCTGGGAGTTGCATAATTCTTGGTGCAATACCAGGGCTCACCAGTGGTTTTCTCCCACATTGGGTTTCAACCTAAAAATATCAGTGTTAATGTGTGTTGACTTGTATGATGATTTATTCTGTTCGTTCTGCACTTGATTGATGTCTAATTAATGTCTAATGAAGTACTCATACACTCATTAAAGTTAAATTGATGAAGAATTAATTGAAAAGTTAGATAAATAGATATATGTTAGTTGTCTTCATAATAGTAGCATACAAACGCAGGTTTACCTCATCAAAGTCACCTATAGAAATATGAATAGAAATTGAGAAGGTCAAGTAATTTTTAAGATATTGATTCAGCCCCCCTCTCAGTAATTTTTCTAAAAAAAATTATCGATACTTGTGTTTGGTTATTTTCATACCTAGCTAATCTTTTAAGTCACAAGCTAACATTCCAACTTGGCCTTACAATAGTTTTGGGCTTGCCTCCATAACTTGTGCAATCAATGAGGGAAAGCCAACCCTAATGATTGGAATTACACAATCTAGGCTAACAACTCTACCTTGAGCTCCAAAATTGCATAGTCATGGATTGTAGCACATAAATTGTGCGATACATCCCTTAAGCTCAAAAAATGCACAACAAAATGAGACGAAAACTTTCCTAGTTCCCGAGAATTGCACAATATTCCCCGATATTGTGCATGGAAAGTTTCTTGAAAAAGATAAAAAAGCAAATCCATAGAAAATACAGATTCGTTATTAGTTTCCTGAAGGTGGCACAGTTGTTATTTTTAGAAATTTCCACCAAGTGTCGATTTTTCCTTGGTTTTAGGCATGCACATCATAAACCCTAACCTGCTCAAATATGTTTAATCAGTGCCTCTAAATCTCATTTTCACATTTGATCTTGGATCTCTACCATTCCCAAGGATATCATGGGGCCTTCGGTGGATTTTGTGTCACTTTTCCGGGTGAGTTTTTGTTTTGTCGTCTTTTTGCCACTTTTCTGTTTGTTTTTGTCGTTTCACTTTCGTGAGTATTGTTTTTATTGTTTCTCTTCATTATTGATAGATTTTTAATGTATATTATTTTGTAGAAGTGTTGTTTTAGTTTTTCGTGTGCCTTTCATAAGTGTCGCATCAATTTTCTTGTTTTTACACCGATGGTCATTGTTTCAGCGACTCTCCTCACATATTCGATTTTAGTTCCATTTATTGAGTTTCTATCCTTGAATCTCACTGATCCATTGATACTTGGTCACATCTGCACTCAAAATCACATAATCACTTAGATATGCTTGTTTCTCATACTTTCATCAAGAAAATTTGCACTTTCCCTTGGCTAGTTTTCACCTTGCCTAGCTCGGCATTGCACAAGTCTGAGGCTCAAGCTGAGATATTAGCCTATAATACTGAGGAATGTGTAGTATAGGTTGGCCCAAATACGCATTACACAGTTCCAAGGCTCAGTCAGCCATATTGGCCACTAAGACTGCGCAATGCACAGTCTCTCTCAGTCACTTCCTAGGTTGAACTGCGCATTGTGTAGTCTCAAGCCTTAGGTTGCACCTTGATTGTTGGTACTAAAAAATGTGCAGTTCCCACATCCAGTCCCCCTCACATTTTCCAGAAAATTACTCAACATTTCTCACTAGTTCACTGGTTTGCTGGTTGATATTGCTTTGAAGGTAGATTTTCAAAAGCTAATGTTTGCTTGCCATGAGTGTCTTTTCCCTCTCACAGGTACCATAGTTGTTGAGAACTTCTCTCCAGTAGTCACTATTACCATCACACGCAAGAGAGATACTTAAAAAGACACCATTGAAAGCACTATTGGGGAAGTATTTGAGAAAACACCAGTAAACTTGATAGTGTATGCAGACACTCAACCATTGTGGAAAAGGAGTCAGATCTAACATGGCAGAAAGTTAATGAAGCAATTTTAGGAAAGAGCTTCAAGGAATATCTAGAGGACCGAAAGGTATATCTCAATGTTTGAAATTTAGGACTACACTGGATTTCATGTAGATATCTGGCCTTCCCATGTGCATATGTCATCAGCTAGATTGTTTCACATATTGATGTGAAAGCCATGACCTTGAACAGTGCCAGCGGACAAAATATTTCTACTATTCTGGCATAAGATTACCAGCTCATGTATCATTTTCATGAGCGAGAAACACTCATGGAATCATACTTCTATGACACTAACAACTATGTGAGAATAATATACATTGTTAGAGGTTGGGTGAAAGAGCCATCGAAGTTTCGTCAGACATCCACTCACACATACAAGACAAAGTCTCTCAGGAGGGCCTACCATCTCTTGGTTATCTTAAGCTTGTAGAATCGATAGTCAGTAGAGCATGGAAACCTTTCCTGAAGGGTGGGAATTTTTATTGAACCAGGTTGTGAATGAGGGGAAGATGTTCAACTGGCCAGATTTGTTGGCTCGATAATTGAGAGCCCATGTAACACATGCTCGAAATCCTCCCAAGGGAAGGAAAGTAAGGTTCTATATTCTACATATTTATTGGATGTGATCCATGCATAAAAGGAATTCCCTAACACATGTAGTTTTTAGCCCTGTACATAAAATATATGCAAACAAAGTCTTAAAATGAAAAATAAACAATAGCGAGAGCATAAAACATAAAACAAATATACCTAGAGATTTTCTCCTGGATCCCAAAACCAAGACTACCATCTTGATTTTTCATTATATTCCTTTCAATGTTACAACACACACACACACACACGCACACACACACATACACACACACACACAGATATATATATATATATATATATATATATATATATATATATATATATATATGCTAAATAATTCATAAACCCTAATCCATTAACCTTAGATTAGAACATAAACATGGCTCCCTTGAACAAATGTGCCAACCCATGCATAAAACCATAGGCAGGTCCTTCATGCCCAAAAAACAATACCATGGGCATAAAACAATCATGCCCAAAACCATGTGCTTGGAGCTAGTCATGAAAAGAATATAACCCACACCCAACATCATGATCTATACATGGACACCTCGAGACCTTGTCATGCACATCCACTACAAAGTTCTCTCGAATTTCAGCCATCAAGGATTAATGGAGAAGCTAACTGAAAAATTCATTGTTTTGCTATACAAGTTGATCTTTGAGGAAGAATCACCTTGCATATCACATGAAGCAATGGAGAAAATATCGAAGATCGCAGATTGGTTTGCCTCACCATATGGCACCTTCCTTATAATGTTCAATGATAAGAAGTTGTCGCATATTTCTCCAAGGTATGCCACCGACAAGCTTGTCGTGCAAGAAGCTTCATATCATCTCTCCACAGGGTTGTCAACAGCCTTTCATAAGAACAAGAAACCACCATGGTGAACTCTTCCTACGCAAGTTGGATTCTACGAGATCAAGAACCTGAAAGTTGTGGATGTTGAAGGAAAGGCGATCGATAATTTTTTATTCTCTACTCTAAAATTTAGTCTGTATGATCCACGTGTATATAAAAATACCATTGTGCAATAATACATTATTAGTGGCTCAACAAGAAATTTCATTAGTCAGAGGAGGATCCATGGAAGAATTACTATAATTCCTCCAAACCCCACGATTCAATAAGCTTAGCAGGAACTCTGGAGATGGCTCCAGAATTCAGAACCGCAGAGGCAATAGAAGGAGAAACCCCATGCAAATGAGAAGAAAGGTTTCTCACAGTGCAGTGGGGGTAATAAGCCGCAAGATGAAAGAAAATCCACTTATTATGAAAGAAGTTTTAGAAATTGAAGAAAAGAGGAGACAAAGGATGCAGAGAGAAGAACGGTGGAAGAGAGAAGAGAAGCGGAGGAGAAGTGAGGAAGAAAATCAGAATCAAGAACAAGAAGGGAAATAGGAGGAGGAAGAAGAATAAAGGAAATGCGCAATAGCAGAAGAAACAACACAGAAGCAAGCTGAAGAGAAATAATGAAATTGGCTAGCAACAAAGGAGGAGAGTTGACCGAAGCAAGGTTGGGAGCTTGCTAATAAAATTGAAGAATTGATTGAGATTGTAGAAATGGAGGAGGAACTGGAGCCATAGAATCAGGATGCCGACTTGATTCCAAGTGCACAACAGGTCATCGCTTAGTCTCCACCACATCCAACAATAGAGTTAGCTCCAAGTGAAGAAGAGGAATTAGTTCCTCTTGATGATGATCCAGTCGTGGACACATAAATTATTGCGTATGATGAACTTCAGAGGAGTATTGTACAAGCACGTAAGAATAACTTTCCAGATAACCTCGTATTTCCTACAGTCACCGGAGAAAGGGAGACAGTGGAAAATGCCAGGAATAATCCGAATGCCACCGTCGAATCCAACTTGGCCTTCACAGATGCAGTAATATAAAACACTCAGTATTTGATGGGTGAGAATAAGAAATTCACACATAATTTATAGGTTTTCAGGTAAGAAACATAATAGATCCACATAGCATCTTCGAACACAGCTTCCACACAGGTATACTTCGAGGGAGTGAGAGCAACTATACTTGGTGAAGCATCAACACTTGGAGAGACCATGTAGAACCTCTATGAAGATCTTTTTACCATGCATAAAGTAGTTTTCGACTTGCATGGCTTGCAACAACAAAGTAAAGACTTCATCAAAACTCTCAAGAATGTACAAGCTGTCATAATCATTGTGCATGAATGGTTAATGTGATACAAAGGGTCACAACTTGACTTGGGAAAGAAAATGAAGCCACAGGAGGAGGTGGAGAAAAGAAGAGTTTGAATGTTGATTCATAACAACAAGAAAATCACACGGTTCATTGGTAGAATTCATGCCTCATATGTACGGTTATACAATATTTTGGATGTCTTATTTAATTCACACAAGATCCCATCAGTTGGCTCGCTCACCGAATCCAAACGCAGGAGCCAGTTCATGCAAGAGATCGAAGAATATTTGGAGCACCTTATACATATTTCCACAAAGGAAGATTTGGAGTTGAATATACAGAACACATAGAACTACATCAATGGCCCTATCCAAGTGAGAAAAATGTTGGTCCTGCTATAGAAGGAAGGTCAAACTAGTTCTAAATCATTTTACCTGTATTCCATGGAGGCTAGAGTCTGCTTCTAGCTAGACACCATCACACAGTTTGGGTATGTCATCGTACAATACCAATCTTGGCACCGATATGTGATTGAGAAGCATCAAGTGGGCATTTTTGAGCTAGAGTTTCCTCAAACTCAAGCATGATAGTGTTTTGTCTTGTTAGGTTGTCAGTTTGTCTCTACAATTATTTTGTCTTATATAGGTATGAGTGTAAAATGTAATATTATTTGTAATTAATTTGTAAACTGGAATTTCAAGTGTAAATATTGGAATGTGAAGAGGCATGATGCAATGTAATGAGTCATTTTGTAAAAAAGTTGAAGATTCATGATGGGAGTCCAAGAGTCACAAAGGGGAATGTGAACAATCACTCCCTTTGTTATAAATATATCCTCATAACTTATGTAAGAGGAATTTTGGAGACAAGATCTTGGCTAGGCTTAGGCTTATAAAGGAGCTTGGGAGTTTTGTGAGAGCCTTGGATTATCCATAGTGTAGAGGGAGTATACTTATTTGGAGGAGCAGGCAATGTTGACTTCACGTTCCACTATTGGGGCTAGTGGTTCGTCAATGTTGCATGTATGATTGGAACTTTCACTTTTAATAAAATATCATATCTAATATGATTTCATGCATATGTTGTGAACAAATTAGAACTATTATTATTGTATTTACAATGTATTTTATTTAATTTACACTTATGCTTATGGAGTATTTCATTTGTATTGGTAAAAATCTTGTTGAATGCATGTTGTTGTATTATTCATCACTATTAACTTGTGAACTATTTCGCATATTATCTTGTGATGTATTTATGCTCGTGTGTTCCTTTCAAGCTGCATACTATTACAGGCTTCTAAGGGGCTCACTTCGCTCCCTTCCTATGTTGGAATCTTCATGCATCACACTTGAATTTCTGCAGGGTCGCACACTTGCTCTCACCAAAGTTACCATACATCACTCAATGTGTATTTTCAGCCAAGGCATATCATTAACACCCATTGCATCAGAAACCGACCCATAGATATAGATGGGACACCTACACCAAATGATGTTAGGTCTAATTGGAACTTCGTATCAGGGAGATCCCATGAATGTTGGAAGGTCCATCACCATCAACATTTCTAGCACTAGAAGTCAGGCCAAATGACAATCTGAGCCCTGAAGTCCCTTTGAATTTCTACACTCATGTATGGCTTCTTCCCAAATCACAACCCCAACATTTGTTTTCTAGAAACGAAAATCTAAAAGTGTCGGTGAGAATCATTTATGACTTGTCAAATCTTAAATTAAATGATGAAGGTGAAACAACCTTCTTCGAGCACATTGCTCGCTTTCTTGATTTCTGTACGAAACAAAACATCCACTGTGAGGATTTTTACTATAGGTTGTTCATTCTCACGTTTGAAGGGCGCATAAGGGAATGGTGTAACACATTTCTTGATGCCTCCATACACACTTTCGAGCATATTTTCACAGAGTTGTTTCGTGCTTTTGATATTTATGATCATAAATCTTTGTGCAAGAAAATTTGTGATTGAAAAGCACCGATGAATATCTTGAGGATTTTCGGTGGATCATTTTATCTTATCAAGGTTTCCACTTTCGAAGATGAAGTTGATTGGCCTTTCTTGTTAGGGAGATTCCAATATCTTGTTCACATTTTGAATAATCCACATGAACATGAATTTTTAGAACCTCTCCCAACATATGTCGATATTAGAGCTTCTAAATATGTGACAGACGAAGGTTTTGTTCCAAGTGACCCTTCGTCCCCTTCTCATCAAACAGCTCTATTTCCACAAGTTGAGGTGGGATAGCTTAAGAATTCATCCGCTAATCTACCACCATCTTCTCCTACCCCACATACTTAGCATTTGGGTGCATGTTGGGACTACAAATCTAATGGTTGCGATGAAGTGTTGTCTCCTCGTCCTCCATCCTTTGGTTCCTTTGGTCCTCTAGATTTTGAGTTATTGTGTTCTCTTGTTTTGAACCTTTCTTTTGATGTTCATGAGGACCAAGTTTTGGATGGCGTTGGTGTTGAGTATCCAACCTACAATATAATTTATGATGATTATGTGTGGGAATCTACATCTGAACAATAATCTGTGATGAAGGATTATTTTTCTCCTTCCGCACCTCTCCCTCATTATCTTGACATTTTCCATGATTCTGTCATTCCTGTTGAATCTTGTGAAAAAATATTTCTTGATAATATTAATTTTGATCACTCTCAGAATGCATGGAATGTTAGTTTTTCATCCGAATGCAGAGAGAAAAAATTCTCTCTTCTTGATTTCCCCAATCTCTCATATCATCATTTTGAAAGCACAGAGGGTGAAATTTCTAGGTTTCAATCTTCCCCTCTTTATGATTCGTCAGATCATGAGGATTCCTCCATTCTTGATATTGAGCTTTCTAATTGTGTTTTTCGTGATATTCTCATTAAATCATTCAGTCACAACATTAGTTTGTCCATTGTTTATATTTCTAAGCCACAAGTCTTTGATGATCCATATTCTGATGAGTTGGAACTTCTGCAAGATGTTGAGGAATTTCAACCCGAGCTGATGGTTATGTTAGGATCTCATAGTCTTGAGGTTAGTTCCAATTCTAATTATAATAATTTTGAATCTTTCAAGGCTCCTCATCACTCAGTCATGCACAATGAAAATCATTTTATATTACAATTTTCGTATCTTCATCTGTTTTGCACGATCATATCTCTTAGTCATTAGAGGAGTCATACCTAGCGAGCACAGTAGCAAAACAAATTTTTTCTTCTTTCTTTATTTTCTCACGTATCCACAGTTCGAAAGTTTTTTATTGCATGTCTTTGATTCATGGTTTGTTTAAACACCATAATGCATCCGTAGAGTGTCTTCCATGTGCACTTCGTTCATTCTTTTCTACCTGCACTTTCAAACATTGAGAATTTTGGTGTGTATTATTTTTTCTTTCTTGATTATGGTTATGCTTGATTATATTTCTTGATATTCATTCCCTCGCTTACATAGGCTAGCGAATGTGCCAGTGGTTACACTAGAAGTATCATTTCACGTAGGTCTATTGTATTCTGTGATTAGGTTAGGAGTAAGAGTAGTCATTTGTTTTTATTTTTTTTTCTTTGCTTTGATTTACTTTCCACTCTAATCTTTTCTTTTATTTTCATTGTTTTTTTTTTTTTCAATCATAGGATAACTTCTGCATGAGACTGTGTTTGGTTTCTAAAGAAAGCATGTTGAAGTCTAAGAGGAATTTGTGCTACTATCAATGCTTGGTTATCTATTCATTCCCTCTCTTTGCATGAATATTTCATTATTCCATTTGATGATACTCTGATGTAAAATATGTCCCTTTTCAGAGAAAACCATAGTGGAATCACGATGCTTGAATTTTTAACTATCATCGCCTACTATAATCTGTCTATTATCTTTTCGGTTAATCCTTGTCATCTAAGTCGAGTAGAGTAAGGAGGGGAGGGAAACCTTAAAAAGTATGTCAGAGGTGTATATAAAAATCCTTCTCTGAAGGACAACATCTTCTACTCTCAGTAAGTGGGGATCCCTTTTCCACCCCAAGAAACAAACAAGTGCCTATGCACAATTCTATGAACAAAAAATGAAAAAAATGATCAAGGGTTATTCTTTTCATTGATGCTTTTGTTTGCTTATTTTCATACTTAGATTATCTTTGAAGTCACAATGTAACCTTGTGACTTTCCCTTACAATAGTTATGGGATGGCCTCTAGAAACTGAAAAATCCATTTTAGCAACCCAACCTTGATGATTGGAATTGCGCAATCCATATTTGAATCAATACCTTGAGCTCAGAAACTACACAATCATTGATGACAACCCATAATTGAGCCTAGAAATTGCACAATCCATCCCTTGATCTCAGAAACTTCGCAATCCACTGAGCTGGAACGATGACCAGCTCCCTAGAACTGTGCAATCTTCCCCAAAAGTGTGCATGAAAATTTTCCCGAAAAATAAAAAAAGTGAAAAAGCGAAAAAAAACATGCCTAGAAAATAGGGATTAATTATTAGTTTCCCGAAGGTGGCACAATTATTATTTTTAGAAATTTCCTTCAGGTATCACTTTGACCTTGATTTTATAAATGTGCATCTATTTAATTGATGCCTCTAGAGATCATTTGTACATTTGATCTTGGCATTCCCAAGGATATCAAGGAGCGATATTTTCTTTTGTCATCTTTTTGCACATCTATCACTTTTTGTGATTTCTCTTTTGTGAGTATTTTTTTTCTTGTTTCTCTTCATTATTTATGACATTTTAAAATATATTATCTTGTATAAGTGTTTTTTTAGTTTGTCGTTTTCCTTTCATAAGTGTCGCATCAATTTTCTTGTTTTTGCACCAATGGTTGTCGTTTCGGTGACTTACCTCACATATTAAATTTTCCTTCCATTTATTGTGTTTTGACACTTGTTTCTCATTAATACATCCATAATTAGTCATATATTCACTCAAAATCATATCATCACTTAGATCTTCTTGTTTCCCACACTTTCACCGGGCATATCTGCATTTTACCTTGGTGAGGTTTCCCCTTTCCCAGTTGGGCATTGCGCGAGTATAAGGCTTAATACGAGAACTTGGCCTATGAGACTGCATAATGCACAGTACATGCTGGCCCAAATACACATTACGTAGTTCCAGAGCTCATTCTGGCACCTTGGCGACTGAGGTTGCGGAATGCGTAGTCTCTCCCAGTAACTACCCAGGCTGAATAGCACATTTCACAATCTCAAGCCTCAATCTGCACCCTTGATTGCTGGTATTTCATAATTCAAAATTCCCATAACCAGTCTCCCTCACCTGATTTAGAAACTTTTACAAGATTTATCACTATTTCACCGGTTCTTTACTTGATCTTGCTTTGAATGTAGATTTGCAAAAGCTAATGTTTTCTTTCCATGAGTGTCTTTTACCTTTCACAAGTAACATAGTTGTTAAGAAATTCTCTTTAGTATTCACTATTACCATTGCACCCAAGGGAGTTGCTTCAAAATATACCACTGAAAGAAATATTGGGAAAGCAATTGAGAAAATGCCAGTAATTTTGCCAGTGTATGCAGACACTCAACTGTTTTTGGAAAAGGAGTCAGATCTAACATGGAAGAAATTTAATGAATATTTTTCAGCTAAGAGCTTCAAGGAAGGTAGAGAGGACTGACAGTTATATGTTAGTGTTAAAAATTTAGGAATACAAAGGATTGCATGCAGATATCCAAACTTCCCATGTGAAGATGTCATCAACGAGATTGTTTACATATTGATGTGAAAACCATGACCTTGAATAGTGCTAGAAAACATAATCTTGCTACCTTTCTAGCAGAATATTTCCATATGATCTATCATTTTCCCATGCCAGAAACACTCATGGACTCATGCTTTTATGCCACAAACATTTATGTGAGCACAAGAGATATTATTAGAGACTCGGTGAAAGAGTCATCAAATTTGCGGCAGACACCTACTCACACATACAAGAAAAAGTATCTTAGGAGGGCCTACCAGCTCTTAGTTATATTTTCTTGTAGAATCTATAGTTATCGAAGCACAAAAACCTTTCCTAAAGGGTGAGAATTTTTATTGAACCAGGTTGTGAACAAGGGGAATTCCTTCAACTGGTGAGATTTCTTGGCTCGACAATTCTGAGCCCATGTAGTACATGCCTAGAATCCTCCCAAGGGAGGTAAAGCAAGGTTCTATATGTCTTCATATTTACTAGATGCGATCTATGCACATAATTTATTCCTCAGCATGAGCTAGACTTGGACACCTCGAGACCCTGCCATGCACATCCACGACAGAGTGCTCTCGGATTGCATCCATCGAGGAGTGATGGATAATCTAATTGACCATTTCATCATCCTGCTATACAAGTTTATCTTTGAATAAGAACTTCCTTTCATGTCACATGAATCAATGGAGGAAATATCAAAGATTGTAGATTGGTTTTCCACACCGGATGGCACCTTCCTTAGAATGTTCAACGCTCAAAAGTCACCGCATATTTTGACAAGGTATGCCACTGACATACTTTTCATGCAATAAGTTTCATATCATCTCTCCATAGGGTTTTCAACAACCTTGCATAGGAAGAATAAAGAACCATGTCCAACTCTTCCTATGCAAGTTGGATTGTACAAGATCAAGAACTTGAAATTCATGGATACCAAAGGAAATGTGATAAAGAAGTTTGTATTTGTTGCTAGAGACTATTATACATATGATCCACGTGGAATATGCAAAGACCATTTTGTGAGAATACATTATCAGTGGTTCATGGGACATTTCTTTAGGCAGAGGAGGATCCATGGAAGAATTTATATAATGCCTCCAAACCTTGCGAGTTGGTTAGTTTAGAAGGAACCTCATAGATGACTCCATAAAAGGAACTAACTCCATAAGCAACAGTAAAAAAAGAGAGAAACCTCGTGTAGGATAAGGGAAAGAGAAAGGTTGCTCATAGTCAAAGTGGAGAAAGAAGTCGCAAGATGAAATTAGATCCACTTATTTTGGAAGTAGTTTTAGCAATTGAGGCAAAGATGAAACAAAGGATGCAAAAAATATAATGGAGGAAGAGAGAAGAGAATTCAAGGAGAATGGAGGAAGAAAAGTAGAAGAAATAACAAGAACATAAGTAGAATTAGGAAGAAGAAGAAAGGAAATGTGTAATAACAGAAGAAACAACACAGAATTAAGCTAAAGATAAAGAATAGAACACGTCGACAACATAGGAGGAGAGAATAAAGATTCAGGATTAAGAACTTTCTCAATAGATTGAAGAATTGATTGAGATTGTAGAAATTAAGGAGGAATCAAAGCCACAAAATTAGGATGTCAACTTGATGTGGAGTGCACAACAGGTCATCGTCCAGTCTCCACCACCTCCAACAACAAATTTATTTTGAATTGAGGAAGAGGAAGTTGTTCCTCTTGATGATGATCCGGTCATGAATACATATAATATTTCCTACCATAAAATTCAGAGGAATATTGTACAAGAGCATAAGAAGAACTTTCTGGATAGCCTCACATCGCCTGCATTCATTGGAGAAAGGATGATAGTGGTGGACACTAGGAAGGATCCCAATGCCATTGTTGAATCTAGCTTAACCTTTGCAAGTGCAGTAAGATCAAACACTCAGTATTTGATGGTCGATAATAAGAAATTGGCACCAAATTTATAGGTTTTTAGGAAATATGTCGAACAACTCCACGCAACAGTTTCGAACACAACTTCTGCACATGTCTACTTGGAGGAATTGAGAGCAGTGATACTTGGTGAAGTATCAACACTTGGAGGGACCATGCATAACCACTATGAGGAGCTTGTTATCGTACATAAGGTATTTCTATGTTTTCATGGCTTGCAACAACAAAGAAAAGACTTTTTCAAAACTCTTAGGAATTTACAAGCTGCCATCACCACTATGCATGAATGGTAAATGCAATATAAAGAGGCACCACTTAATTGGTAAAGAAAATGAAGCTACGAGAAGAGCTAGAGAAAGCAAGAGTTTGAATGTTGATTCAGAACAACAAGCATCTCACCTCGTTCATTTGTAGGATTCAGGACTAATATTCACAATTATACATTAGTTTGGATTTCTCAGTACACGCACACAAGATCCCATCAGTTGGCTCGCTCGCTGAAGCCAAATACGAGAACCAAGTTAGGAAGGATATAGAAGAATACTTGGAGAATCTTAGGAAAATTTCCATTAAGGAAGATTTGGAGCTGAATAGATAGCATGAAGAACTACATCAGTGGCCCTGTCCAAGTGACATCAATGTTTCTCCTGCTACAGAAGGAAGTTCAAACTGGTTCCAAACCATTGTACCTGAATTCCATGAAAGCTAGAGTCTACTTCCAACTAGACACCATCACACTGTTTGGGATTTCATCAAATAGTACCAAGATTGTCACCAATATGTGACTGAGAAGCATCAAGTGGAAGTTGTTGAGCTAGAGTTTCCATAATCTAAAGCATGATAGTGTTTTTTCTTGTGAGGATCTCAAGTTGTCTCTACCATATTTTGTCTTATATGGCTATGTTGTAGCCTCTACAACACCCTCCAAAAAAACCCTACTTCAAAATTTTTTGGAGCCCCTTGAACTTAAAGAAAATCTAAGTAAAGAGTCCAGAAGGCTAAGTCGCTAAGTCGCAATTTTCAAATTTTTGGAAAACTGCAACCCCGCGACCTTGCGACCCCGCGACCCTGAGGTTGCAAGGTCGCGGAGTCGCATAACTCTCTGATCACCCAACTTGTGACCTAGCGACCTCATTAAATTCCTGCACGTACGACCTTTTTATATATGGGAGGTCGCTAGGTCACATTTTGCATATGAAACGGATAGAAAAAACGCCTCTGACAGGTCAACTGGAGCGCGATTTTCCCAGGTAAGTTGTCGTTTTCCTCCTGTTGTTTCCTCTTTTGATTTTTCTTGCCTAATCCTTGCATTTCTCAGCCTTTAAATTGCCCTTTACCTTAGCCATTGTTTTCGTTTATTGCTTAGGGTTTTCTTCTGATTCTAGTTTTCACCCCACTTGCCCAACTCATCATAGTTTCTCATCCAGCCTCTCATGGCATGTGCCCTGCTCCAAAAGCTATCCCTTGGCTCTTCCTGGACCTATTTAGCCTTGTGTTTTTCCAGTTAAAGGGAAAAAAAACTTCACGCCTCGCATGCCCAAAAATTCGGCAAGCCCTAACGTGACTTGCGACCCCGCGACCTAGTCGCAAGGTCACAAGGTCGCATCCCATCCATTTTTCGAAACTTGTGACCACGAGACCCCGCGACCTAGTCGCAAGGTTGCATCCCTTCCATTTTTTGAAACTTGCGACTTCACGACCCCGCAACCTAGTCGCAAGGTCGCAAGGTCGCATTTCCACTATTTTCCGCAATTCGCGACCCCGTGACCCTGCGACCTAGTCGCAAGGTCGCAAGATCGCAAGGTCGCACCTCAACCATTTTCTTACAACCTGCGACCCTGCGACCCAGTAGGTCACTTATTCAGCTTTTCCTGTGTCCGATTTGAAATAATTGATAAACTTTAATTGGTCTTGTATCATCATGACGTCTTTCTTATCTTGGGACTATTTCATGAATATGACAGGTGAATTTGAAGCAGACTTGGAGTGTATACCTATCCTCTCAGATTCCAGCGACATGGGACCCCCGTCATCTTGAAAAAAATACAAGGGCCCAGCAGTGGAGGACGTAGAGATGGACATGCCAGTGCCCCCACCTTCGATATATAGAGATACCCTCTGCACATTTTCCAAAGGGGATAACATGCGATGGTACCAAGTGTACCAAGAGTTTGCCAGAACAGAATTCCCAAAGGACCTCCCGGATCGGGAGATATACTTACAGGTCAAAAGGTCTAAGATACATCTTGCAGAAGCTCACCCGGCCATATTCCCTTACCCAGAGATGATAGACTGGATTATAAAGAAAATTGACCCTAAGAAGTTCCTAATGAGGGACAGCGAAGGCAAGGCGTTCGCATCACTCAAAGGCTCAGATGCACATGTCTATTACTCTTTGCCTGAGCGAGAGATAGACTTCACAGAAGAATGGGCTATCGCCCATGCAGTTCCTATAGTGGACACTATAAAGCAATGGTGGGAGGAGCCTGAGAAATTTAAGGTCAAGAAGGAGCAGGAATATCCAGTGGCGAGCCTCAGGAAAGTATATAGATTAGTGGCTGCTTTGCTTTGCAGATTGTACGGGTGCCTCAATGCCACCACCTTCAGCAGCACATGGGAAACTATCATGGAATATGTCACAACATACGGCACTCGTTTCAACTAGGCTGGCATATTGGTGACATCCATGCAGAAAAACTTATCCTCAGCATTGGTACCAGATGAAGGAATGCCTTCTGAATTCTATATGGCTTCTTACCTGTTGGATGCCGTTTGTTCAAGGTTTCACTTTGAGGGATGGGCACATAACTGGGATCCAAAGCAGACCCGTGCAATCCATTTACAACTCAAGATGTTTTGGGAGTCCAGGTACAAACAAGACATAGAGCCGATATCTCAAGTGTTCATCCCCGCTCTTTACAGGAAATTGTTCGGCCAAGACACTCCTTGCATGTCTTGGCGAGGCATGGAAATACTAGGCAAGGTGGCACATTGGTTTCCATTTGCTGAATATACACTCATCCGAGTCTTTGGCTCGTTCAAGGCCCCACATGCTATGCCTCGATATGTCACGAACAAAATGCTCACGCAAGAGGTCTGTTTCCAAATGTATTCGAGTTTCTCCAGGGTCCTGTCCAAGGGTAAGAAGAAGCTGTGGCCTGCACTACCCCTCACTATCGGTGCATACACAGTTAAAGAATTTAGAGAGGTAGAGGCAGAGGGAGAAGAAATGAAACGTTACCGCCTTGAGGCTTTAGAATATCGAACATACGACCCGGAGAGGATAGTTCCTGAACATTGCAAGAGGGCTAAGTTCAAATGGAACTATCAGCACACGGAACACCCGGGAGAAGATGAAAGAAGGAACTGGTACAATGCAGACCAAAAACTTGCTCTGGGGGTGGACTCTAGCCAAGAAGACCTGGATAACCAAACCTTGGAAGACAGGAGCCGTGAATTAGGAGGTGCTTCTTCCTCTCTAGCCAAAAAGCCTCGAACCAGTACAGGGCATAGTACCTCTACCCAATAGAAAGAAATAGAGGCCAAAGCCCAGCAAGAGAGAGAGAAGAAAATTAAAGAGGATGAGGATAAGTGCAAGAAGAGCCTAAGGTCAGAACAGAAGAAGAAGCAGGCCGAGGAGGCGAAGAAGGAAAAGGAGAAAAAAGAGGCAGAGGCTGCAGCATAACATGAACTCAAGAAAGAGTTAGATAAAGTAGAAGCTGACTGCCAGAAGAAAGCAGAGAAAGCTACAACAGCTGAGCGTAAAAGAAAAGCCGAATTGGAGGCAGCGACAGAAGCAGAGCTCAGGCGGAAGAGAGAACATGAAAAGGCGGAAGCCGAACGCCTACGAAGAGAAGAAGAATAAAAGAAGAAGAAAGAAGAAGAGGATGAAATGCTGGAGAACATTGAGGTATCTCCCCTTGAGGTACCCCTAGTCAGCACACGAGCCACACTCTTCGATGTTAGTACCTCCCAAGGGCAAGAGGAGGAGGTATTCGACCTCACCAGGCTCACGTTCGATCAATTCTCCTTCAAAATCCGGCAGGAGAAAAGAAGATGCCTGACACAAAATCCTTCCACTGCATCCACAGTCGCAACTGAAAAATACATAGTCCTTGATACCAGGACTAATTACATGATGATAGCATCGGCTGGCATAGCCTTCGCTGCAACCACGGAAGAGAATGTGACCAGAATGAGTAGAGAGATCGTTTCTCCACAAAACAGGCTACAAGAAGCAGAGCAGCAGGTGAAAAGGGCAGAACAGGAAAGGACGACATTGAGAGAGGAGGTTCAGCAACTCTGAAACAAAACTCCCCCTATCAATGAAGTTCCATTTACCATTCAAAGGGAGTTCGATATATTAGAAGCTACCATGAGGCAAGTCTATGGGGAAATGTTCACCATAAAACAAACAGTCGCCCCATTGGTAAGAGCCCAAACAGAGACTAAGCAGAAGCACGAGAAGCTGAAGGAGGCCTCATTTACCTTGGATAGAATGATGGATTGGACAGTGCGGTACCCTCAGGCTCCTTAACATTTTCTAAAGAAGGACAGGATTCACACGCAAGATGCCAAAGTCCAAATCCGTATGAAAATGCAGTCCAAGGATAAGCTATCCAAGGATTTAGACAAAGTAATGGCTGCATATGAACACCTAATCAGCGACATTGATTCGATGCACATAATTCACCACATTCCTTCACTGGGTGCATTGGACGAGGGGAAGACCTGGGAACAGGTAGATCAGGAAATCCAGTCATTTCTGCAGCCCATTAAGCAAGCAGCTGCCACTCCCGACCTTGCAGCGTCACAAGAAAACCTGGGCAATTTTATTGTCACGCCAGTCTGGATCTATACCAAGCTCGCCTCTCTGTCCAACTCAATCTCGCAGAAGAAGGAGACTCTAATCCAAAATGCCTTGGAATGCATGCATCGGTTGAAAGAAAAGGTCCCTTTGGTTTCTCTCATAGTAGCCGATTATCAGACTTGGCAAGACTTCCTCAAAGGACAACAGATTGATGCACCTGACCTCACGGTTTGATCCGGATTTATGCAGGAATGCAACAGAATAAACATATAACCATAAATACAGAGATGCAGTGGAAATAACACTTCATTTCATTAATATCAAAGAACTGAAATTTGCTTACGTATTTAATGGAAATAAAACTAGCTAGGCGCCGGTAGCTATATCTCCGAGGAGACATGTGGCAGTCACAGCTCGAACCGAGTTACAATGAGGCTTGAGGGCCTATTTATTATTGAGAAACAATGGAGAACCCTAAACATCCAAAACCTAACCCTAGGAGATGAAGCGCCAAAACTATGGGCCCCGTTTGGGTAAATTGGTGTTTCAACTTCCCAGGGACGTAACTTTGGCATACTATCTCCATTTGACGCTCATGATACATCATTAGAAAGCTCTATCCGAGGACTAAAAATTTCGCCAAAAATATCATTCTAAAACAAAATGATATTCACTGGAGGCGCGATGCCCAAAAAACGTCGTTTAGGGCCTCAAAACGGCTCCGGAAGTTCAGGACCCGAAAAACTGCTAAAAATAGTAAGTTATGCCGAAACTGAAAAACTGAAAGAGACAATGGTGGGGGCCCAAGTGGAATAGGCGGGTGGCCACCAAAATACACCTGGATCATTCCTCCCCCCTTAGGAAGCAATGGTCCCCATTGCGTTAAGTTCCTCCATGAGATGAGGAAATTTCTGTTGAACTTGGTCCCTGGTGAACCACTTTCCTTGGTGTAGGAGTTGGCCAGCTTTGACAACCCGATACAGTTGGATCTTCTGTTGGCGAGTGTTCTTGATTTTCATGTCCATGATACAATCTGTGGTGGCCTATTCCATGCAGTCTGGGTTTAACTCTGTTGGTGTGAGTTATTCTGCAATGCCCAAGGTGTCCAGTAGAGGTGGGAAGTAAGGACGAAAGCGATCCACATTGAAGACTGGGTGAAGACCAAGGAATGGAGGAATACTAAGCTCGAATGCATTGTTCCCTACAGCCTTGGTGACGGTGTACGGCCCGTATCAGAGCGAGCGAAGCTTGTGGTGGGGTCCAGTGAGGCGCTCCTTCTGCAAATGTAGCCATACTTTGTCGCCCACCTGGAAGTTGTGTGGCACCTGGTGTTGATCATGGCGCTGCTTGTACTTCGCATTGGATCTATCCAATATATCATGAAACTGTTGGCGGATGTGTTGAATGCACTCGATGAAGCTACTTGCTTTGTCAACTTCAGACTGGACATGAGCTGAATCGGCCTGAGCAGCTGAAAATGGAATGGCTATGTCAATGGGACATAGTGGCTGGAATCCCAAGCCCACCTGAAAGGGGCTATGGCCAATTGAACTGTGGAGAGCCCTGTTATAACTATGTTTTACATAGGGGAGGCTCTCGTCCCATGTGCGTGGATGCTTTGAATTGTACATGTGCAGAATGTGTACAATCATTCTGTTGACGACCTCTGTCTGGCCATCTGTTTGGGGATGGAAAGTTGTGGACTTGGTGAGCTTTGTGTCCAACATTGACCAGAGGCTGGACCAAAATGTGCTGAGGAACCTGCTATCTCGATCCGATATGATAGACTGTGGGATCCCAAAGTGCACCCACACTCGTTCAAAGAAGAGTTTAGCAGTGGCTTCTGCTGTGATATTCTTCTTACAGGCCGCCATGATGGCCATCTTCGAGAATCTGTCAACGACCATGAAAACACAGTCATTTCCATTCTTAGTAGAAGGCAAGCCCGACATGTAATCCATGGAGATGGATTCCCACGGTCGACTAGGGGTAGGTAGTGGAGTATATAGGCCTTGCTTCTTGATGGTCGGTTTGGCAATGGCACAAGCAGTGCAGGATCTGATGTGCTTCTCGACATCCTTTCGAAGGTTCGACCAATAGAAATACTTCTGTAGTATTGCTATTGTTTTCTTGACCCCGAAATGCCCAGCGACTCGGCTGTAGTGTGCTTCCCATATCATCTTGGCACACTCGCTTGAAGGAACACAAAGGTGTCCCAGGTGACATAAAAGTGCATCTTGGAGGTGAAAATTTGGAACTCGCGTGCCCCCCAAGAGTGCCTTGTAAGTGTGGCTGAATTCTGGGTCACTCTCATAGAGAAGCGGCCAATCATAAGTCTCGTGCCCACAAGAGTTGAGCACGGTGGTGAGCGCCACGATCGGTGGTCGGCTGAGGCAGTCTGCAACATTATTGGTGCTACCCTTCTTGTACTTTATGTTCAAATGAAATTGTTGCAGATATGTGGACCACTTCTGATGGAGATCATTCTGCAACTTCCCTTGTGTCTGTATGAACTGCAGGGGCCGGTGGTCTGTGTGGATGATTGTTTCCTTCCCCAAAATGTAATGCTTCCATTGTCGACAGGCTTGCACAATGGAATACATTTCTTTGTCATAGGTGGGATACTTGCGAACTGTCTCAGACAATGTCTCACTGTGATATGCCACTGGATGTCCCTGTTGAGTAAGAACTGCCCCAATATCATAGTTAGAGGCATTTGTCTCGATCTCAAATGGCTGTTGCAAGTCTGGTAATGTGAGCACTGGGGCAGAACAGAGGCGATTTTTCAATTCTGTGAATGCCCTCTGTTGAGGTTCTGACCAAAAGAATTTTTCTCTCGTTCCTCCCTTGGTGATTTGACTCAAGGGCCAAGTGATATGAGAGAATCCAAACACGAATCTATGGTAGAAATTAGCAAGACCCAGAAAGCTGCGAAGCTCTGTTATAGTGGTTGGGGCCGGCCAATCCCGAATGACTTGGATCTTGGCTGGATCCACATGCACCCCCCTTTCATCAATAATGTATCCCAGATATTGAACCTGGGTCATGCCAAACGTGCACTTCTCCAAATTGGCACATAACTTGTGTTGCCGCAGTGTTTGGAGGACTTGTCGGATGTGATGAAGGTGCTCTTCCCAAGTCTTGCTGAAGATCAGAATGTCATCCAAGTACACCACTACGAATGAGTTGGTGAATGGCCGCAAGATATCGTCCATCATCCTCATGAAGGTTGCGGGAGCATTCGTCAACCCGAAAGGCATGACCAACCATTCAAAAAGGCCTTCCTTAGCTTTGAAGGCAGTCTTCCACACATCAAAGGGTTCAATTGGTACCTGGTGATACCCAGACTTCAGGTCGATCTTACTGAAATATTTTGCACCTTGGAGTTGATCCAGAAGGTCATCAATCCATGGGATTGGGTACCTATTCCGGACAGTGATCTTGTTCAGCGCCCGATAGTCAATACAGAGTCTCCACGTCCCATCCTTCTTCTGTACCAACACGATCGGGCTCCCACAAGGCGATGAACTTGGTCTGATGTGACCTTTCTGCAACAGCTCTTGAATCTGCCTCTTGATTTCATCATTTTCCAGAACAGAGCGTCGATAGATCGGTCCATTGGGTAGTGGCGCACCTGGGGTCAGATCAATCGGGTGCTTGACCTGGCAGTGCAGAGGAACCCCTGTGGGTGAGGTGAAGATGTCCTCGTACTCCTCCACGACCTTATCCATTTGTTGTTGTCGTGCAGAGGGGCCCTGTCTGGAGGTCGTGGCCACAGTCTTCTTCTTGTCCTGGGGGCGGATCATCAGGAAAACGAATTTCCTGGTTTGGGAAATGAGCTTACTACATTGTTTTGCAGTAACCAAAGAGATAGTCGTAGGAGGTGGTACCTCTGGTATCCTGTACAACTTATTTCCCAAAGTAATAATAACAGCACGAGGTCGAGACTCATACACAACATGATGCTTCCACAAGTATGGTTGTCCTAATAATACATCAGAAACATCAATAGGAGCAACATCACATAATACCTCATCCGTGAAGGGCTTGATGCTATAGGGAAGGCGGCACTGCTGGCTGACACGGAGATCTCGTCCTTGGTGAAGCCACCCGATGGTGTATGGATGTGGGCGAGCTGTGGTCGGCAAACCCAACTGCTTCACGGCGTCTGCTGAAATGAGGTTCTTTTGGGTCCCATTGTCGACAATGAACTGTACCGGGGAGCCCTTTACCCACATCTGGGAGTGGAAGAGACGTTCCTCCTCCTCTAGATCTTCCGGTTCCTCCTTCTGGATATTTGTAGTGGCAACAATGGCATTGGGCTCTGCATCAATAATCTGTTTCCATTTTTCATTCCCCTTTTCAGGTTTTGATTCAGAGTCGGAGCATGCATTTGACTCAGAAGCCCTCATCTCGGCCACTAGCGACTGCTTGGCCCGACACTCACTTGTGTTGTGAGTGGAGCTCTTATGGAACTCACACCACTTTCCCGTATCCTTCTTTGGCTTTGCAGTGCTGTTATTTTCTTGTGGCTTTGACGGGTTGTATTTCGCCGCCATGCCTTGGCTCTGTCCTTTGTTCTGCGGTTTGGAAGCACCTTTCCCTTGCTTTTGATTCGCAGATCCAAAGTCTCGCTTCTTCTGTTTGAATTTCTGCTCAATCTTGGAAGCATACCGGTATGCCGTACTAAGCGAGGAGATGTTGAGGAACTCCATTTCTTCCTAAATGTATATGTGTAGACAACTGCGATACTTTAGCACCAAATGTTTCTCTGAATATTTGATACCCAACTTTGTGCGCAGGGTATGGAATAGATTCGTCAGCTCATGCACATCTTGATCCCTTTGTTGTCGCAGCGTGGTCCATTGTATGTACTTGTCCTCATAACTCCCCACGGGATAGTACTGTTCCTTGACGGCGTCTCGGAAAGAATTCTAAGTTGGTACGGCCGAGAACAGAGAGGGTTCTGTCTGGTCCTTGTTCTCACAGTAGGTTTCCCACCAGTCCTTAACATGGGGGGTAGCTTTGAGGAGTGCAAAAATAATCTTCTCCCGGTCCGAAAAGTCATGAACAGAGAAATATCCTTCTAATAGATTCAACCATCTATCTACGGCATCTGCGTCTATTTGACCCTCAAATATGGGAATGTCAAAATTTACTTGTACCTTAAAAGGAGTCGCAACTCCAGAGTGGCTACTGGATGCAGATGCGCTGCCGATGGGTAGCCGTTGAAGGATCTAAGCAAAGTTATCCATCATCGCGTTCCTTTGTTTTTCGATGGCCTCCTCGAGCAATATTTTGATAGGATCTCCTGCTCCCTCATCTTTCTTTTCGTCCCCCATGGGCGTCCGTCGAGGTTTGCGAGGCTGATCTTGCAAAGGTTCCACCAGATCGAGCCCTAGCTCCTTATACCCCGACCTCGTTGGGGACATGAAAAGAAGGATCGAGAAAAAGCAGACCGCTCTGATACCACTGATCCGGATTTATGCAGGAACGCAACAGAATAAACACATAACCATAAATACAGAGATGCAGCGGAAATAACACTTTATTTCATTAATATCAAAGAACTGAAATTTGCTTACAGACAGAATGGAAATAAAACTAGCTAGGGCACTGGTAGCTATCTCTGAGAAGAGATGTGGCGGCTACAGGCCTCTAAACTGAGTTACAATGAGGCTCGAGGGCCTATTTATTATTTAGAAACAATGGATAACCCTAAACATCCAAAAACCTAACCCTAGGAGATGAAGCGCCAAAACTATGGGCCCCGTTTGGGTAAATTGGTGTTTCAACTTCCCAGGGACATAACTTTGGCATACTATCTTTGTTTGACGCTCATGATACATCATTAGAAAGCTCCATCCGAGGACTAAAAATTTTGCCCCAAATATCATTTTGAAATGGAATGATATTCGTTGGAGGTGCGATGCCCAAAAAAACGTCGTTTAGGGCCTCAAAACGGCTCCGGAAGTTTAGGACCCGAAAAACTGTTAAAAGTAGTAAGTTATGCCGAAACTGAAAAACCGAAAGAGACAATGGTGGGGGCCCAAGTGGAATAGGCGGGTGGCCACAAAAATCCACCTGGATCATGGTTGCACGCCCATCTTCATAATCCAGTGGCAGTAGGTAGCATTGAAAATAGGTCGCAGGTCGCACTACCCAGCCAGGTCGCAGGTCGCACTCACCAACCAGGTCGCAGGTCGCAGTTTCCTTCCAGGTCGCAAGGAAACTCAACAGTCAGGCAGGCAAAGAGTCAGGAAGCCCAAAGGGCAATTTTTTATCTATAAAACTCCCTCCAGGGAAAATGCATGGGTAGCTTTTTTTTTTTTGGACTCAAGAGCAATACAACATTGTATTGAAAGATAACACTCCTTTTGCATATGAATAGAGATACCTGTTTAAAATCCTTTTGGATCTGATGTGTTTTGCTGTGCGAACACTATGAGTATTTCCTATACAGTTTCAAACATCTTTTGATTAATGAAGCTGCACTCTTAAGGGAATTGTTTATGCATTATGGTTTCCTGTACTTGTGTTAATGATGTTCAGTTTAAATGCTTTCTTAATGAATGTTAATGACTTTGTTTATTAGCATTTCGTTTTATATTTCAGGAAGTAAAGGGGTATCTTTCCATAAAGAACTATTTCTTTTGTGGTCAGAATAGCCTACAAGCATAACCCCAAAGATGTGTTGTTAACAACACCTCCTTCGGCGTGTATGCTTTATTATTTTTCTCGCTACGCATGGTGTTATATACGTGTTTAATGCATTAACCATGTATCTTGTATCATGTGAATAAGTGTGTGTCCACAGATTCGATCAAGTTCTTTTGAGACCAAAAGGAAGGTGACTTAAGCGGAAGCTGGACCCACACCCCAGACGGGATCCCTATTCCAAACGGTTCAAGGTCTAATTGGGACTTTCTACCGGGGAGATCCCCTACTGTTGGCCGGACAATTTTTTCTCGCCAACAGGGTATGAGTGTAAAATGTAATATTATTTGTAATTAATTCGTAAACTGGAATTCCAAGTGTCAATATTGGATTGTGAAGAGTCATGATACAATATAATGATTAATTTTGTAAACAATTTGAAGAGTGGTGAGGGGATTCCAAGAGTCACAAAGTGGAATGTGAAGAGTCACCCCCTTTTTTATAAATATATCCTCATAACTCATGTAAAGGGATTTTGGGAGCCAATATTTTGGCTAGGCTTAGGCGTAGAAAGGAGCTTGGGAGTTTTGTGAGATCCTTGAATTATTCGTAGCATAGAGGGAGTATACTTCTTTAGAGGAGTAGGTGATGTTGAATTCATGTTCCACTATTTTGGCTAATGGTTCTTCAATGGTGTATGTATAATTTGAACTTTTACTTTTAATAAAAGCATAGAGTTAGCACGCTTTCATCCATATGTTGTGAATGTAGTAGGACTATTCTTGTTGTATTTGAAATGTAAGCTATTTAAGTTACACTTATGGCTATGAACTATTTCATTTTCATTGGTACCAATATTTTTGAATGTGTGTTGTTGTATTATTTTTATTTTTTTTTGTAAATTAGGTGGGACCTTTCTATTTTCTATTTATAATTATAGGACAGGCTACAATATATAAAATTCTTACTGTGGCCTCAACCTGCCCGTAGGAAACCAGGTCTGTTGGCCATCTGAGTGCATTGAAAGCATGCCAAAATTGAAATTGTCTCATCCTTCTATATGCCGCATTAACTATCTGTCCTACTACTGCAATATGTTCAAGTTTATGACATAGAATAAGTTCATATACTGTCCAAAAATGCATAGAAACAAAAATCTATAAAGTCTAGCCATCTGATGAGGAAATGGGAGCTGGGTCCTTCACATTAGACCCAGTCATGTCTACTTGCTGCATCTGCTGGAGAAACTTCTCCATGCGTCCTACCCTGTCATCCATTCTCTGAATGCGGTCAGTTGCTTGATATTGTGTAATTTTTATATGCTACAGCTGGCTTTGAATATCCTCCAACAGGTCTTTGAGATGAGGTTTGATCTTTGGCTGGCCTGCTTTGGCCTGGGCAGGCTGAAAAATTTTCATAGCTTTTGCAAGAAGACATTTCACTAGCCAGTATGTATGAATGGTCTGATTAAATAGGGTAAGTCAACCACGGGTGTTGCCAGGGTCCTGGATGAAATCTATAATTTCAGCTTCAGTTTCATTGTCTTCAGGATCTGTCTGAAGATCTCTTTCCCATCCACGAATTTGTTGGTGGAGTGGTGAAGAATTGCCCATTATGTAACTAGCTACCAGGTTCTCCAAGTGTTCCTGGTTAGTTTTTCTGCCGCGTTTCTTTGGAACTTGTTCCAGTTGAACCTTCTGCTTGCCCTTGAAAATTTCAGAGCGTAAGCGGCACTTCCCCATTATTAGGGTGTTCCTATACAGTAGAACATACAGACAGGATGTGATAGTAAGGCAGATGGACCCATTGATTAAATTTCCTTCGTTAATTCTTTTTTTAGAAGCGGAATGGGACCAGCTCCTACGATTCAACAGCAGTAACCTATACAGAGGGTTATAATTTCTTTCCATATGACACAGGACCTCAGACTTCTTAGTTCTATCCCAAGAACCACCGCTGAAGCTGTCAGGGCAGATGATTGTGAACTGGGTCGACATCAGCCCTAAAAGACTGGTTAAGTGCATTTCAAAATCCCAAACTGAGCATGAGATAAACGAGGGTTGAGGGCTTGGGAGCCTTTGAAGTTGAATGTGGAAATTCCCAGGAAAAAATACTTGGCTACAGGAGAAAACAAGTAGTAAACATGGGTCCCGAAAACAGGGTTGGACAGGGTTTTGCGGGGGGATGAACGACCAGAGGAACGAAAGTGAATCCTAAACAGTCTAATTTTCTTAAACCAGATCCTAATATGAGTTATGAACGCCATGAAAGTGGGAAGAAGGACTGATACATACCCTGAAAGAGTAGCGAAGTTGACGGGTTGAGTTGCGCACCTCCTCTTCGTCTCCCAAGCACTTGCATGCACAGAGCATTGCATGAATGATTGGGGTGAGGGAGGGCGGTTACTTACCTTAATCAAAACTTGCCTTTGGTGCACTGACAGAACAGCCTGGATGGATTGCAGGATAATCATTCCAATGCAGGTGATCACACACTTCAGTGATCGACTATGCCGGTTCTTCATTATGTTGATTAATTGCCCGGAGGGTGGCCTGCCGCCAGGTTGCCACGATCTGTCCTCTCTGCGAGCTGTTCACCCCGATCGGGGGGGGGGGGGGGTGCTGTTGTATTATTTCATCAATGTTAACTTGTGAACTATTTTTCATATTATCTTGTGATGTCTTTATGCTCGTGTGTTCCTTTTAAGCTGCATACTATTACAGGATTCTAAGGGGATCACTTATTTTCCCTTCGTGTGTTGGAAACTTCATGCATCACACTTCAATTTCCATAGGGTCACACACATGCTTTCACCAAAGTCACCATACATCATTCGATGTGACTGTCTGCATCTAAGTGCGCTATTCTTTGTACTTCCCTTAGTCAGCATGCTAACAACACTCAATGCACATATATTCTTGTTGTTGCATTCATTCTCATTGGAATTTTTGCAATTCTTGGTTTGGATGTCCACTTCCCGGGTTGGAGTGACCAGAAGGGAGTTATCAAACAAAAAACAGTGGTCATTTATGCTAGACTCGCCAACCGTTTCTTCAATAATAGCAGGTCCAAAGTCCGCCTCCTCTTCTTTATGTTCCTGTTGATTAATACCTGTTTTCTTGGTAGAAATCCCAGCACTAGTATCATCCCTAACTTTTGTACATGCCTTTTTATTTCCACTATATTCACTTGGTGAGTGACTAGTGCCACTCTCCTGACTAGTGCTACTCTCCTCTTCATCAGAACTCAAAAGAGCGTTTAAGTCTGCAGTGTTTTAATGTAGATGAGTCTGAGAATCTCCAGAGTGTCCTTTTCTTAATACATCACAGCTCACATGAATTGCATCTTCATTTTCAACCACAGGAAAATCAATAAACTCACCCCCATGGCTGTCCAGGGCTATCATGCACAATTGACTCAATCCCATATTTGGCATAGTTGTAAAATATGAGGGAATAGTTTCCCTGTACCATGGAAAATTAACATCCCAGAGGCCTAATGTTCCTGCAGCCAATACTTCAGAAATTGTGTTTTTCTCCATGGCCATGTTTTCAGGGTTGGTCTCTTTCTTTGCCTTGCCATTGCCGGGAAAAATCTCCGAAAAGGTCTGTACTAGTGCAGGGTGAAAATTAAACCCACATCTGTTCATATTATATTCACACATGAACATAGCATTGTAATAATCAGGTGCTTGTAATTGGAAAGTATCAAGAAATCTAATTTGTGATAATTTATCAGCACAATCCCCACCCCAAACATTGTCACAATTTCCACGTGGCATGGATGATACATCTCCCTTGACAGGAGTTATACATTCAGCATAAGGGCCAGATAAGTTAGCCATGTGGATATAATTATAGCTAATGCTAAACGTCAATCTCCAGCATGCTTAAAACTAGGATTAGATCAAAATATGGCTACAGCTATCATTGAATGTAGACAAGTATGTGAGAGAATTTCTATTTTTATTTTAAGCTGGAGAACCCATCTTCGTGCTTTTTAGGCAGCATCCATTTTCTCATTATATATTGGGAGTTCTGCAAGAGACACCTAGTCACACTGGGGTCAAACCCAGTTCACCTTTTCCTGCTGATTAGCCTCCAATCTGTTCACTTTTACCTGGAGAGATTTAACATATCTAATAGTATTATTAAGGACAATAGTAGTGTCCATGTAATCTTCACCTAAGATTATATTTCTCAGAAGTTGGATCATTCGTTTAATTTTCTCTTTTTTTGATTTCTTGGCAGAAGCAGATTTCCCTGAAAGAGATTTATGTGACTGTCTGCATCTAAGTGCGCTATTCTTTGTACTTCCCTCAGTCAACATGCTAACAACACTCAATGCACATATATTCTTTTTGTTTCATTCATTCTCATTGGAATTTTTACAATTCTTGGTTTGGATTTCCACTTCCTGGGTCGGAGTGACCAGAAGGGAGTTATCAAACAAAAAACAGTTGTCATTTATGCTAGGCTCGCCAACCGATTCTTCAATAATAGCAGGTCCAAAGTCTGCCTCCTCTTCTTTATGTTCCTATTGATTAATACCTGTTTTCTTGGAATAAATCCCAGCACTAGTATCATCCCTAACTTTTGTACATGCCTTTTTATTTCCACTATATTCACTTGGTGAGTGACCAATGATATTCTCCTGACTAGTGCTACTCTCCTCTTCATCAAAACTCAAAAGAGCGTCTAAGTCTGTAGTGTTTTCATGTAGATGAGTCTGAGAATATCCAGAGTTTCCTTTGCTTAATACATCACAGCTCACACAAATTGCATCGTCATTTTCAACCATAGGACAATCAATAAACTCACCCCCATAGCTGTCCAGGGCTATCATGCACAATTGACTTAATCCCATATTTGGCATAGTTGTAAAAGATGAAAGAATTGATTCCCTGTACCATTGAAAATTAACATCCCAGAGGCCCGATGTTCCTACAGCCAATACTTCAGAAATTGAGTTTTTCTCCATGGCCATGTTTTTAGGGTTGGTCTCTTTCTTTGCCTTGCCATTGCCGGGAAAAATCTCTGAAAAGCTCTGTACTAGTGCAGGGTGAAAATTAAACCCACATCTATTCATATTATAGTCACACATGAACATACTATTGTAATAATCAGGTGCTTGTAATTGGAAAGTATCAAGAAATCTAATTTGTGATAATTTATCAGCACAATCACCACCCCAAACATTGGCACAATTTCCACGTGGCATGGATGATACATCTCCCTTGAAAGGAGTTATACATTCATCATAACGGCCAAATAAGTTAGCCATGTGGATATAATTATAGCTAATGATAAACCTCAATCTCCAGCATGCTTAAAACTAGGATTAGATCAAAATATGGCTATAGCTATCATTGAATGTAGACAAGTATGCGAGAGAATTTCTATTTTCATTTTAAGCTGGCGAAGCCATCTTCGTGCTTTTTAGGCAACATCCACTTTCTCATTATATCTTGGGAGTTCTGCAAGAGACACCTAGTCACATTGGGGTCAAACCCAGTTCACCTTTCCCTGCTGATTAGCCTCCAATCTATTCACTTTTACCTGGAGAGATTTAACATATCTAATAGTCTTATTAAGGAAAATAGCAGTGTCCATGTAGTCTTCACCAGAGATTATATTTCTCAAAAGTTGGACCATTTCTTTAATTATCTATTTTTTGTATTTCTTGGCAGAAGCAGATTTCCCTGAAAGAGATTTATGTGACTGTCTGCATTTAAGTGCGCTATTCTTTGTACTTCCCTTAGTCAGCATGCTAACAACACTCAATGAATAGATATTCTTGTTGTTGCATTCATTCTCATTGGCATTTTTACAATTCTTGGTTTGGATGTCCACTTCCTGGGTCAGAGTAACCAGAAGGGAGTTATCAAACAAAAAAAAGTTGTCATTTATGCTAGACTCGCCAACCGATTCTTCAATAATAGCAGGTCCAAATTCTGCCTCCTCTTCTTTATGTTCCTGTTGTTTAATACCTGTTTTCTTAGCAGAAATCCTAGCACTAGTATCATCCCTAACTTTTGTACATGCCTTTTTATTTCCACTATATTCACTTGGTGAGTGACCAGTGCTACTCTCCTCTTCATCAGAACTCAAAAGAGCATCTAAGTTTACTGTGTTTTCATGTAGATGAGTCTGAGAATCTCCAGAGTTTCCTTTGCTTAATACATCACAGCTCACACGAATTGCATCGTCATTTTCAACCATAGGACAATTAATAAACTCACCCCCATAGCTGTCCAGGGCTATCATGCACAATTGACTCAATCCCATATTTGGCATAGTTGTAAAAGATGAGGGAATAGTTTCCCTGTACTGTGGAAAATTAACATCCCAGAGGCCTTATGTTACTGCAGCTAGTACTTCAGAAATTGAGTTTTTCTCCATGGCCATGTTTTCAGGGTTGGTCTCTTTCTTTGCCTTGCCATTGCCGGGAAAAATCTCCGAAAAGCTCTGTACTAGTGCAGGGTGAAAATTAAACCCAAATCTGTTCATATTATAGTCACACATGAACATACTATTGTAATAATCAGGTGCTTGTAATTGGAAAGTATCAAAAAATCTAATTTGTGATAATTTATCAGCACAATCACCACCCCAAACATTGGCACAATTTCCACGTGGCATGGATGATACATCTCCCTTGAAAGGAGTTATACATTCAGCATAAGGGCCAAATAAGTTAGCCATGTGGATATAATTATAGCTAATGATAAACCTCAATCTCCAGCATGCTTAAAGCTAGGATTAGATCAAAATATGGCTACAATTATCATTGAATGTAGACAAGTATGCGAGAGAATTTCTATTTTCATTTTAAGCTGGCGAAGCCATCTTCGTGCTTTTTAGGCAACATCCACTTTCTCATTATATCTTGGGAGTTCTGCAAGAGACACATAGTCACACTGGGGTCAAACCTAGTTCACCTTTCCCTGCTGATTAGCCTCCAATATATTCACTTTTACCTGGAGAGATTTAACATATCTAATAGTCTTATTAAGGACAATAGCAGTGTCCATGAAATCTTCACCTGAGATTATATTTCTCAGAAGTTGGACCATTTCTTTAATTATCTCTTTTTTTTATTTCTTGGCAGAAGCAGATTTCCCTGAAAGAGATTTATGTGACTGTTTGCATTTAAGTGCGCTATTCTTTGTACTTCCCTCAGTCAGCATGCTAACAACACTCAATGAATATATATTCTTGTTGTTGCATTCATTCTCATTGGCATTTTTACAATTCTTGGTTTGGATGTCCACTTCCTGGGTCAGAGTAACCAGAAGGGAGTTATCAAACAAAAAAAAGTTGTCATTTATGCTAGACTCGCCAACCGATTCTTCAATAATAGCAGGTCCAAAGTCTGCCTCCTCTTCTTTATGTTCCTGTTGATTAATACCTGTTTTCTTGGCAGAAATCCCAGCACTAGTATCATCCCTAACTTTTCTACATGCCTTTTTATTTCCACTATATTCACTTGGTGAGTGACCAGTGCTACTCTCCTGACCAGTGCTACTCTCCTCTTCATCAGAACTCAAAAGAGCATCTAAGTTTACAGTGTTTTCATGTAGATGAGTCTGAGAATCTCCAGAGTTTCCTTTGCTTAATACATCACAGCTCACACGAATTGCATCGTCATTTTCAACCATAGGACAATCAATAAACTCACCCCCATAGTTGTCCAGGGCTATCATGCACAATTGACTCAATCCCATATTTGGCATAGTTGTAAAAGATGAGGGAATAGTTTCCCTGTACCGTGGCAAATTAACATCCCAGAGGCCTGATGCTCCTGCAGCCAGTACTTCAGAAATTGAGTTTTTCTCCATGGCCATGTTTTCAGGGTTGGTCTCTTTCTTTGCCTTGCCATTGCCGGGAAAAATCTCCGAAAAGCTCTGTACTAGTGCAGGGTGAAAATTAAACCCACATCTATTCATATTATAGTCACACATGAACATACTATTGTAATAATCAGGTGCTTGTAATTGGAAAGTATCAAAAAATCTAATTTTTGATAATTTATCAGCACAATCACCACCCCAAACATTGGCACAATTTCCACGTGGCATGGATGATACATCTCCCTTGATAGGAGTTATACATTCAGCATAAGGGCTAGATAAGTTAGCCATGTAGATATAATTATAGCTAATTCTAAACCTCAATCTCCAGCATGCTTAAAACTAGGATTAGATCAAAATATGGCTACAGATATCATTGAATGTAGACAAGTATATGAGAAAATTTCTATTTTTATTTGAAGCTGGCGAAGCCATCTTCATTCTTTTTAGGCAACATCCACTTTATCATTATATCTTGGGAGTTCTGCAAGAAACACCTAGTCACACTGGGGTCAAACCTAGTTCACCTTTTCCTGCCGATTAACCTCCAATCTGTTCACTTTTACCTGGAGAGATTTAACATATCTAATAGTCTTATTAAGGAAAATAGCAGTGTCCATGTAATCTTCACCAGAGATTTTATTTCTCAGAAGTTGGACCATTCCTTTAATTCTCTCTTTTTTGGATTTCTTGGCAGAAGCAGATTTCCCTGAAAGAGATTTATGTGACTGTCGGCATCTAAGTGTGCTATTATTTGTACTTCCCTCAGTCAGCATGCTAAAAGTACTCAATGCACATATATTCTTGTTGTTGCATTCATTCTCATTGGCATTTTTTCAATTATTGGTTTGGATGTCCACTTCCTAGGTCGGAGTGACCAGAAGGAAGCTATCAAAAAAAAAAACAGGATCCTTTTGACAAGAAAATGCTACAAAAAAACCCACAGACAATGACTGTAGCTGTCATCTTGAGTTAAAAACAATAGTCAGCCCATTCCTATCCATTTTCTATTGAATTAGCTGATTCGATTACAACCAATGAAGTTACAATACAAGTTTGTAATGCCAAGTTCTAGGATAGTTGGACCCTTTTCCTAAAGCAAGAGTTATTCAAATTAAGAAAAAAGGAGGGTTTCAAGGTTTCAAGAGTTTAGTTCTTGACTCTAGCTGAAAACATGGAATGAAGGGAAACCAACGAGCCTTGTTATATTCGACCTATGGAGGAGAAGCCCTGAACAAGCTAGTCAGGTGATGTAGCGCTTAAGCCCCCACACACTATTTTTTATCTTAGATCACCTTTGTATTTTTCCAGAGTATCTTGGGTAGGGCAACCTTGGAACTTTATAACACTTGTATATTTTACAATTTCTTTAACAGCAGTCTCCCAATCATTCACTGCTTTCTTGAATACCACAACAAAGTTGTCCATATCCAAATTGAGGATCACTAACATTTATTCATGGCCATTTACACTCTCACTTCTACACTTCCTCCTCCACCTCATTATAGATCATGACATCTATGTTACTAAAAAGTTCATTGATCGATTGATATTGTTGTGAAGCAGTCAACACAAATCATTTGATTTAACTCTCAATTTTTCTACATCAACATATTCTAAGAGGCACGGGTTTTCCAAGATCCAAACTCTACATCATTCATCCAAATACAGAGTTAAATACAGAGTTTTAATCACCTATAGTCATATAAGGGACCAGTTGTATCCGAAATGAAGCACATGAGAATGATGGTTGATTAATATAGGGTCATATACAGATTTTTCTTCATATAAGGTCTTGGTTTTTCCTCCTTCCCAATCTGCATGTGTTTTATGTTGTGGCTCTAATGTATCAAAATTTATATAGAGGTTGACATCCACTAGGTGTTCCAAGAGGATTTTTTACTACATCAAGCTCAAACCTCTATCTCATTTATTTCTTGAAGCTCAAATGTTGTGTGAACCTTAGGCATCATTGCACACTAAAGAAGCCCCAAGAAAAGGTAATTAATAGATACCAAATAATTATCTCTACATGGAGTTACAACACAGGAGAACAAAAAACGTATTAAGATAGGTCTAATGGGAAAATAATGTTAAACAAGAAGAGAGACAGGTCTTAGCGAGAATAATGGAGTTATTAGAACCACCAAAGATTTGATATCATGTCATATAAAGGTGTAACTCCAAACTTGGATCATATTCCATTAACATGAATCCATATTTAATATGGTAATATGACTCTTGATTTCATCTTTCAAGAGGTTAATTGACCTTTCATGTTGACCTATCTATTCATATTTCTCCTATTATTTAGAAATGATTAAAATGACAAAAAAATGAAGAATTATATGTCCAATAGCACTAAACCCAAATTGAACTATGATCTCAGCTTGCCAAAACCCACAGAAACTTCTTTCACTAAGGTCTATTGTTCTACTTGAATTCACTTTACATGAGTTCACACTTGTTATCTTGTACATGTGTTAAGCCTTACATTTTTGTTATCTTGTACATGTGTTATGCCTTACATTTTGGTCTTCAACATCCTTGTCTCTCATTTTGTCTCCCACAGCAAGTACCTATATGCAATCATGTCACTCCTTGGTCCATCACATTGTTCCACATAAAATGAGCTTGCCCATTCCCATCATGCACTGGTCCAGATAACTTGCCTTGTCAACCCATGTGCTGATTCATTTCACCCACTTAAATTATCAAGATAACATGCATGCCAACTTTTTTTACCCACTTAACTTATCAAGCTAACCCATGTGTCTTCTCAACACACATTGCACCAAACTATGTCATGTCATCTTATGCTATGCTAACTCCTTGGTCAAACGCTTACCTCTGCCACCATTTACCATCATCATGCCATGTTAAGTCACTATCCAAAAATCCACTTGAACTTTCTTGCACCAAAATTTAGCCTTCCAATCATGCATAACATGCTTGATACATTTTGGTGTGAATCCCCTTGGCACTTTTGCATGCCCAAGGAAATATAGCCCACCCACTATATATCCAACGCACCTCTGGTTCATGCATAACACATTGCATTCATACAAATAGCTACTTCGTGAAATCGTGAAAGAGAAAACACCTAGACCGTGACCTTCAAGGTCTGACACATCCTATTGAGATGAAAAAAATGGAAAGTCTACCCATGACATGGTCAACATGTCAAATTTGAAAAGGATTTTGTTAAAGTGCTTGTGTTGTGAAAATGGAGAGTATATTTTATGAATTTAAAAGTTTCAATTAATTTAAATTAGTTGGATGTGATTGGCTATAATCACTACAAGGAAAAGAACCTCTAGCGGATGTTTTTGAGGAACCCCTTATAAAAATACCCCATACATCTATTTCTAGTGTAGGTTACTAAAGGAGGTTGGCGGGTGGATGGTTTTGCGGATAACTACACATCTGTGGTTGTATCTTGTGTTCATTTCCATTGTTTGTATGGTACTGATGAAACTAGTAGAAAGTCTACTTTAGAGGTCAGATCATTGCTATAGCAAAATGTGATTATGTTGTTGCTTTTCTAGTGTTTTGTTTCAATTTTTTTGTGATTTATACACAACAGACTTAATAATACTGAAATTATGAAGCTGATTTGTTTCGATAATTAATATACCTTTTGAGATTTTAAAATTTTACTGCAAATAACCTAGTTTAGTCTCATTGTCAACTCGTCTCTTGTTTGGGTGCCTTAATGTGCAATGACATGTTTCCAGGATTGAATTCAATGCAAGGCATATTTGAAACTCTAACTCTGTCTTCCGGTGTCTTATTAGAAATTATTTCAGTTTTAATTTTGTGTTTTCAAGTTAGATATTGTTTTCAAGTTTTTACATTTATAATTTTATTGCAATGTGGCAGATTGATCAAGGCAGTACAGGAACAACCTCGAGACAGGATGATCGTGGAAAGGGGCCAGCGAAAGAACATGTAAAGTTCCAGCATTTCTCTATCTTCAGGTATTTTAGTTTTTACATAATTGAAATAATATTAATTTTTTTCAAATATGCAGACACCTGGCCATGGTACGCCTGATGATTCCCTATATGAGGAAGAGCTTTCTTCATCCTTATCTCCATTGCTCTTGCTGCGAAAAAAGGTGAGAAAAGCAAGGTTGGAATTTGATACTTTGGTAGACATGCCTCAAACACCTGAAACAGAAGAGAGGATAAAACAAATTATGACCCAGCTAGTAACATATCAGGTAATAATAAAAAATCAAAAGGATATTTTTTTTGTTCTACATGAGATGAATTGTGATAGTTTGATTTTTAATTTTTACATTGACTAAACTAACAAAAAGTTCTTTTGTATGTAGCGTTATCTGACACTCGCTGAACTCGGTGTTGGTGGTAGTGGGACACAAGGGCAAGAGATTACCTAGAAAACCTCTCGTACACCTTCTACTCCTTTAGGTGCCAGCCAAGAAACACACCCTGCCCAAGCAGACACCCAGCCAACCGCTGAACGTGTTGGCAGTGATGAGGCTGATATGGCCAACTACATTATTGCGTTTCCTGGAGCTACACGTGTTAGCTCCATGGAGACCATTAATGGCACATTGTTGGTGAAAGATGAAGGTGTCCCTATAAAGCACGTACAAGTCCCAGGTAAGTTTTATTATTTTAACTATTTCATGTACTCTATCTAAAACATATTTTATCGTGATTTTTATTTTTAAACTAATGATAATATTTATTTATTTTTCTGTGTAGGAAACAATGAGTTCTATAGGTTTTTGGAGAGCCATGCGTTGGTAATTTTTGGCCCAACCATACACACAAGATGGAATTCCTAGAATTCCAACTTGAAAAAAGAACTTCTAGATTATCTAGAAGCCCTTTTTGGGGTGGGCACATTTTACAGAACAGCGGTGGCTCGGGTAGCTGGAAAATATTTGAAATATACCAGGGACACCTATAGGACGCAATTGCAATTTAACCCTAGATACGAGCATCCCCTCACAGTTCCAGAGAGTGAGTGGAGAGCACTCATCCATGACGGAAAAGAGAAAAGGGCAAAGAAAGAAGGAAAAATGCCAACTGGACCCGCAAGGTAAATTACAACTTTAATTCAATAGCTTTAATTTTCTCTATGTCTAAAATAAAAGTGTGCTACGTCATATCTGACTTAATATTTTGATGATAGGTTGCCTGACACCTCGAAGGAAACCAAATCTAGGATTGAAAAAAAGGGCCATCAAAAGCTAGGCCAGGGCGGCTACTTGAAATTAGCCGCAAGAATTGTAAGTAGCTAAACATCTTATAATTAATTGTATTGCCTTCCAACATTTTTGTAATCCTATCAAACAACATTAAAAATACACAATCATATGTAATGTAGGGTGATGAATTCGAAACAGAAACTACAGAGGAAGATAAAAATATCGCTTTCCATTTCGGCAATCAAGCCGTAGTTGAACATCACAGAAGCTTGGGGCAGGTCCCAAGATCCAGAATGCCCGATAAGGTAAAATGTTAACCTTTCAATATGTTTGTTTTCGTCCATAAATTTAATGTCTAAAAACTTTGTTTAAATCAAGGGAGTAGCACTGCCGACGAGGCAAATAACCCAGTTGTAGAGCCAGATGTAGATGTTCCTCACGTGCAACCTGATCATTGTAGTGGGGACCAGGCTGACAATGCTACTATCAATGAGGGCCATGATGGTAATTAATTTCCACTTATAATTTTTTCTAATTATACCTTGATGGTTGTCCTTATAAATTTTTTTTTTTTAAATGACAGAGAATGTTTCCCTTAAGGATCTTACCACCAGAGAGGAAGAAAGGGCAACAGTCCCAATGGTGATAATTGGTGCACCAGGTAAATAATCTCATTGCAATTTTTTTTATTAATATTACCGAACTAGTTCAATGATATTTAAAAACTGACAATTAAAATTTAATATTCTCTATTTTTGTAGGCGATGCCCCGTCACTAGATGAGACCAGACATCGTGACTACGCAACTAGATTAGTAGTGCGAGAAAGGCACGAAACAGGAGCAGAGCACGATGATATTGATGATGTAATTAGGAGCTTTAGAAATAGGAAGAAGAAAAAGAAAATTTGATAATGTAAAATATTGTATTATTATAAGACAAACGTTACCATACTTGGAACGTTTTTTACGTTATAGAAAAAACTCATTTATCATACTATTTTTATGTCGAGAATTAATTTCAATGTTTCCTTGCGTACTTTTTGTTGCATTTTTTTTTAATTAGTTATTGAATATTTTTTTTTTATGCTCATGAAAGTAAAAAATGAAATATAGATTGGGTATTGGGGAATTGAGAGTGATGTGAGGCGGGGGGGAGGGGCCATAAGAGCTTCCACCTTCATGTGGTTGGCCCTGTTTAGTAGAGAATAATTTATTGGAGCAATTTAATCTTGGATCAAACCTCCCTTGATCCAACGTAGCCACAAAAAATTCACTGTTGACATAGTTGCTACTCTTTCAGATCGTGGGAGGCTTTTTCCAAGTTCATGCGACTCCAATAAATTGTTCTTGAAATGAAGAGGAGCTTATTCAGGTATGTTTTTACATTTTCAACATATGTTCTAACATTATCATAAGAATGCATCTTAGAGTAAAACATACTACATCAGTTACTTGTATTTATTGTATAGATAATGATGGATTTTGATTGACTTGGCAGTGCAGGTACAAATCCTCTTGCATCATGAGAAATACAACTTGTCAACTAGGGTCATGTCTAGGATATTTTTGCTTGTGCGCTTGACCAGGTTCGTAATGTCACATTTTGTAAGCTCCTTTACAGTTCATAATTCAATATTAAGCTTGTTCATGATTATTATCTAGGTTTTTTGTATGTGTTTTTTCATCTATTTGATTGTAAGCAACTCTACATGTTTCCTGTTGTTCACTATGATTTCTCCGTTTACCACTCCCAGGATGAATCCTAATTTTTGTTACATAGGTTACTTTATTGTTACTATGATTTCTCCATTTATGATTTCATAGGTTACATCATGTAAAGTTGTCAATCTCAGGTTGGTGATGAGCTTTAGTTCTCCAGATTTGGGGCTTTTCTGATATTTTCTCCCTCATGTCATTCCTGCATCACCTCGTTGTTTGAGCATGCCAATTTTATACCACTTGTACCAATTGGCACATGTCAATATTTGAGTGGTGCCACATTTCACCTACTTTCGGCCCACTTGACCACCTGAAAAACTCAAATCCACACACCATGTGTCTTTATCATGGAGTGCCACATTGCCTAGATATTTTAGATGCTAACATAATGCTTCTAATGTGTTATGTCAACCAATCACAGTGGTCCATGTGGCCTTGTGCCATGTCACCAGTCTAGAAGAGAAATTTGAGCCTTTTCTTTTCATGATTTTTCTATTATAATTTTTTTCTTCAGGACGGGAAATCCCTTTTGCAATAGATGGGGATTTTCCCATTTCCCTGGAGTCATCTCCTAGGACACCCTTCAAGCCATCATCCAAGAGGAAATCTGTAACTCTCTGTTGTTTCCCTCTTTCCCTTGAACTATGCACTTCTAGAAGACCGGTTAGGGCACTCTTCTAGCCCTTATTCCATTGCTTCATCATTGTATCAACTTCTCCCACAGGCTGCTTCTATTTTTTGTCCACTTAAAGAAAGAAAACACTACCCTAGGGTGAGGTTGCTCTTCAACTATCCCTACTGCACTTATGGACCAACCAGCAATATGAACGTTTCCCTTACTTATGGAGACACCCCTATGCTACTGCACATTCAATTCCAGGAGCTACTTGCTAAGGAACACTCTTACACTATGCCTAACGACCCTTTAAAAAATCCCTCTAACTATTGTTGTATCAACCTCCCTTTTTGGTCTTTTAGACAAAGGTGACCCTCACACCATCAAGCACATAATGCTATCACAAGACTCAAACCCAATCCTACATTTTTTCTCCACAAACTTCTCTTCCAATTCCTTAAAATGTGATTTGTATTTTTTGAAGAACTTGGCCCTAGTTAGGGCATGTATCCCTGCTCAAATCCACCCTTCCTCCCACCTATAAGCCTTCTTCTTTATGTGTTATTTTTGGAGACAGTTGTGGCCTTATTGTGGCTTGTAATTACCTCTAATGGCCTTGCTACAGGACAATAGCACATTTATATTTGTAAATGAAAATGAGCAGACATAACATGGACCTAATTTTCCCCAAGGAATAAGGTTTAGACTTGGACTTCTCCTCCTAGCCATGATATTCCATGGTGAGTAGAATGGAATGGTTAGAGATGCTTTTCTGTTGCGCAACAATTCGGGACCTTGCCTAGTTTTGAAATTTCAATGACATTGGGGCTATGGAAGCCTCCTACTTTGCCTCTTGGGCCTTGGTACTGATGCATACAGTAAAATTGATCATATAAACTAACCAAGCCCTCTACAACCATATTTACAATCTCTTTTGTTCTTGGGAAAAATATACCTCTGGTAGAAACTAAATTATTTATAAGGCTAATTTCTGGTCCTGGAAACATTGTATTCATTTTACTCCCAAAGTTTCAATATTAACTGATTTTGAGCAACTAGATAATATAATTAATCATGTAGTCTATAATCACACAGAAATTCGATACTTTTAATGTCTCAGCTACACTATATAATACAACTATCTAAAACGTTAAAAATCAGATCGTGTTCTAAAATGCTAAAAATCAGATCCTCTAGATCTTGCTGGCATCTTGTGCAGGATCACCATTCAGTTCTGCTTTAGGGACAAATCCATTGGCATGCTGCACTTCTTGGTGACTCATGTCTTTGAGTTTAGCGCAGGTATGATTACTTCACTTTGGCCTCTACAACGTAGCTTGTCCCACAGTGTACCCTTCAAGACTCTACGTTCCGCTTCAGGACCCTCCTCTTACAACGAGAATGCTAGGGCTTCGTCCTAAGGTGTGCTAGATTTATGCGAGGGTCATCCATTTGAATCTTCCAAACTCTCTGACGTTCACTCATGAAATCTGACACAACTTCATATTTTCTTTCATGCATATGTGTTCTAGTTTAGAATTATAGATTAGCACATGGTTAATTGCTGCAAAGTGTTGATTGTGGTATTGTACAGTTACAGTAGCAATGGCTTTTTGTTTTGAAATGAAATCCTTGTGTAATCCCCTCTCCTTCCTCGACACATCTGGATAGAGGGCAGCTATTCTGATTCAGTTAATTTGATTTGAACCCATGATCAATGCACTTTTGTTTGCCATAAAATTGCATTTTCCTGACAACTCTATGTGAGATGGCCTGTCAACGTGCCTTTATTTCTCATCTTGCAGGTCCAAGCCAGGCATTGAGTCCAGTTTTTCTTCCTTTATTTCTCATCTATTCATTTTTACTACTGTTTATATGTACCAAAAGTGCCATTTCCAATGAAGGTAGGTGCTACTGAGAATTTTAGGTGCAATTTCTTTAATTTTCTTAAGTTTTTGCCCTAAAAGTTGAACTCTTGAGCATGCATTTCATCCTTGCCTCAACTCTGTCTGGCAGAGCAGACTAAAAATGTAATGGCAGACATGTTTGTTCAATTGAAGCCTAGCCATATAGAACTACCACCTTTATGGACTCTGCAAGAGGATTGCCTTTTTTTTGGTTGCAATTAAAGTTGCATTTTGTTCATCGGGCAATACAAACTCTTATCAAATTGCAAGGTGTAATTCCAATCTAACTAAGATGGGGTGGACAACATGCCCGAAACATCCAATTCAAAAGTGCTAGTTAGGGTTTAAGTAGCTTACAGTTCTTGTTCCTGACATTAGTTTTTGAAATATCAATTTTATAAACTGTTTTAACCCAATTTTCTCTTTATTTTATGGAAATTGGGTGTTTGGATCTAGAAAATTTAATCTCTATTATTTTTGGCTTCTCTTAGTATGAATAAAATTTTAATATGTAAAACCCATTACAGTAAGTAAGCAAGTGTTCACTGGAGAAGCAATACCAAGTTTCAATACTCATGCTCTCCTCCTTAGTATGATAGTTCACTCAAGTCCTCCGCCTCCTGCATACATCCTAACCTCTGAATCAATTAATTGCGAGACTATCATGCTGGAATACACCATGTTCAAACTCTTTGCCAGAAGAGCAGACAAATTCATCTCCATATGGGCATAGAGGAAGAAATTGCAGGTTTAAGGTTTAGTCATTGCAAATGGAATCACCGCACTTTTGACTATTTTTTAATCAGAGAAAGAAATACCGTTGCTGACAGCTTGTCGAAGAGAGGCCTAAATAGTAGTTTCGGTATCATGCACTATCAGCTTCACAGGTCGGATGGGCAAGGGGCAGCTGGTGCTGTTCATTTTTCCTGAATAGGGTCTGTCTCTTATGGCCATTAACCTCACATACTGTTTTCCTGTTCTTTTTGGGAAGCACTAGTACAACTCTTTTTTTTTTTTTTTGCTGGCATTTTGTGACTTTCTAGGTGGTGATGCTGACTACTTATCACGTCCTGGAAATATATATTGTTTTCTCTGTTTTAATATGGCTATGTCCATATCTGTTTTCACAGTTTTCACAGTGATCTAGTCTGGTTTTGTTTGGAACTTCCTAATCCCTCATGATACATCATTTGGCTCTGTAGCCTTGGATGTTCTGAAGTTTTTGTAATGATACTATAATGATGCACGCTACCTGTTTGAGCCACAATTTATTTTGGCAGAGCCTGGTTCCTTGGATAACATTGTTTCTAACCCTGTGACTAGTGCTGCTACTCCGGATTCATAATGTAAAGAGTAAAAACAAACTCTTGGAGAACTAGAACTACTTCTATTTCTTGGTCTAGAACTAGATCTAAGATGGCGATTCATTGAGTACAAATTTAGGGCTATAGAATTTGGAGAAAGAGTATATTTCAAACCTCTGAACAATACTTCGTTCTTCATGTATCTTCAAATAATAGGGTTTTACTTGAGCGAGGGCTACTTCTGTGTTATTGAAAAGGTGTCTCTAAAATTTGCGTCATTATGTACCTTTTGACATTCATTTTAGCACAATGAATCAGGCCATAAAGAATCATATAAAGAGAGAGATATGTCATAGAACTCAACTACCACATAGGGCATAATGCCACAAATATTTCAAAACTTGTATTTCAGAGTGTTACAAAAATTCAGTATACTATAATGCCATAAAAGATTCTGATGCCACCAAAGAAGTCATAGGTTCAGATTTATCGTGAATGCTTCTTGTGTTTTTCTATTGTAAACAATTCTCCCAATATTTTGAGATTATATGCTTCAACAAATTTATTGTCATATGATATTTGATACTTCAAATCACATGTCACATATATACGGTACTCTTCCAAATTCTGTTCTGCTTTATTTTCTACCTTCATTTGCCCATAAAATATTTATCCTTTTGTAAAGATGATTATCATAAACTTGACCTTCAACCTTAAGCAAGAGCAAGTTATAATAGATGGTTAAGAGGTTTCAAACTTCATTGGATATTCTTTCATCTTCTTCCGTAAATCACAAAGAATATTGGATCGAATGTCATGTATAGTCACATGTAACTGTTTGGTGTCATCATAAGTGCTTTTTTCTGTAACTTGGTCGAGAGATTAGCTTCAAAGAGATGTAGGATTTATTCTTTCAGTCTTGGTCCTAGATTCCTTTAGGATTCAACCTAGAGAACTTTTGGAAAGATGCTTCAGACCATAGTCTCAAATTAGGATATAGACTTTTGGATTGCAGACATAGAGCATAGAGGATAACTTACTTCTATAAGGAAAGAGAATCTATCAAGAGTATTGATTTGGTTTCCAATAACGTCTTTCAATGATGGCTACTACAGAGAAGATGATCTTCAAGTCTATTTGTTACAATAGCTAGCATTCATACATTAAGAATTACTTACACAAGTAAGAATTACTTACTTAGCTAGAATTACTTACACAGGTAAGAATGACATCTAGGAAGGGATATAACTATAGGGAAGAAGCAAGAGGTTCCTTAGCTTCTCATATGAAAACCAACCGTAAGGATGTTCATCCCTGGACTTAAGAATAAGGTCAATAAAGGAACCTTATTTGGCACAAAACTGACACAGAATCTCGAAAATCTTCTCTAGCTCCCCAAATCAATCATGGTATTGTGGATAAAATATAACCCTATCCTTTTCCATTGCTTTGTATTATATTTCATGGATCCTTCTTGAAGCTTATCAATGAGTCTTTTACCCTGTTCTTGACCTGCAACTTCTGAAAATTCAAAACATTCTTTGGAATTCGGCTCCATGTCCCCTGTTTTGGCCTTCATTTCTTTGACATCCTTGTATATTCACAGATATTCACAGATTACTGCTTCCATTATTGATCAAATTCACAGATTTATTCACTGGAGAAGTGAAACAAAACTATGCATTGCTTACCATATCTATGTAATTTTCCTGTAGGCATTATTCTGATGGTGACCCTTTTCGGGTCGAAGTCTTTACAAAGCTGAATGCACTTGAAATGGAAATAGAAAATGTAGTTTGTCATGCCATAGTGTGTCATGGTTATTTGGTAACATTTTCTATGGAAGCTTTATGTACTATGCGAGAGTTGTGTTATTCTATTGATGCACCAGAAAATATGTATAATATTATTTTGATCAAAGTGGGTGCACCTCAGTGTTTCTATTTTCATGTGTACTGTGTTTATAGCAAACTGACTTTTGCTACTCCATTTCATTTCATGCGTTTCCAGAAAAAATCAAACAGGTTCTTGAAAATGGTTGCATGATTGGTGTAAACCCCTCAGTTGAGATTTTGTTCTTATTTTTCATTCTGGGAAAATTAAAGAGTTTGAATTTATAAAGGGAGTATGTCCATAAGTATAGGTGCGAAGGTGCCAAATACAATTTGCATGTTGGGAAATGTCTCACCTAAAGAAACAATGATGACGGCAATACCGTTACCATTCAAATCACATGTATTTTTTGGAAAAATTGATGGAGATTGGGAATGCAGATCTTTCCATTGAGTTATCTAATATTCATTCATGTTAATTGTTCAAATTCCCATATTTGTTTGTTGATTGGATGTTCTATGTAATTAATCATTATGGTCTCTTATATGTGGAAAGAAATCGATATAGAAGCCCATTCTTTATTACTGATGGAGGTAAATACCCTCTCTAAATTCAGAAATATGTTGGTTCATATGTATTTAACATGGTAGCCAAATCATGATTTCCCCATGGATTTACTTTTCTCATGGATGCCAATCGCATTCTAGACCTTCAGCGCATGTACTCTCTTTTTAAAAGGGTGAGTGAACTTGAGTTGCTTCGGCTGGCTCTCAGTGCATATATTAAAGCTACTGGGCAAGGCATTGTATTGGATGAAATGAAAGACAAGGACATGGTGTCATCACTTCTAGACTTGAAAGCACGACTTGATACAATATGGGAAGAAAGTTTTTTGAAGAATGAGGCATTTTCTAATACTATCAAGGACACCTTCGAGCATCTAATAAATCTAAGGTAGGTTAGTTACTATATTTTTATGCTCATTTTCTTTCTGTTTCATTTTCTTTCTATTTATACAAATTGTTCATTGAATTTGTGCTCTTGATTATCAAATTAAGTGAGACAGAAAGTTTGAAAGGATTAATGAAAAAACAGCTAAAGGTAAGTAATGAAAGAGTGTTTTTAGGCAGACAATTGCATTCATAATATTAGATATATTGTTTTTTCATTTATCTGAATTATGGCTTTTGTCTGCAGAACCGACCAGCAAAACTTATTGCCAAATTTCTTGATGAGAAACTTTGATCTGGTAACAAAGGTACTTCAGAGGAGGAGTTGGAGAATACACTGGATAGATTTCTCATTTTTTTCAGGTCTATTCAAGTAAGGGACCAACTGATATTCATTTATAAAAGTCTTATATACTAATTAACCCCAACAAATGAGATGTACTAATAGCTTAACATTGCCTCATGTATGCACTATGGTAGAATTTAAAAGTGGTATGAGACCCAAATCTACATCTTCAACCATTAGAATTGGAGCTTAACAAATCTTGTGCATCAATTCGAGCAGTGTATGCACAAAACGGGGCACCAATAACAAGGTTTCCCCAAATGCTTCAATTATCTATGCAAAACAAAGAGTTGTTGGAAGTTTCCTTTTAGCTATCTTGTGTATGTGATAGATAGATAAAATTGTTATGAGTTGGCTATTGAACTACACTTGGATTGCTCCATAAATATAAGGGTTTCGTGTAACCATATGAAAGCCCTTCTATTTTTTTTTTTCTTCCACTAAGTTTCCCAACAAAAAGAGCAGGTGAAACAACTTGGGTTACATCACATCTCATGCTATTTCCAAATGAGAGAGGATGATTTAAGAATTGGGAAGTCTCTGATTGCATAAATGTTTCCTGAACTGAATATCTTTGTGATATTAGTGGATGGTCTATTGATGAGGTGAAATAAGAGGAAAAAACTGAATGACCAGAGACACCTTATTTTCTGTGAAATTTACAAACTTTTGAGCAACAAGTTATGGATTTTCTTTCATTTAACTTGGCTTTGAATGTTACCCATTTGGTTGCCAATCTTTTATTTGAAACTTAATTGTTTGATACAGAGGTTATTGTTTGATACAGAGGTTAGCATTTTTCAAATACGGATTGTCAGCTGAGTGGTTTTGGATAGAGATACCACCATTATTGTGAAACATTTTGGTTGAGGAGCGGGTTTAGAAAAAAAACGCGATCCAATGAGTTTTCGCCATGTCCTGTTTGTAAAACTGGCCATTTCGTATTTTTTTTTAGCGTTAAAGTGCCGCCCTTAAAAAAACGTGATTTCAACTAGATCCATCCGATATGCTAAGCAATGGATCCAAGGGTAATTGTGTGGCAAGATGCACATATTTTAACCTGAGGTATGGCCCAACGGTTTTGGAATTATTAAATATTTATTTAACACAAAAAAATCGAATATTGAGTTGTGGGCCTGGAGAGTTAAGCGTTGTTGGTTTAATGCGTATGTCGGAAGTTCAATGCATTCTACCTCTTAAGTTTAGAGCTTAATTATTGTTTAAAAAGAAGTAAAATGTCAGTTCAAATACCTTTATTGCCGTATTCCAAAAGGGGTTCTGAATTGGTTAAAGTGCTTTTAAAGTGAGAAATAGTTCGGAGCACTGTATATGTCAATGAATAGATAACAACAATGCATCCATATGCGACTCCTTGATGTTATATTCCATATTCATAGACATCACCAGCTTGGTAATTTTTTTTATTTTTATTTTTAAATTTAACCCGCCATCGGTATACCAATGCTTTATAAGCATCGTTCTTGTGACGTCATATAAGAGTCGGTCTTGCAACGCCTTATAAGCGTCAGTCTTGCGATGCCTTATAAGCATCGGTCTTGCGACATTACATTTTTTTTAAAAAAAATTAATTGTTCGACAGTATTGCGACACTTCTTTCCGGCATCGGTCTTGTGACGCTTTTGTAAAGTGTCGATATTGTGACACTTCAGGAAAGCGTCGGTCTTGCGACACTTTTGAAAAGCGTCGGTATTGCAACACATTAATAAGTGTCGGAAGAGCAACGTTCAAAACGTCGGACCACATATCGTCGGAATTGCGACAACTTACAAACGTTGGAAGAGCGACAATTTACCAACGTCGGAAGAGCGACATTAAAAACATCGGACCACATATCGTTGGAACTGAGACAGTTTGCAAACGTCGGAAGAGCGACGGTTCGGAAAACGTTGGAAGAGTGAAGGTTGTTTGGAAACGTCGGAAAAAGTGTCGGTATTGCAACACTTTGGCAAAGTGTCGGAATTGTGATGTAATGGCTAACCACGTTTTGTCCAGCCTCGAACTGTCGCTCTTCCAACAACTATGTGTCGGAATAGCGACGAAGTGGCTATCGGAAATTGGGCCAAATTTTCTAGTGCATGCTCCCAATAAAAATAAGAACAACAACAACATAGGGAACCATAATGAGAATCATACTTTTTGCTGTATGTAGCAAGGGAGAAGGACAATGGTCCCTCAAATGCAGCCAACGCAGTTTGACTCTCAACTGCAATAGGTAATGACATAATGTGTGGCTTCTCAACCACTTTCTTGCTGCCCTAATATCCTCACAAGTTTGGAGAAAGTGTATGATGTATGGTGCAAAGCAAGCATGTTCTCCATAAGAAATATCCTCCCCATGTCCTCCTAGGGAGTGGCCATCAAAACTACTCCTAGCCTCAAGTAGACCATGAATTCTAGAAGGAATAATGCTCCTCCTTTGAGAAAATTCCTACATATATATGGTTAAGGGATGCATATATACATTATACAAGTCATTATGCAAACAAACAATACCCTTACCATATGTCTTGCTCATGCAAATTGAGTGGCTCATAGATGAGTCTCCTCTCATTCTCAAAGAGGAAAGAGGTGGTTGTGTTAACTCTTCCAAAGAGTCATGTATCTCCTCCATATCTACATGATCCATGCATCTCCTCACATGCTGATATATCTCCTCCTCAAAGCCTTTCCAAAAATACCCCTCCAGGATGGTGTGGTATGCTCTCATAGAATAAGTGTGGCTAAAAAGGAAATCCTCATGAGTTGTTTGTAGAAACTTCTCCTTGTGCTTGGAAGCTCTAGATAAGAGGATCCTATCATGATATTAGATGACCCCATATCTAACTGAATATCCCTCCTCATGTAGCTAGTCATCCAATATCATACAGGTGAAAAGATCCTTGGAATATTCCACCAATAGCAGGGAATTCAAATATGGATCTATCCTCCATAGTGACAGCGCTAATGAACTATCATGAATAAAATATTTCATATGGCCATCCTCTTCTTTGACATGTCCCATGCCAAAGATGAAAGTTGGAAGGTTGATATCCTTCCTATGCTGCTCCTGCCACAGTGCAAAATCTGAAATGAGAGTTGGCAAAGATAATGTTGAGAGAATTCCTCTCTCCTCCTGGAGCTTATCCAAGACTCCCAGCATTGTACTAAGCTCTCCCAAGGTCTCCACTCCTCTAAAATCAATGAGTGGTGCCTCAAAATGTGAAGCATCCATCCTCCCCTATCGATCTGGTGGTATCCCCAGTGAAATGTCTCCATACATTGAGACATCAAGATCAAGAGTAGACTGCATATATGAATGGATAGATTTGTCCCTACCCTCACTACTCAATCCAGTCTCCCTCTTTTGTGCATCAACCCTCTAAAATAGATAGGGGTGTGTGCACCTCATCAAATGAGGTTGGTCATCCTCCCTACCTCCTCCTTTTGTCTGCATGGTTCCACCATCCATCATCAATGGTACATGATGATCATGAGTTGTGCATTGATCTCCACATATGAGATCCTGGGGAATTCCTTTCAATGATGCAAGAATCCCTATTGTTGGAGCAAGATCTCCCTCTTCCTCTGCATGAGGTGCTATATAAACTCTAGACATGACAACGTTGTTTCCCCCATCCTCATCAATGTGTATGGGAAACCTCCCAAGAATTGGATCCTCTTTTGAAAAAAGGATCTCTATACCCTCTTTGTCAAGAATATAATATAGAGGTCTTCCCTCTAGTAAGGTATGATGCAAGATATCAGACTCCTCAATGGTTTTCTGAAGTGGAATTGAGCTCATAGGTTCCTCCAGCACATGCAAGGTATTTGTTTGTCTAGGTTTGTTTAGCTCCACCACATGTGTTACAGAATGTTTCTTATCAAATATTTCCACTAATGTCTTAGTGAACCTTGCATACGAAGAATTATTTGCATTTTTCAGTGAAAAAGACTCAAATATCCACCATGCATAGGTCTTACCTCCAAAATGCAATGCTGCAACTTTGATGGCTTCTTCTTCAGAAATTTGGTGTTGCTACAAATAGGTGTCTAGCTCCTGCACCCAAGCTCTAGCTGAACATGTAGGTAAACCATCAAAAGTAGGTAAGAGAAACCTACTCTTATTATGTTGCTTTCTTCTCTCCACCTTGACCTTGAAAAAATCTGGAAAAGTGATATGATCCCTAAACTTCTGAGTTTGAGACTCATATTCTTGAAAAAAATCACTAAGAGTTTCCCTCCTATTCATTCCTTCTTCTTCCTTCTCTCTCACAGCAAATCTGGGCATGTGACTGCGCTATGCATCATAGTTTGTGGCTGCATGCTCACACTCATCATGTTAAAATCTAGAGTTTGTTTCAGATTGAAACCCTCTTGGATACTTTCTACACATATCCTTCCTCATCTTCTTAGGATCTCCATGAATGCTCTGCAAAGTTTGAGAAAGAAACTTTGGAAGTTTCTCCTCCTTCCTCCCTCCAAAGAATGGAGTCTTCTTTCTGTCTTTTCTGTTCATATTTTCTTCTTCTTGTCTTCTTGATAGCATATTGGCTGAGATTCCACAGGCTGAGCCAAGATTGTGCTTTGATACCACTGTAATATCCCAAAAGGGAGAATGCAGTAATACTTAAACACAATATAAGAACTGCAACTAAGTAAACAATAAATATTAATAAAACATCATAATTTACAGAGAAGGTGAGCCATTTTATTATATTGGAGAAGATTCAGTTACACAATGTACAAAATATGAGGAGATCTAGCCAAAGAGATGGCCTAGAATCACCCAGAAAACATGCCACAATAGGCACTGCATAACTGAAGAGCCACTGAAGCAAATACTGTGTTGTCCCTCTAGTAGAATATGAACATATGACTATAGGCTAAAAAGGAAAATGTAGATATATTCAAATCTGGAGCTCAGATGATGCCAAGATCCAAGATCTAGCTAATGTGATGGATTCCCAAGATAACCCAGAAAGGATTTTCCAGATCTACAACTTTGGAAAATCACCCTCCTAGGATTTGATCCTTGATCTGCTAGGAAATACAAATTTGAAGCTAGATCTATCAAATAGATGGCTGAAATATGTTTCAAGATCAGATCTAAGTTTGAAGAGTTGATCCCTTCTTTATATCTATAACCTAGAAGCTCTAGATCTAGCTTCTCAATCCTCCAATAATGATTTCAGATGCTGCAACACAACTGCCAATAGAAACTGTGTTGTGAGGGAAAGAGAGGCCTTATTCCTACTAAAAAATGCTGCAATAAACTCCAGGCTGATGGAAATATAGATGAAAATTTGAGGGGATGATCCCTCACAGGATTACTATCTGAAATTCTAGCAAGTTCCTTCCTCCTTTTGGATCTGCAAATTGGACAACGTAATTCCTGAAGGAAATATTGCTGCTAGGAGGTCAATAAATTTTGGCCTAATGCAGATCTGAAATGAAGCTTTGGGAATTCTGATCTATAAGCCCAAGGTAATAGGAATAAACCCTCACCAATTCTCTAGCTGAAGTACTGAAGACAACTTCCACCTTCCAAACTGATCTTCAAAAATCTGCAATTTCTTAGTATGAATGTTCTGTAGAAAGTAGGAAAAGAGATGTCACACCAATGCCTAATGTAGAATGAATTACAATACTCTTTCTAGAGCTACTTTAAGAAATAGGTGGGATTCCAGAGCAGGAACACCCTATGCTAAACAACACTTGCAATCTCTGCTAAACAGCCCAAGAAACCAATGGAATGTCACATGACAATTCCAGATCTGAAAAGATCCTTACATCAAGAATAACCAACATACCTTCATCCTTGCCTTCATATTCTTTATATAATATTTGAGCCTTCCCATGCCTTGGCCTTCATCTAGACTACGCTGTGCATGTGGACCAAATCCTCCATGTTTGACTGCGTTGTTTGACTAAATCATCCATCATGTCTAGGTGAAATGTACACCCTTTCCATCATGTGTGCTTTAATTCCACAAAATCCTCCATCACTTTATCATGAATGTTCCATGATCTTCTGTTTGACAGCTTCAAGATCTTAGTTGACTATATCAACCTCCATGATCTATCTCAATTAATGAGAGATAATCTCCAATTCCATTCACATTAGTAGTTTCTCAACTACCTCATTATATAGATCTAGGCTCAATTAATCCACATTCACACACAAAAAGTGGATATTTATTCATATTGAGGATTATCAGTCCCTCCACCCATTTATTTACTTAATTCATTAAGAAAGTTAAGAACTCTAATATTCCAAATATCAGGTGAAAATTTGGGAATATTACACTTTTGGTGAGCATCCCAAATAACTATCATCATGTAAAAGTAAAATATCCATGGAGGCAACAATGGGCTATTTAAAGGCCTTCTTGAGGCATGAGGTCTGATATATATTGGGATTTACCATCCCCACATGAATCTCCCATCCCCAAGCAATCATCTATACAAAATGAGTTGCCTCCCAACATGGAAACTCCTAAAAATCCTCCTCCACCTTGAGCCCCTAAAAAGTAGGTGGGCTGAAAATATGAACATGGTAGAAAAAGTAGCCTACCCCATGCTATCCTCCTCTCCAATTATGATAAGTGTAGAGAATTTTATGACCTTGGGCTACAATAATGTTTCCCTCAAGTGGCAAAAAGAGAACTAGATCTCCAAATATCTTCCCTCCAACGTTGTGAATCAAGCTGGCCCAAACCATCCCATATATGATGAGCAGGACATGATCATCATATGGCATCCAAATGAGAAAATGGATGAAGGTTTCATATAGTGCTGAAATGTATCAACAGCTTCCAAAGTGGTCACAGCCCAGTCTTCCTAACTGCTACTTTATAAAATAGCATGGCAAGTTGTCCCTTGATAAATGGCTAGTTGTACATGTCATTACATCTACTAGTGAATAGTAAATGGCTTGGTGAATCAACTGAGCATACATAGAAGAATAATGAAACACTTTCCCAAAGTCATACAAAATATGGTTGTCTCCATCAGAATAGTTGGCCAAAAATTGCCCATGGAGCTCAATAAGAAGCTTGCCTTCTTGAAGAGCAATGCACTGAATAGAAATGGTAAGAGAATGAAAATATTGTGTTAGATAACCAATAGATGAAAAAGCAATATTATTAACATGTGCTGAAAGTAAGATGATGCATATGTACATGAATAAGCCCTCCATAGTGGTATAACATACTCCCATGAAGAGGAATGAACCATGTGCTACATGAAGATCATCCTTCTTATGCTTGGAAATCCAACTTAAGAAGATCATATATTTGTAATAGATGTTTCCATCCACTACTCCATCACTCTCACCTCATCCTTGTCCATGAAGTGCATCATATGTGAAGTGATCCTGGGAATACTCCATCAATAAACCCAAGCTCCAAAGTGACAACATTGTTGGCTTGTGCAAATAGGCTCCTGCCAACTCATAGCTCCATTCTTTGACATGCCCACTATCAAAGATATCTCCCAAAATGCTACTATACATAAGAAGTTCCTCCCAAAGTGGAAGTACCTCTTGATCATCCAAGGCTAAGGAGTAGACCCTTTGCACCATGATAGTGCCATCTCCCACTCCTGCAACATCATGCAATGTATGAGAGAAAATTTGCCCATGCTCTCCCAAGAACAACCCAAGCAACAAAAGTTTTTGCTTCCTCCTGATACGTCCATCATAAAAATCATGTGGTGAAGACATAATGATTGATATGAAGAATTTTATATCAACATAATGCATCTATACTCCTTGCTTCCCTATGATGCAAGTATCCTGCCAAACTTACCCCACCCACATACCCTTAGAAAGAGGATATGTCACATGATGGCCAAACTCTTTCAAGAGTAGCCAATGCAGCCAAGCCTCCTGCTGCCCAGTGTCATATATTTTCAAGTAGATTTCTATCTTCTTGCTCACCATCCACACCCATTCATCCAAATGTGGGTGCCTCCCATCATGCTCAACCTTGGTACCCTTCCAATGAAGACTACCATCCTCCAAAATTAGATTTCTCTTCTTGCATTTAATGGGATGTTGAATTGCAACTCCTTGGAGATCTCCTAGAAAATATCTCACACCAACGATCATCTTGAATCCATAAATATCCAAGTGTACTAAAGGAAAAACCTCCTCACTTATACTTCTTGACAATGCTGTACAACTCCTCAATGGTGTACTTTCTATCTCATGCTCCAACTCAAGAATGAATATATTGTTTTGTATTAGTTTATTTGGAACAAGGTTCATCCTATCCTCCAAGAATTCACACCCCACCCTCAAGTGTTTTGTGCTACTCAACAAAGGCACATGAGGATGATGGTTCATCCCTTCCTTGATCAACTCAAGGGTGTACATCGCAGTGCAATTAGGTTGTTCCAAATGAGCAGTATGTAATGGTATACAACCCTCCATATGATTTGCTGAAACAATACGATATGGAAACTTAGGCATACCTTGGTGAAATTTGGAAGTATCTTGTATGGCTGTAAGGGCTTCTTACTCTAATGTGTTGGCTCCTCCAACTGAAGATGTTGAGGGCTGCTCCTCCATAGTTGTGACACCGCTGGTACAAGTCTCCTCCAATGGTGGTGAGGGCTTCTCCTCCTTTGATTTATCTTCACCAAATTTTCCAATAAACCATTGAGTAAACTTAGAAAAAGTAGTCACTATTGCATGGCTCAAATGGCTGAACCACCAAATGTTTGCTTCACCCTCCAGGTGCAGTGCTGCAATCTCTACAGCCTCTCTTTCTACCATAGGATGTAGTAGGAAGAATGCATCTAGTTTCTTTTCCCAAACCCTTGCTGTAGATGACCCAACAAAATTAGAAAATAGAAACCTATTTCCCTTGATTTTCCCTTTGCTACAAAGTCTCCTTCCTTCCTCCAATTGAATGAACTGAGGGAAAGCTAAAGTCTCCTTGAAGGCTCTAGGTTGAGATTTGTACTCAACAAGGTATTCACTTAGAATCTTGTGATCCAAGTGTCCTCCATCTTTCTGCAATTTGTCCTTATTTTCAAAAGGAAAGGGTATGGTCACATGCTTTGAGCTCTCTGCAACACTGGTTTCCTCTTCTAATCATAGGAAGTGCATGGATCTTCCTTCTCTTGAAACCCTCTAGAAGTTTCACTGCTCCTCTTTTCTTCTTTTTGTTTAACCTCCTTGGAGAGGTTCTTCATGGATCTGAAAAATAATAAGACAAAGCTCATTCTCTCCATCATTCTGATCTTCCCTTCTTCTTATAGCATTTTTGCTTGAAGTTCACAGGCTGAGCCAAATATCTTGCTCTGATACCACTATAATATCCCAAAATGGGACTGCTCGGCAATGCATGCAAGAAAAATGCATTTTCAGAAATATATTCTACAGAAAATGAAATAAACACTTGGATCCATTAAATATGACAATATACCATCTAAATCCAAGAGGATATCAGAAAAAAATCAAACTAGATGAGGTAAACAAGCCTCCCACACCTAGTATAGCTAAAAATTGCTAAAACCCCAAAACTACTACAACATGAAATTAATGCATAAAGAGACAGCGGAGTCTAATGAGAATTTATGCACAAAAATGGCTGAGACAAATAGATCTGATAATATGCTAAACAATATGGCCCATGAACTGAGATCTAGTCTCCTTTATACAAAATCTAGAGAACCCAGGTAGGGTTTCTAGGAATACACCCAAATACAAATGGTGATATTCAGAAATAAGACTGAATAATCACTAAAAAATAAAGCATAAGAGTATAAAAGGTTGTAATAATATATATATTATGCATATCTGATCAAATTTATTCCCCCATGGAAGGATCAACCCTCCAATCACAAGAAAACTCCCAAAAAGAGCCACAAGAGACACTGTTGAAACTGCCCTCCAGAAATAATGCAATTCCAGAATGGAATAAAACTGTAAGTGATGGAAATATGTTGGCATGCTGCCAAAGATCTGAAATAAGCTCAGGAACCCTCCAAACTGATCTCCCACAAGAAGGAATCCTCCCCCCTATGCTAAATCAACTCAGAAAGTGGGGTTCTCAACCTCCACTGCAACACCCTGCAACACAACATTATACTTCTGCAGAAATAATGCTATAGCTGAATACTGAAGCTTGGAACCAATGATGGAAGTGTGGAATGATAGATCAGGTCTCTCCCAAGAGCTACTCAAAGGGAAGAGATGGAATTCCTAAACAGGAATACCAAGTGCTAAACAACACCAGCAATGACTTAGCTAAACAGTTGAAGAGAGTAAAGTCTAAGCAGACACATCAAAATATCATTCATAAGATAACCTCATATGGTTTCCTTCCTCTTCCTTATAGACTAAGTGAGCCTTCTCACCTTGGGTCCCACTCATTAGGGTTTTCCACCATCACACAAACAATCTCCCTCCAAAACTGCGCTATACCTTCATCAATGCCACTCCTCCATAACAACGCTCTTTGATTTGGTCAAGGTTGACCTCTTCAACCTGCTTCAGCCCTTTTCACACCTAAGGGTCTTTAATATAGCTCACATATAGTTGTCTAGGCTGAACCTCATTCATATTGATCTATTTTTATTGCTGATCCACTCCTCCTACATTTATGTTGTTGACTTGGTCAAACTTGACTTTGTCCACATGCAAATCTCCCTTTTTCACACATGAGAGTGCTAGATCCAGTTATTTTTATGATTCCTTTTCACATCAAGAGGGATTTTATTTCTATTTCCAAAATGTATGGACCTCCTTACCCATTTATTCATCTCCTAAGTGTAAGAAACAAAAATCAATATTCCAATTAGTTGCTTGCTAATTTTGGAATATTACACCAACCCAAACAAACGCTTACACAAGAATTACAGACGCATAAACATTCATATCATAACATCATATCTAGTTAAGTTACTTCCTTAGACTTGATTTATCTCTTTATATTATTCCAGTGCCCAGACACTATGGTCTTAAACCATGGTTGGAAGCCCACAGTTTACACTTAAGCCCTTTTACATCAAAATAGAGACTTTGACCCGACCCAAAGCCCCTTGACTCATTCGCGCAATGCGCATATACAAAACTTGTACAAAAAGATACCAGAAGGTGTACCAAGGGGACCTGTCTGCAATAGGCCCATAAGAAAAACATGTGACTTGTCCAGAGTCACTGAGGCTTGGAGCGCAGTGACATAATATTTCAGAGGGAGCACCATTTCTGAACTTTTCATCGCAGCTCCTTGCGCTTGGTAGGCACTTCAGTGGCCATCTCTATACTGCGATGCATCTGCTAGATCTCCTTCAAAGTAGTGTCTAGAGGATGGGAAACCTAAAGAGCCTCCTCATCCCATGGTTGCATATGTGCCTCTAGCAACTGCTCTTTACGACGCAAGTCTTCAATCTCTGTCTGGATTATCCGGCCCTCCTGTAGACAGGTGAGGCGTTGTGGAAGAACAAGGGTCGGTGCCACTGTCTGGACCTTAGAAAATTGTTGCTCTTTCTGGTGTAGCTTATTGTGCAGATGTTTTACCACATGATCATTCTACATGAACATCCATACGCCCATAGCCTCATCTAACAGGTTGTCACACTGGGTGACTGCAACAACAATATAGTTTGTGGCTTGTTTGACTTCGGCTACCCTTTTTGCGTGGACCTCAGGCAGAGTCTTAGCCTGCAACTTCATTTTCAGATCCGCGATTTGATGTTCAAACTCTGCATTGATGGTCAACACTTCAATGCGTGATGCTTTCAGGGTGGCAGCCAGTCCTTCCAATTTTTCTTCTAGGCCCGTTGTGGCGAGGAAAGATGGAACATTGCTGTAGACTTACTGAATTTTGGCTTCGAGCAAAAAATGTTGGGCTTCGGTTGCGTGGCATGCTAATTGTGTGGCTTGTTGTTTCTGTTTTGCATCTTCAGCCTACATCTTGGATTCTACAACATATGTGTGAGCGACAGCCTCACAGAACTGAAATTCATTGACGATCATGGGATGCATCAAGTTCAGATTTCCTGTAGGTAAAAAAGACAGTTTAATGTTAGTATCACCTACACCATGGAATTGATCGCGTTGGCTGGTGTCCACATGGATGGATTGCGTGGAGATTTGCACAAGATGGGCATCCTCAATGGCTGCGTGTTGGTGACTTGCGCGATAGTATGGATCGCCTGAGAAATGTTTGCTTGTATCAGGCTCACCTGCATTTTAAGTTCTTTGATCCCTACCTGAACAAATTCCACTGTAGTCTTATACTGCACCACCATATCTGTCTAGTGATCCTTAGTCGTAGATGTGACTATGTTAGCAATCTCATTCAAATCATCCTCTTTCAGCGTCAAGACCTCCTGTCCAGCATCTTTAGATCCCTCTCATTTCTTTCTTGATCCACCACCGGCCTAAGAGTCACGCTTTTTTCCCTTAGATGTCTGTGCTTCTACCTCATCCATTGTATCTTTTGGCATGAAACCATTTTTTCTCTGGCTCAGTGTCTTTTTCCAGGTTAATAGTCTCGCCGGCGGTGGTCGGCGTGGCTTCTTTCTCTTGAGGTTTCTTAGTCACTTTTTTTGTCTTTTTCTCTGGTTGATTTCCAGTGTGTGGCTTTGTCGGAGTTTTGGTGATATATGTGGACGTACTAGGTTCAAACCACGCTAGTGGCCATTCTGCAGCGATTTTGATCAAATGATAATTTTTCACTAAGTATGGTAACTCGTACCAAACTCCCTTCACGAAGCCTTTCGCGTGGATGTGCACATTGTGGAATGTGGCCTTGAAGTCGGCTATCATCTTGGATTTCTCATAAAGTGTTGGATACAACCTCAGCTTAGACTCCACGTCCTGATATAGCGAGGCATCATAAAGGACCCAAAAAATCTTATTCTCTTTAGCGTGCATGGGGTCTGAATAATTCCAAAGTGTCGCGAACCATGCAACCTCACACATTTGTGGCTCGATCTCTGTAAACTAGGTTTCCTTAGGGGTCTTCCACCTAATCAATGTTATCAACAAAAGCAACCAAGCATAGTGAAATTTCTTGACTTCTTCCTGTGCTTTGCACACATTTTCTAGAACTCCTTGCAAAAATAATGAGACCAATTGTAAATGACCCCTTTCTCGCATTGTCCTACAAGAGAAATTGCATGTGTGGGCACCTCCTTCAGTCTACATTTGTGCATCATCTTGCAGGCCAATGTGAGCCTTCTGAATAGCACAACCAAGTCATTTATATCACTTATCACAAATCCTCACCTTTTCCACGAGATTTGATACTTCCTTTTGATATGGTTGGCGTCATATTTCCCTTGTGCTTTTCCTCCAAAATCTGCATTTAGATCTGTGCCTTTAGCAGGTAAATCATTGATCCTATGGATCAATGTAGCATCTATTGGAATACCCTCTCCCAACCATAGTGCATCATCATGCACAAACACGAGCAATTTCTGGACGCATATGTTAATTACTGGGTTGTGCCCAAAGTGAGGGATCTGCAATAGATTTAACATGCCTACTTTGTGCAGACCCAACAACCATCTCTTCATCTCTAGGTGCACAATTCCCTCTTCATGTTAGACTTGGTCAAGGTATAGCTCTTGTGTGAGCTTAGGAAATTTCTCTACGTCTGTAATCTCCCAATCCTCCATTCTGATTTGCGGCACTTTGGCAAACATTTCCCCTTCCATCAGGATGTTTTCTGGGATCAACGACATTTGGATGCTCACGGGCACTTTGTCAAGTTATTTAGGTATTCTGACCATCGATTTGCGTAGTGCGACATAGGTCGGCAACCGCAAGAATGCAGCCACTTCAACCACATTCTCCTCTTACTCCATAATAGTTTCTAAGAGTTCTGTCATGGACCTTTTCAGATGCTTAGCCGCAATCGAGTGAGGCTTCAGAGTCTTCTCCCTTGAGGATTTTATTTTACCATATTACTGCCCCTTCTTGGACTCCGTGGGCGCAGGCATTGCAACAATAGGGACCTCGGGTGCGGTAGGGTCATCCTGAGGTCGTGTGGTCATCATACTACTTGGAATTACGTAACCCAACCCTATGTGGCACAGCTCTTCCTCAAATCCCAAATCCAAGCCAGACATAGACACAGAGTATGCAACAAAAATCAGAGAGCTCAAAGCAAATAATTCACTCAGAAATAAAAGGGAACTCTTGCGACCCCATAGGTCATATTTATATCTATGGCACATCTTCAATGGTTCCTTTTGTATTAATTTTTCTTCATAAATGAAAAACGGTCCCAAATCTCGAAAAATACCTTCATTAAATGCAACCTAGAAGCTACCATAAATGGTAATAAATTGTTCTTTGCCATATTTATTGTTCCAATGACTATTTTTTGACACCTCTATGACCTAGTCAACCTCCTTGTGAAACTACCATGCATGCATCACACCTTTCTACGCATATACTCCAGAGCTAATAAAAACAATTTGTAGAGCATCCCCCCCAACACAGGATTATTGATTAGGTAATTAAAATCATAGTGAGTAGTGTATGTCTCTTCCTACAATAACTGCAAACTCTTCTGAAATTCGTCACCCCAACGGAATGTCGCACCCCTTCTGAGTAATTTAGTCATGAGAAAAGCTATCAAGTCATATTTTTGAATGTGCTTCCTATAGTACCCAACGAGGCCAATCATTGAGTGCACCTGTCTGACATGCTCAGGGGGATAAATCAAGATTCCAATGATTGCGCATTGTCCTCTAGGTTTCACAACTGGCAGATTTCTATAGTTCACAATATCTGTCATCTGTGCATCCCATGCTCGTAGAACGCACTCAATTGTAGACTTTGTTGTATCAAAGATTACTTCTTGAATATTATGTAAATCTTGGCCAATATTATTAAATATTTGTCATCCCAGACGACCATTGACTAGTACCTCAGCGCAAATTTGTCTCCAAATACCATTCAGTAGGCACCTTCCCCAATGTGTGAATAAACATGTGGACCCATTCAGGTCTTGGTTCTATGCCCCATACATGATTCCATCTCGCTAAATTTCTGCATGAATCATCTTTGCCAAAGTAGACAACTTGCATTTTGATGGTTGGACATTCAAATCGTAACCTCATCATGCGCGCACATTCCTCCTAGTTGCCCATGTTCTCGTTATGAGTTTCCCACCATCTTTTTAGCATAGCATGCAATCCGAGATCCAAAGCATGGAATATTTTTCCTTATGGCACAATCCTTTCAAGCTCCCGTATAAATACGTTTATATCATTTAACCCATCATAGTGCGGTAATTCACGTACCTCATATGTCATACATCACAGAGATTTGGTCACATGATTACAACGTAGAGCAGATACCTCATGCAACTGGTTCTACCATTTTTCTAATTCCTCATCAGAGTCTGAAAAAAAAGAGCTATCCTTCTACTAGTTAAGATTTCCATCTTTTTTTGGGTTAATCCAATCTTCCTTACGGAAGGTCAGCTTATAGATTTGATCAATATCATCATAAACACACACATGATCCGTATATCTTTGTCCTTTTGCATGGTCTAGAGTAATGATGACCCTGACTCCATTGCTTTCAAATTCCATTCTCCTTTTCTTCAAATTTATAACACCATCCATGTCAATAGCCCAGTCTAATCCTAGTAGTGCAGGATAAGGATCAGTATCATCCAAAATTTGTATAAATTCAAATTCTTCCATCACCTTAACACCCTCAATACTGACTACAACTTGCAACAGCCTCAATAACGGAATGATCTTCTGCTGATTGGCCATGCACAGTTGAATTGTAGACCATTCCTGCTTGGGCTGTCCCATGCACTGCCATGTTTTCTTAGGTAGAACATTTGCATCTGATCCCAGATCTAAAATAACCTTGTCCATCTCATAAGCACCAATTTGCGTGTTCATACACATCTCCCTACCCATTCTCTTCTTATTCTTGTATATTTTTTTGACCACTCATTGTTATACCATTGGTTGTTCCTTCTCTACGCAATTATCTATCAGAGCTTGAAGATTTTCTACTTCCTTTTTATTGCGCAGTAACTTTATGCATGCTTGTAGAAATGGTTTGATCTCTTCATCTCCTCCTACTTCCTTCATTGGTCTACCTGATGTTGATTTTCTACCTTCTGCAAATTATTTTTGTCCTTCAAAAAAAATCTCCTTTGCGCGCTGAAGATCAAATCATTTTTTTTTTAGGTGCCTTACGGATCCATACATTAGTGGTTGGTTGGTTAAAATTATCTTCATTAGTAGCTACACTACTCATAGTAACCACATTCACACTGGGATCTTCTTCATGGGTTTCTGATCTAACCATCTGAAGATTTTTTGTTGGAGTCTACATCTTCTTTTCCTGCATTTTAGCAATAAAGACAGGAGAATATTCTATCACATGATCAAATTGTCTACAACACCTACATGATTGTCACGTTGGATTAGGACAGTCATGCGCATAGTTACCAACATCTCCACAGTTATAGAAAATAACTTTCCCTCTTCCTCGACCAGCTGATCCACCTCCTCATCCTCTTCCTCTTCCCTAAAATCCACCATGCCCATAGGGGGATGTTGGTGAGGTAGGCTCAACCTACATCCTATATATTTCAGCTTTATCCATCATCATATCATAAGTGTGACAATGTTGCTCATCATGTCCTAGTGACAAACATATCTCCAAAACAACTGCTTCAACTTAGGTTGATACTTTGTTATCCTTGGGCAAGAATCTATGTCATGTAATCCAATGATTTGACAGATTGTGCACCATATGAGACTCTTCAATGGACTAGGACCTTTGGCATTGAGATAATTATTGAAGACAGGACATTGATCTTTATGGTGGTCAGTATCTTTACATTTTATGCACTAACCCTCTACACAGACCTCCTTTCCCTTGTCATTGTGCAGGCTTTGAATCTCTAAATGCATGGCTTCCAAGTGATTCTGAATTTTTTGAGTCTCCAGCAAAACAGGCTTTGTAGTAGCCTCTAGTTTCATTGCAATCTCCATAGCATCAGCCTGTGTGGCAATATTTTTCTGACCTAAGAGCTAGCGTAGATGCGGGATCAATATAGAAATGAACCATTCCTTATGTTGAGTATCAACAATGAAAAATCTACCATCTGTGATAGTGCGCTTCAGCCTCTGATCTACCTCCCATATGGATTCATTAATCTCCTAATGAATCTCTTTCATTTCTATCACCAGTTGCGTGTATGAATTAGGCTTCTTAAACTTCTCTTTTAGGGCATATTTTATTTGGTCCAAGGTGGCATTAGGTTTTGCTTGAACATACCTGATGTACAATTCTAATGCACGATATTGGAAATCAGTAGCTATTTTTTCTTTCTTAATATCATTATTATTAACTTGTTGTTCCTACCATACGACCTTAGTTTCAAACCAAAAGTGCTTAGTATCTTCATTGCTAATGCCTCTGAAATTAGGTAACTTCATTGGTGCAACCCTATTTTCTTCTAGGGGAGGTGGAGATGGTGTTGGAGATGGACTACGTGGTGGAGTGGGTGTTTTGTGATATAAGTGTAGAAGTGGAGTGGATGGGGTTGGAAAAATACTCAAGGGTTTCTAGTGTGGTGAACCTTCTTCTTCAGAGTCACTAGAGCTACTAAATTCTGGTTCACCTTCGTTATTAGATCTAGGCTTCATAAGTCTATAAATAAACTTTTCTAGATCTTTGTGGTAAAATTTTCCACTGCACGTAGTTGGGCTCTTCGAGGAATTCAAGAAATATGTTAACATAGAGATCCTTTCTCACATAATAGCATTTTCAGCAACAACTTCAAAGAGCACGTGAACTTACCTCTAGTACCTTTGAAAACAATTCTCTCTTCTTCAGAATATGACACAAATTGATCAATGGAAAATTCAGTCACAAATCCTCCCAAGAGGAAATCAATCCAATGATCTACTGCACAGGTGATATTATTGTCTAAATTTCCACTTCCTGGATCAATTCAGGAGTCCACTCAGTGATTGTGTCATCCTTTACATAGGTATTGAATTTAGTCAACCGCGACAACCACTCCTGTAGCTCGTTTGCAAAGGAGCAAAAGAATATCTCATCAAATTCTATATATATGTATTTATGTACCCACGTTTCGTCAGATAACTTAGTATTCTGATTCTCATGGAGTGCGAATTCAAGGATCTTTCTATCTAGTGACTCTTGCAATTTGTTTCGCGAAGGGTGTCACAACATCAAATATCCCTAAAAATGATCTCGGTCCCAGCGACAGAACCATTTGTTGGCTTGAGAGTATGTTATCACAAGGAGTCACTCGTTGACTACAAAGAAGTAATTCTTGCACATCATAGTTCATTTCAAAGAAAAATGTTTTGAGTGGTGGGATAGCTTCTTAAAGAGTTTGAAATGAATTTTACTCTTAGAATTTCATGCATTTGGAAAGTTGTGGCAAGTATAAATTGTATGGGTTAATTGGTAGTATATGGGGTGCATATTGTGACAAATGAAAGGTGGTAGATAGTTTGTACTCAATCTAAGAAATATGCATATCGTAAATCAGTCACACAGCTACAAGAGTCGTTTTTTACATAATATGTAAAGGAAAAAACATTTAGAAAGCAGAATACATGCATAAATAATTTCCTAAATCCTTCATGAAACGTTCACTAACATGCTCTACACAACATATAGATGATTTTCAGAAGACTAAACAATAGATAATTAACTATTAGATCCTCTAATAGTTCTCTTACTCACACTTTGCTAGCTGTTGTAACTCATAAATCAAATGAATAAAACAATAAGAGAAACACACAATACATTAGATAGTCCCTGAAACACAAAATACACCAACATGAGGTACAAAAAGTAGTTTTATTTATTATGGAAAGTCTTCAGGTCGACCAAAATCCAACCTTGAAATGGCATTTACAAATGATATTTATAGAGAGAGGCACCAACTCCATCTCTCCTAAAAAGAAGGATCCACTCTCCCTCACATTACATAGGAGTTATAGGACATTAAATACATATCCTATTGAAATATAACTAATAGGAGAGATGTAGATAGGAAGAAAGAAGACAGTTTTAGCTGTGCTCTTGAGTATGTTGGCAACCTGCCTCCTTTTCTGCTCATTTGTCTCTTCATAATCTTGGCTCTTTAAAAACCATGTTTCTTCATTAAATGTATCATTTAACAAACTCAAAACCACTTATGAACCATCACTTGACATGTTCATATCGTTATGAGTCCTTATCATTCTTGCACTAGCTCGAAAATTCTGTTGACAACTATCAAAAAGCATTTGCAACATATGTTATTGGAACTTCCAGCAAAAACCTGTAACTGCACAAAAACTAAAATGTTGCCATATTTTCCTGTAATGCTCTATTTCCTTTTAAAAAATGCATAGAAAAATACTTGAAAAATTATGTGAAGACTTAAGCATTTTGAAAATTGAGTTGTTCAAAAATATGACTAGTAGGAAAAAAGGTATTTCACTTGGACATCCTTTTACCTCTCATCCATATGAGATGCAACTTCTGCAAGCTTGTCTAAATATATTTTTCTTTCAACTGTTGATTTTGACCGTGTGGTCCTAGTGCCTGTCTCTTTGGAAATAGTATTTTTCCCTTATGAACTTTTCTGGATTTTTCTTCTTTTGGAGGATCCTGTTTGCTGGTCTGAAGGGGATTTACTCTTATATTTATTCTTGGACCCACTTGATTATGAAATTGAAGGAGTTACAGTCTATAACCCTTCAGACTGCCTCTCAATATCTATAACTTCTGTCAACAAACTTGGGCTATGCAAGGCCTTAGATTTCAGCCTGAATTTGTTGTTGGCTCTTGTATGTCTTTTTCTGCTACTAACAACTTGTCTTGCATCCTTTTGTCTTTTCTTGCTACTAATATTGTACTCTGCATCCTTGAGGAGCTCCTCATATGACTTGGTGTGGTGATAGTCCTTTTGAACCATTTTCTAAATGTTTTCTTCTGAAACTTCTGGCAGCACCTGTTCTTTTGATTTTTCTGAAATTGCAGTCCTTCCTCTCCATGCTCTGTCATAAACCTTGGAAAAAGGAGAAATAGGAGGAAAAATATTCATTGATTTGGGCTTGCTAGTAGATGAACCTTCTCCTTTTCCAACTTCTCTTCAACTTTGGTTGAGGGAGCCTTTTCCTTTTTACCCTTATTCTTCTTGTAGATATTCACCTTCTTAGCTTTTCTTTTAGTCCTTTTAGCAACTGATGAAGTAGTGGGTTTCTAAATTTTTCCCTTCTTCTTGGAAGGTTGAAAATGTTGCTATGAGGCTGGAGATAGTTGAGCAGGAATGTCTTGTGTAGGTGTAGGTTGGCCTGCCATGTAAAATAGGAAATTCTCCCAAGTCTCGTGTCTTCTTCTAATTTCTTCAACAACCAGCACCTTGATAAAAGCTTGATGATAAATGTTATACTCTGAAGCTGTTGCATGGGTTTTTATCCTAACTGACATCTTAGTCAAGATTTTCAGCATAAATAAAGGTAGGTTAAGGATCTTCATACCACCAATGTGAAACAAAAATGTCATATGATACAGAAAAATAACAATATACCTCCTCTCACAAGTAAGGTAGATCTTAATGAGCTTGGAAGTTTCAACCCATTCATCCTTGAGATAACTTCTAGGAATCCCCTTAGCCCATTTAGGGTCTCTGTATTCATCCTTGATGAAGCTGTTGAGGTCTCCTCTAGTGATAACTTGGCTTTTGAACCATTTTTCTCCCTCCTATGGGATTTGGAAAGCTTCATCAATGGATTTTGCTGATACCTACAACCTGAGGCCAAAGAAATTTGCTTCTTGTCCATAAAATGAGAGAGAAAATTCCTTATCTACTTCTATATGAGGGCTTCCTAACCTTGAAAAAAATGGATACCACCTAGCCTGTACAAATTACCTCCTCACATTTGGATTTGCATCTATTAAATTAGCTCCTTGAGGTTCAATACATTTTAGTTTTCCTCCTTTCTTAGTCATTGTCAGCAATAAAGAAGGATTTATGCTATAATCTGATATGTGTCAAGATTAGGAAAGGTTACTTAACAGGTGTTGTTGTCTCTTCAAAGCAAATTGTTTGAAAACTGAGTCTCCCTCCTCAAGTTGCTCATTGGAACTGCTCATTCACCAACAGCTGAATTCAAAAACCAACTGCTTTCCCTTTATTTCGGTGATTTAAAATTATATGTTGGTTCACTTATTCATGCATTAAATCTTTTCATAATGGGAAATATCCTAGACCGTATAACACACTTCATGATATCTTTGATTGCCTGATTTGTTTCAGATTCTCCACAACAGGTGTGTTATAGGTCAATTTGGGCACCATTCCCAATGACCTGGTAAAACTTGACATCATCCCCAGAACCAATGAATAGGGTCTCTCATCCCCTATAATTTTAGTTGCTACATTCCCTAAGACAAAGAACAAAAACAAATCATCCATGACTTCCATTGCAAGGTTTCCAAGATTTGAAGTACATGTTATATCACCTATGAGCTCACCAATGTAGCCTTTCATGGGACTAACTACTTTTCATATGTAGTTACCTCCATTCAAGGGTGCTCTTCAAAGCACTTCCCAACACTCAAGAGTGCGTTGGTCAATTGGGAGCGAAATTCTCATTGTTATGAAATCTCCACATGGCCAGTTCCTTCTAGAAGAGTGCATATGTGTCAAACTTCGAATCCATGTGTCCATTCAACACCTTTGAGCTTGGGAACCTGTCTTGCCTATTATTATAAATGAATTGATTGTGAAACTACCTTCAACTCATCTATAAATTGAGCACAGATCCTAGTGCTTTAAAAGGAAGAAATTTGGTAGAAAAATGTTGTTGGATTCTCAATTGAGTGTTTGATTTGAGTGATATGTTGTTGGAGAGATGTTCATTGTGATGATGCTGGAGTTGGTGAAATCAAATCAATTTTTGGTTGTAACCTCCCCCTTCTATCCATTAATAAAGGTTGCTACTCATTTTCCCACATATGTATCTGTATAAGCTTCTATATTTCATATTATGGATTCTTAGCTAAAGTATATGTTTCATGTTTCATTGATTTAACTAATTAAGATAAATATCCATCTTTATATTGCAATATCTTTGTTGTTTAGTGTTTATACTTGCAGGAACTAGTCTGGCGATCAAAGTTGGATTGGAAGCTACAACAAGAGCGATAGAAGGAGAATAGGAAGGTCTTGGTCTCCAAGTAAGTTTCTCCATATTTATTTTTGTCTATTTACTCTTAGGAAAAGTGTCTGCAAAGTCCTTGATTTGTTGTTATAAATGCATAGCACCATATTTATGGAATGTGTTTTATCCGTAATCCATAATTCCGCATAACAAGGTGGCTAGAGCTGAACAATATTGGAGATGGAAGTCACCTCCATCGTATTTTATGCCAGGTTTAAAATTCCGATAGCGTCGATGCATGATTAGCCAAACGGTCACCACATTAAATCCAAAATCCATGATTTACCTTGACACTAGATAGGTATTGTTGGCACTGGAATCAACACTTGGACTACAGCAAATGCCTAACCAGACACATATTAAACTATAAAGAAATTTAATGATTTGTTTTATGAGATTGGTAAGTGGTATAAAATTTGATTCATTGAAAAGAGATTTCAATCAAATCCAAAGTTCTACTAATGAGGGTACTGTAACGTGATGTGGTAGCAGAGTACAAGTCTGTAGCTTTTGAGGAGAGGAAACTCTAAGATGAAAGTGGAAATAGTAGGTATATAAAACAGAAATATACTGCGTTTGGTAGAAATTTACAAAAGTAGCAGTTTGAGAATGTTAGGGTCCTATGATTTGGCAGATTGGCAAGCCAAATGATAGGGTAACATAAAACTAACTTTGGAGCCCAAGGACCTAGCCTTCCTGGACTCAGAGAGGGCTCTCTCTATTTGTGCAAGGGATGTATAGTTGTTTGCTTCTTATGTTTTTGATTTTAGGCTAGTTGTTAAGTAGGTTTTTAGTTTGTTTTAGGGTTTTTGAGGGAAGAACTGATCAAAGTTTTAAAAAGATAAAAATATTGTTATATCAACTGGGCTATGGGGTCAAAAAGGTCGAGAAAGCCTCAAATCGTGGACAAGTTATATTGAAGGGCCGATTTGATCAAGGTAAAATGGATCTTTAGGTGGAATGAAATGGGATGGACACTAGGTTTTGTAAAGGGAAAATAATTTTAAACATAAATATTTCTACAACAGACATATATGTGGTAGGGCTAACCATTAATCATGATAATGTAACTTCAAACTGATAGATGGATAAAATAAACATTCAAGCGATACATAGAGATATAGGATTATATAACTTTAGGGAAATCACTATCAGGCTTTGGGGAAAAATAAACAAGACAAAAAAATAACTCAAGCTACGAAGAGGGAACTCCTAGACATCATATTTGAGCTATCGGGCACTTTGAACTAAGACTGTAGAGTTTAGGCAAAGGGCAAGATCGATACAAGACCTCTTTGGTTCAACTAGGAGAATCAAACATTCAAAGAAAGGTTTCAGTAATGGGGTTTTGGTTAACTAAGTAGTAAACAAGGAGTACCATGAATCATACTAATTAGCATACATAATAACCATTAATGCAACTGAAAACAAGTTCTTAGGGTATCAAAGAGCATTTAAGAATTCATTTGACATAACTAAGAAAGAAGACAAACATAGAAGCTGTAATGAATCAGGAAATCTGAGGTGCCTCCATGGGCATGTTTCAAATCTATTATTTACTGTCCTACAGCAAGAAAAATAATATGAAATATGTATGATAACTAAGGAAACATACCAGAGAAGGAACACTATACCATTTTACCAAGTCAAGGAATCCTACAATAGTCCTCTTTCACCATCCAAAACATTCAAGAAACTATCCACTGCATGAGACAAAGTATTTCTTCCAAGCTTGTATAACCATATATTTCTCTATATCATCAAGTTCAGCCTCATTTACAATGAAATCTCTTGGAATATAAAGGCCAAAGAGAAGGAAAACCTCCCAGAGCAACTAGCAAGCTCATTGGCCTAATATAAATATCTGATTTTGTCCTTGAGGCTTTGCAAAGCCCAAGGCACAAAATATCTATAAAAATATCTTAAAAATTCTAAAAAATGAAATTAAATTGACTTTTCCCAACTGAAAATTGCCAAAAAAGGCTAAAAGCACATTTGGAAAAGCCACTTCAGAAACTGCATTTTTCGCAAAAATGCTTCCGAAATATAGCAGTAGAAAATTCCCTGTCTTGTGGGAAACTTTTGAAGGACCTCACGATGTCAAAACGAGGCCCATGATGGCTTTTTGGAAAGAAATAGATGTCTAGTTTCTTAAAATACTTGGATTTCCACAAAATGATCACTAGAAGCCTGTGAAAAACTGGCCTAAGTGGAAAAACCCAGAAATTAGCCCTTGCTGATATGCGAGGCAGAGTGTTGAAAAAGTGACTGTTTTTCACCTTTTTGGGGGACCAAAACATCTTCAATTGATATGAAATTTTCTGAGTATATGCCCTTAAATTTAATGCATCCAATTATACCACTTTCAACCTTTGAGGATTCTTCAAACAAAAATGGCTATGACCATGATGTTCTGCAAATAAGCCCAAAAATGTCAAAAAATAAAAACTTGTCGAAATATGCCCAATTTTGGTGAGAATACCCCTCATGGATTTTCAGAAGCATGTAGAGAAGCAGAGGCCAAAATTTCAAGCTTTGATGTACCTTTTACCACTTTTTCTACCGGGCGCCTCTTTCAAGCCACCTTGAGCTTTTCTTGTGTAACCTTCAATTTCCTTCGGGCAAAGTGGTTTAGCTTTTTGTAGTGCCCGGTCATTTTATTTTGAAGGCTTAAGTCTCTGTTAGCTCTTTCTAACTTATCCTCCAAGTGTTTATTTTACCTTTCAAGCCATGCTTCTCTATTATTTTCTATTTCTTGGGTGAGTAAAGAAGTAAGAGGAAAATATCGGAAAAGGGTTGCCTCTTCTTCTTTCTGTTTCTCCAAAGCTCTTTTGAGTCCTATAGTCCTAGGCCTCTTCCTCTTTGGTTGTTCTTCTTCTTCAGTGTCATTGAATTCACCCATAATCTATTCAAGCTTGGTTTGTGCTTTGGAGGCCTCCCTTTGATATTTGAAAGCTCGGGCCTCAAATACTTCCATTTGACCACTCATTTGCTTGTTTTGTGTCTGTAGAACATGTATGAGGTCCTTTGACCTCTCTAGATCATCTCTTAGGTCATGAATTTGTGCCTCTCTGTTCAGTAAAATAGTTTCAATAATTTTAGCCTCATTATCCCCATCATCATTGTCTATCTGGATGATGTCAAAATCTCGTTCCTTCTCATGGCTACTCTCCTCTTTTTCCTTCCCTTTGCCTTTGATAGGTTTCTTGGTTCTCCTCTTCCTTGGTAACTCAACAATGGGTTTCTTGGGAAACTTGCCTTTGCTTCAGAGTGCTCTAGTAACATTGGGAGTTACAACTTGAGCCACTTTCTTTCTTGAAGTTTTGGGCTTTGTTACCTTTGGAGAAGAAAGAATGGCCCCTTGCCTAGGAGAGGCAGCTAGCACATGCTCTATTTGGTCTTTAACCTTACTGATCCCATCATTATCTTTGTCATTGTTTTCCTCCTTTTGAAGACTGCCTTGTTGGTCTTTATCACTGCTATGCTCATGGTCGCCGATTTGGCCCTTTCGCTCTATGCTGCCCTCTTTAGAATGCCCACTTCTTGGGGTTTGATTGTCATTATCCTTGCTGGCTGGAGGGCTTTCTTGTTTTTCATCATAAGTGTCCCTTTGAGGACTGTCTTGACCCTCCTC
>CM076570.1:1232540363-1232670603 GCA_034641835.2 Pinus albicaulis | reverse complement strand
TTTTAGTGATTGTTTCCTTCTTCATTTGAATTCTGCCTTGTCTCGTTTTGGGCCTAGATTACACGGCTCATTTGGAGTCTTTGGGATTCTTTTCGTTTTGAGGGACTTTTTGTTGATTTGAGGTCTGATTGTACGTTTGCATTGAGTGGAATTTGCTTGTTTTTCCCTCTTGTCATCATTTCTCAAATTGCTCTTGCATTAGTTTTCATTTTTTAGCACACTTTGCTCTGAAATATTGAAAATATAAAAAGAAAAATCTCTTTTTCTCTTCATTAGTTAATGTGAATTAGATCTTTTCGATGTTATTAGTGATTGGTAACTTTGAACGAAAAGCTTTTTAGTTTTCATTAGCTACATTAGAGACATCATTGGTTATTTTCTGTTCATTTCGTTATTGTGTGAAAAGCTCTCAACCCTCTCATAAATAGCTTTCATCAAATGAAATGATATACTGTGGCATATAGAGTGCATTTAGGAAATTTTGAGACATTAAATTCGCTAGGGCCTGAAAACTAAAACGTAATTGAAGATAAACCTTAAAATTTACTCAATTTACACTAAGGCAGCATTGAAACATTAACGCAACATTTAGAGGTCTAGGCTAGAGACGTGTTCCGTCTTTAAACCTAGTAGTTGTCATTCGCCTCTTGGCTTTAGACAGTGCTAGTACGGACTTGTGCTCCCCGTACCGTCACGTATATAAAGGGAGACCCCACTAGGTTTCTATCCTTTATCCACAGGAAGCCGAGTTTGCCGCCCTATACCCATGATACACCGGACACAACATTCGGGGAGATTGCCTGCACGTACGTTAAGTCCTTGGTTGATTTCTCTTTCATTTTGAAACCAAGGTGTATATTGCAGTTCACGGTTATTTGGTACACCCTTTGCCTAGTAGTCTTGAGTAGTCATTTCATCTTTTCTGACTCTTTAAATTTGAAAGGATCACCAAGCGCTTGTCCTTTCAGGCTTGCTTCAAAACTGAAAGAGATAGAGTCACCTTTTTTTCCGTTTCTCGACTCTTAAAACATGAAACGATGAAGTTTCCTATTTTTCAATGTGGTAAAAAATTAATCACCCACGATCACACGCCCTGTTAGATTTTGCTTGTTGGCCGTTTGATTGTGTGTCTTGACTCTTTTTCAGCCTGTGTGTGTGTTTGATCTTTTCTCTTATCGTTACTACCACAGTGGCGGAACCCTCGGTTTCGTCTACTGGTAGTCATTATACGGACGATTCATCAGAGGCTTCACAATCCTCTGTTGAACCTCAGCAGCCCTTTGTTTTCGAGTTTTTTAACGGGGGACTGGTTCTTGCTGAACAACCCTTTGGGGGACCAGTTGAGTTCAATTGGCCGTTTTTCGACCCTTGGTCTGAATTAAGAGTAGGGGCAGAGTTCCTTTCTCTTACATCAGGTTCACCTTTTATAGCTGCTGCTTTTCCTCCTAGTCCTTGCCGTCTATTACGAGATCTAGCGGGAGGCTCAATCATGAGTGAATCCAGCGAGGAAATCCCCACGTCCGGTGAGGATTACCAGTTATTTCCTCAGAGATTATTTCTAGGAGACAACCCTGAACCAGCTATTATGTCATCACCCGGTCCCTCATTACCAGTGGGGTATAGATCCTTGGGTCAGATTATTGCCGCTGCAACCTCTATGGGGGTATCAGCTCCTTCTACGAGGTCGGTGGCTCCTTCATTAGGGATGTCTCCTCAGACTTCCATCACCTCTGTACCCGTTCGGCCCACTGTCTGTGTGGCTGCGTCTACACCCGCTGTTACGGCACCCTCCGTGAGGGCTGTGCCACCTCCCGAAGACATCTACATAGCGACTGCTATGCCGGAGAACATCTCTCCTGAGGAGTATCGGTTGTCCCTAAAACAGCCGAACCCCGAGGGTGGAAAAACCTCTCAAGACCCCAACCGCTCTTATTTTTCGTATTATGCACAGGATGGTACACCCGTGTATGCTTTTCCAGATCAATACGATGAGCACGGGAACATATTACGTTTACCCGCTCTAGAGGCTCACCTTCATGCTCAAGGTTTACCGTATGGCCAGGCTGGGCAGTATTACAACCCGCAACGGCAACCTTTCCAAGGCCAACCTTCGGGCCAGCCTGGCTATCCTTATAACCCGCACGACCAACCCATCCAAGGCTATCCTGCAGGCCAGCAAGGGCCATCGTACGGTCGGCAAGGATAGTATTATAACCCTTCCGGTCAACCTGTACAGCCTCAGCCGGGGTACCAACCGGGGCCGGTACATGGTCTTGGGGGGCAAGTCCAACCTTCCCAACCCATGCAACCTCAGTATCCTGTTAATCCAAATGTTGCACACCATCCACGACCATCTTATGGTCCTGCTGCAGGTCAAATCGGTTACCAGCCACCACCTAGCTCTTTTCCTCCACCGGGACAACCGGTTTATCCGGCACAGCCTGGTGTACCTCCACCAGGCCAACCGGTCTATCCGGCACAACCTGGTGTTCCACCTCCAGGCCAACCGGTTCATCCGGTCCAACCTGGTGTCTCTCAACAGCCAGGTCAACGTGCGCAGCCGGCACAACCTGTTCACCCGGGTCAACCTGTTAACCCAGGGCAACTCGCTCAGCCAGGTCAGCCTGCTCAACCAGGCTAGCCTGCACATCCTATCAACCCTGCCCAGTAACCAACTCATTCGATCCTGCAGCCAAATCAACCGCTGCACCCAAATTATCAGGCTCCGCAGGGTTCCACCTATCAGTAGCCCACTCAACCTCAAGGCGGCTACTATTCTCATGGTCAATACCGACCGAATTATAGCTAGCCCCAAGGTTCTAACTATCGTCCTCAACAACCCGACTACACCTATGCTTAGCAGCCAAATCCAAATGCTGCTTACACAGGGCTGACTCATAATTAGGGCCCATACTCTGGTTACCAACCCCCGTACGCTGGTTACCAGCAACCGAATCAGGCTGGTTATACCACCTATGCCCCCTACGGTCAGAATCCTACTGGACAGAACCCATGGTGGGGGCAAGGATATTCCCAACCAGTGTGGAGTACAGGTACTGGTCCTTACCTAGGGCCAGTTATGCCGTCCAATCCGCCATTGCTGTTTTTGGCTACCTTGGAGTTACCAGATGTTTCAAAATTAACGAATAATCCAATTCTGCATAGTCCTTATTGGCCTCCGGTTCCTACCAAGGTGCCTGGTGATTGCCCCAAGTTTGAGGGAAAAGCTGGAGAGGACCCCCAAGCTCATGTGATGACTTACCATCTTTGGTGTTCGTCCAACTCTTGGGTGGATGATTCAATCCGTCTGCGCCTCTTCCAGTGCACTTTGACTGGCGCTGCTGCTAAGTGGTATATCGAATTATCCCGTGGCATCTTTCAAGATTTCAATACGTTAGCCATGGCTTTTCTGACTCATTTTCAGTTACCGGTTCGCTACGAAGCCGGGACGCATCTCCTGACTTCTTTGAAGCAGAAAAAAGCCACCCACATTTCTGATCACATTCATGAGTGGTGACGTCGTCGTAGGCTGATCAAGTTTCATATACCTGATCAGATACTAACTCATTGGTTCACCACCTGCTTCGTTAACAAAATCACCCAAGATATTGCTATGGGAGCATGTGTGACTGAAGAACAAGCCATAGCACATGCTCAATATATGGATTTGGTATATTCACAATCCGGCACGCTGTATGATATCTTTCCTGATGCTCCACGGTCTGGAACCTCTAAAGCTCCACCTACCATGGCAGTGGATGGTGTTATTGGTTCCGTGTCTCAGAATTCAAAGAAATCTTCGAATGGGAAGCAGAAGTCTAACTCATCTAATAATTCTGCTCCTCCCGCCCCTACCGATTCTGGCAAAACTGCGGAGGTTAATGCCGTTCAGGCCAATCCTACGGAGAAAGCCTCTAAAGGGAAGAAGAAGGGCAAAGGTAAATCCAAATCTGACGCCCCAAAGCCAGATTCTAAACCTCGGACCGAGGACGATTCCCAACGCAAACCGAAGTACCCCTGCCTCATTTGTGAAGGAGATCATTATACTAAGGATTGTCCTCGACGATCTAAAGTTAGTCAACTTCTAAAAGGCTCCAAAGGGACTCTGACAGTTCTTAAAGAACCGTTCCCATCTCAGCAGACCCAGATGGTTGAACAAACTTCACCATCTGCACCATTTGGGTCCCAAGTCTTTATGATGAATGGCGCTGCACCTATTTCTATCGCCACGCGTTCGAAGGATTACAACGAATCGCGTCAGGCACTGGGGAAGGCAGTTGCAAATGGTCCACCTCCCCCACCTGTCTCCGGTTCGTTGGAAATTGAGAAGCCTACTGCTAAACCCGTTGTGAGGCCACCTTCTAAAGTTGTTCTACGAAAGTCTTCCTACAATCCGAATGCCCGTGCCGCTCAACACTACAGTATTGTTGAGGATCTGGCACAGGCGCCGTCTGCCATATCTGCTTTGGAAGTTCTTCAAAGTTGTCCTTCACAACGGAAAGCTTTATTATCTGCAATCGGTGGAATCGATCCCGCTGATTCTAGTCTTCTCACCTTTGACTTAGAAAATTTCACCCCCTGACTTCCACATCAGATCGCTCTTGTTATTCAAGTCAGGATTAACGGTCTTAACATCCATAGGGCCGCTGTGGATGAAGGTGCTTCTACCTGCGTCATGTCGTCCGCTTGCTGGAAGGCCATTGGCTCTCCGGCCCTTTCATCCTCTCCCAATGCCCTAGAGGCATTCGATGGTCAGGAATCCAAACCCCTGGGTGTTCTCGAGAGTCTAGCGATTACTTTACAGGGGAAGACTGTCAACGTAGAAGTAGAAGTGGTTGATGCTAAGCTCAACTACAATATACTTCTTGGCCGCAGCTGGACTCATGCCATGCTATGAGTGCCATCCACCCTCTTTTGACTTATTAAGTTCCCTCACGAGGGAAAAATCGTTACGGTGGATCAGTTGTCCTTCTTCACCTCCACCTCCGAGAACAACGTTCCGTACGTGGATCAGATCCCAAATCCCCTTGACAGTTTATTTTTCAAAGACCCCGTCCTCATGGGTATTTTTCCCGCACCACCACCGCACACCGCTCAAGTTAACATGATCTCTAGGTCTGACAACCCATGGCTCATCCCTACGCCTGAGCCGGTGACTGAGTTTGGAGAATCGATGCCCTTAAATCCAGTAGAGATTAGCTACTGTGAAATTGTCGCCGCATCCGATCCTCCTCCTCCTCAGCATGCTACTTTGAGCATGGCTTTAGACATCTATTCCCAATCCCCCTGGCTCAGTTAGGCTGATTCGCCTGATCCTCTCAAATAGATTTTTCCTTCTGATGAAGCCATTTTTGAAACAATGTCTCTTGAGGAGCTGCCTTGGAGCGATGGACATCATCGTTCCTCCTTTATGCCCTACCTGGGGGAAATTTCAGAATGTCTAGAGCGTTTTGCATCTCAGGTTCCCACTCCACCTCTCCAAACGCCCATTTTGATGCACGAGGTTATTTTGGAAGGAAACCTGAGTAATATCACTCAAACCATCTCGATCAACATCTCCATTAAACCGGGGATCGTTGAGAACATACACGTGGGAGTAACTTGTTCTCCTGATGAGATACAAGTTTATACTGATCTTTTTAAATAATTCAGAGATGTGTTCGCCTGGTCCTACGAGGAAATGCCTGGGATTGATCCCAGTATCGTAGTGCATGAGATTCCAACCTACCCTGGTGCGAAGCCCGTGCGCCAACGCTTACGCCCGGTGCATCCTCGCAAAGCCGCTACAATTAAGGCAGAAGTTGAAAAACTTCTGAACGCGGGCTTTATTTATCCCATCCCCCTCACAGAATGGGTTTGAAACATTGTCCCTGTCGATAAAAAGCAGGGTAATATTAGGGTCTGTGTTGATTACTGCGATATTAATCGCGCCTGTTCGAAGGATAACTATCCCACTCCGTTCATAGACCAAATCATCGACAAATGTGCCGGAAGTGAGATTTATTCCTTGATGGACGACTTTTCCGGGTACAATCAGATAAACATTCTACCTGCTGATCAGCACAAGACTGCATTCATCTGTCATTGGGGTACATTCGTTTATAAAAAGCTCCCGTTCGGCTTGAAGAACGCTAGAGCCACTTTCCAGCAGGCGATGTCTTACGCTTTTCACGACATACGCCATATTTTTCAGCCTTATCTGGACGACTTGCCAGCTCACTCAGCTTGGCGAGAGGACCACCCTGAACACCTTCGCTAGATTTTCCTTCGCTGTAGGCGCTACAATATTAGGCTTAATCCTCATAAATGTGTCTTTTGCGTGGATTCTGGCCATCTTTTGGGATTCGTAGTCTCCAAAGACGGAATTCACCTTGACCCTTTAAAGGTCGAGGCTATCATCAATCTCCCATCACCCTCCTTATTATATCGGTTGCAGAGTCTGTAGGGAAAAGCTAAATTCCTTCGATGCTTTATCCCGAACTACGCGGAGGTGGCCAAAGGATTCACGCGTCTTCTAAAGCAGAACGTTCCCTTCCATTGGGACGAAATTGCTCAAGAATCCTTTGAGAAGCTTAAGACGTTACTGGTTAATGCTCCTTTGCTTTGTCCTCCTAATTATCACCGCGATTTCACTTTGTATCTCGCCACCGCATTTAGCACCATAGCTATGGTTCTGGTGCAGGATGATGATGATGGAAATGAACATGTCGTTTATTATCTGTCACGAAACCTTCTCAACACAGAAACATGTTATGCTCATGTCGAGAAGCTGGTGTTAGCCGCAGTACACACTGTGCAGCGTTTTTGCCACTACATCCTACTGCGTACGATAACAGTGGTTTCGGATTGCAACCCCATGACGTATATTCTCTCTCGACAATTACTGGGGGGAAAATACTCCAAATGGATCGTTATCCTGCATGAGTTTGACTTAGAGTTTACTACTGCTAAGTCAACCAAATCACTGGTTTTCGCGGATCTTATATGCTCACTCCCAACAGACTCCACTCCTTCACACTCCGAAGATCATATCTCGGACGAAACTCTTTTCCTTATCAGTACTCGTGACCCTTGGTATGGTGACATAATTGTGTATCTTCAGACCTCCACATTTAGGTCTGAGTTGACTAAAGATGCCCGACGTAAGATTCGGCATCAGTCTCAACCCTACCGCATCGTAGGAGATACCTTATACCACGTTGGAGTAGATTCGGTGCTCCGTCGGTGCCTAACCTTGGAAGAGGTTGAAAGGGTCCTAAATTACTGCCACAGTGGTGCCTGTGGCAGTCATATGTCCGGATATTCCACTGCCCAAAAAATTCTGCGAGCAGGTTACTGTTGGTCGTCAATATTCAAAGACTGTATCGTCGCAGTCCATAAATGTCACGCGTGCCAGGTCGTTCAGTGCAATATGCGCGCGCTGCCTCTCCCTTTTCATCCTGTTATTACCATCGACCCTTTTCCGAAATGGGGCGTAGATTTTATGACGTGTAACCCTCATTCGGCCGGGGGGCATGCGTATATAATCGTTGCCGTAGACTACTTTACGAAGTGGGCCGAAGCGATGCCTACACTAGCTGCTGACGGTAAGACAGCTGCCCAATTCATCTTCGACCACATCATTGCATGTTTCGGGGTCCCTCAGGCCATCGTTACCGACCATGGTACTCATTTCCGAGATTATATGATGGACGAGCTGACTTCAAGATTGGGCTTACGCCACGATAGCTCAATGCCATATTACCCTCAGGCAAATGGCCAAGTTGAGGCTGTGAACAAGGTTCTGGTCACTATGCTTCAAAGAACAGTTGGTATTCATAAATCCAATTGGCACCTCCAACTGGTCTCAGCTCTATGGGCCTATCGGACGTCTGCAAAGAGTGCAACTGGATTCACACCATTTCAATTGGTGTATGGTCTGGAAGCAACTCTTCCGGTTGAATGCGAGATTCCTTCTTTGAAATTAGCTGTGGAACTTCTACCTGACACTTCTGCTAAGGAATAGCGTCTTTTCTATTTGGAATGGTTAGATGAAACCCGCCGTTTGGCTACTTTAGTCATTGAAGCACAGAAAAAGTGGGTCAAAGCACACTTTGATCAATCAGTTTCCCCTTGTTCCTTTGTCGAAGGGGACCTCGTCCTCTTATACGACCAAGCGCATGACAAGCTTGGGGCGGGCAAGTTCCAACCTATGTGGCATGGGCGTTACATAGTAAAACATGTTTTGAAGAATGGGGCTTATGAGCTTATAGATTATGAAGGAGTTTCGTTGGTGCAGCCCAGAAATGGGCTGTACCTGAAAAAATACTATGCTTGAAGTGATTTTTGGTGTGGTGTGTGTACATAGGTGTGTTATTTCATTTGTGTGCATGTTTGGTGTGGTGTGTGTTGTAAACATCTTTCTACTGATCGGGCCTTCCTGATTGTGCAGATGTCCATCAATCCGTTTGTTGGTTTCGCGGATGGTGCCTCCCGTAGTACCAGGAGTCTGTCTTCGGTAGCCTGGGTAATCTATGATCCTGCTGGTGAGTTGGTCAACTTGCAAGGTGTGTGTCTGGGACATACTAAAAATAACATCGCGGAATATAGTGCTGTGTTAGAATTATTAACCGAGGCTATAAACCTTGGTATTCGTGAATTACTTGTGTATCTAGACTCACAACTTGTAGTATTACAACTCAACGGGCATTATTAAGTCAGAAATCCATCCATTTTACGTCTGTATCTACGTATTCGTCTGCTGGAAAGAAGCTTTGACTATATTACATATCAACATATACATAGACATATGAATACATTAACGGATGCAGTAGATAAATTGGTTTTAGATAGACATTTGCACAATTTATAAACAAAACATCATCACATGTGAAGAGATCCATCCAGAAATAGGTATGTATATATATATATATATATATATATATATATATATCGAAATGTTTGCATAGTGTGCATTACATAAATAAAAAATATACATGTTCGTCTTAATACATCTGGAGACGACATGTCTCTCAAAAAATATGCATGAAATAAATCCCTAGGTGTCTAATCTACGTGGTGTTCATGATAACAAGCCACAACACACACTAAGCATCTCAGAAGACGGTGGAGGTGACTAGGCACTCCCACCGTATGTCTCTGGTATGCTAGTGGAACATCTGCTAGCCGGGCGTAGTCTGTAATCCCCCGGGAAATCCCCTCGAGGTTCTGGACCAACTCTCTTCCCTCGGCACCCTCCGCTTGAGGATCAGCTGCGGGATGAGTTCTCTGTGAAATGGGAGACATACCGGCTGGTCTCTCTGGGCTGAAATCTGCATATGCATAGAACTGCTGTCAGAACAGACATGTATTGACAAAAAATCATAAAACACAAAAATAAAAAAGACGATCTTACCCAACTCCTCGTCCCAGTCATCTCCCTCTAGGAGTGGAAGATCTAGATCACCAGTGAAATCGGTCCCTGCATATGACCAGTCTTCGACTACAATCAACTGATGCCGTAGCCACCCAAAAAACTCTGGCCTCCAGGACATCTGTTGGCCCTCTCCTGCTCTGGGCATCACTGCTGCCCAACGAGCCATTATAGGATCTCGTGGTACCGGCTCAGCTACTATGGCCCCTTGGCCCTGGAAGATTGGTAGTCATTCTAGAATGAACGATACCAGGATAGAACCGTAGCCAAACTGCTTCAGTTTGGTCTGCTTGCACTTCGTGAGCTGTATCTTCATGTTGAATGTCACCACTGTAGCCCAGTCAAACAGTGTAGGACTCATACACTCTGAGGCTAGTATGATTTGGGCCTTGGTTGCCTCATGTGGAGCTTGCGATCCTGCAGCTTGTGTAATGGTGTGTAGCACTACTATGAGTGCTAGATCCTCAACGGTGTGAATGTCTACCTTTCCGCTTCCTGATCCGGTTCGTGCCCTTGGGCACACCCTCGCCATTACTTGCTCCATCTTTTCACCAGATGGTTTGATCCCTATCAATATGGGCACTGGACCTCTATGCGACAGTTCGGTTATGAAGTATACGTTAGAAACCTCCAGTTCTAATACTTGATCCCGCAGCTTGAACACTTGTTCATTTTCATCCCAAATACTGATCAGGTATTGTAGGAGCTCAGGTTGAGCTCGTAAACAAGGTGTCAGGAAGAAATTTTTAAGCTCGCAGTTCTTGAGAGCATTCATACAAGTTTCGTTCTCCATGGCTAATTCATCCTCTTCCCCATGCTCCCTCTCTTTCCATTCGATCACCATTGTACTCGGTTGCCTGCATCAACATGGTCAAAAACCCTTGGTTAGATCTATGGTATACTTGGAAATCCATTCAAATCACTAGTTATTTGGAATTTTGAAACGGAAAACCGCGCTACGCCATTGGCGCGGGTCCGTGCCCGATATCCGCGCCAATGGGCGGAGCCCTAAATTTACAAAAATCTTCCATAGAAATCTAATGAGCAATGTAAAACTATGAAAAAATGGATTAAAATGGAGTACAGGGAAGCGCTTCTTACCTGGAACGAACGAGAATCTGAATGGTAGCCCGGATCTGTCGCAATCGCCGTCAGAAGGTTTGCACAAAATGGACCACGGCTGCTCTCCAAATGAGGTAAATAGTAAAAGTAATTTTTTTTTTACCATTTGAGACTATTTATAGCTTTTTGAAATCTAAAATAGGTTTTAAAAGGCATTTTCATTAATATTTTGATGTATTTTGTCAAAAATGGATTTTACACTTGCCTCTGTGTGCAGCGGCAGGTTTTTACGCGACTTCAACGGTGAAACGAGTTGTATTTTATACTTTTTTGGACTCGGTAAAGACACGAAAAAGTCATTTTGGAGTCATCTTTTAGCTCTTTTCTGACTCTCTAAACATGAAAAGATTTCCGAGGCCCTTGTCGTTTCGATCTCGTTAAAGTGGCTGCGAAACGACATCTACCCAGTATACGTTTACCCCTTTTTCGGGCTGGGATAGATTATTTACGAAAAAGGAATACCCTAGCCTATCGCGACTAGGAGTTTTTCTCAGACATAGTTTTCTACCTTTTTGGATCTGAGGAACTATTCACGAAAAGGGACCGTTGGAGTTTGATTACCCGTCTCCCTTTTTCTTCAAACTCTCTAAATATGAAAAGACGCGAAGTCTTTCCCTTTGTCGACTCAAAACCCGATGACATCGTATCTGGGCCGTGATGACGCGTTTATTTGAGTCGCTTCCTTCCTAGGGCTCATTAAATGTACTAGGATGGATTCGTCTGAAGGACGATTTATATGACAAGCATATGGTATCCTCTTCAAGCTTGTGTAAAAATAAAGATGTACTCGCCATAAATGGTGGGGGGAAAATGAAACAAGCATCATTTTCGTGTCAGCAGTATGTCGCTCTTGAACATGGCACTTGTTTGCATTCGTGTCAGGTTGGGGACATCTCATCTCCTCTTCACTTGCCTCCGTGGGTTTGGGTAATCCCTTTTGACCTCTCATCTGCTCTTTGCCTCGTCACTACGACCTCTGATATTTTGATGTCAAATACTACCAAGTCCACTGTCGTGTCATTCATATGTTCAATAGAAGTTGACCTCTGCAAGTACCAACCTTCCTCTGATTCTCATCTGATCGTGATTCACAAAAACACTATGTTTCTCTGTCTCGCATCGATGATGTGGGAAAAAATATGGCCCACCTTCGATCAAGGTCACTTCTTGTTGACTTCAGCTCATTATCCAGCAAGCTGATCTAGAGAATCCCTTCTGGTACCTTGGAGCCTGCATGCCTCAATGGCAGGTTCTTCACATTCGACGCAAGGTTTTCATCATTGGCTTCCGATCGAGTGATTCTACGGGAGTTCGATGCCATCTCATTGATTCACATGCCGTAGATTGTACTTGTAGTACCTTGAGGACCATTGGCATTAATGATGGTACCTCTCGCGTCTGTTAATAGCTTTCATCATTGGCTGGTAATCAGACGATGTTCTCGCATGTTTGACTTCAGCCTGTTTATTCACATGCTTGGACTTGTACTGTGTTCGGGTCGAGATGGAGCGCAAGACCCTGGATTGTGTCTATTGTAATCCAGGCTGTGATTTTGTGGATTATTATGATTGTTTATATTACTCACTTACTGGATGGCTGCGACCATACTTGAGTCTATTTATCGATCCTCATTGGATCTTGATTATTGTATACTCTGTTATGGATGGCTGCGCCCATGCTGCATATATATCATGTATCTGAGATATCAGTTGTACTTCTTCACGCGGGTTTTCTGACGGCGGAGTTTTCAGTTGGACATGTTCTCGTAAAGCATTTCACCCCTCTCTCTCTCTTGGGCCTCATGCTTTAGGGGGCATCTGTTACACAGTAATTTGTCACCGTCCCTGCAATCCCCGTCTCACACATTGGAGGGCTCATTTTGTGACCTATGAGCAGTGTCATAACTTGAAAATACTTTCATGGAATTCCCCTGAACATGTACTTTCATCCCCCTAAAGACATCTCCTTGTGAAAAACCCTAAAAATGGCCCTTTTTGCATTGGCGCGGGGAGCCAGTTCAGTACCCACGCCAATGGGGAAAATCCTTCAAAGAGGTCGCGCCAATTGGCGCTCTATCCCAGAGTCGCACTCGTGCCAGCCAATTTAAGGAGTGTTTTTTAAAAATAAATGGCGGTGTTCGTCCTAATCGGATCCAGAACCGATATCTATCTCGAAAGTTGGGAGGTTTGGTTACGTGATTTTACAGAGAGGAAGTGGTTTTCCACCTCTCATGGAAGCTTCTCAATGACCTCAATGATAGGGCTAATCCCATGATTATAGGGATCCCAACTCCCCTTCCTCCATCTATAAAAGCTTGCTCATCTCCATTGCAAGCTAGTCTTCAAGTTCCCTAAATTCCCAAGAGCCTTATGCTGCAAGAGCCTTGATTATTCCCCTAAGGCCAAACTCAAGCAAGGAGACTATTGTCAAGATCTGAAGAGAGAGGTTTGTCCCATCCTTGACAGGATTTTCGAGACGTGTTCTACTGGCGACCCTTCGAAGGATAATTCAGCGTCAGAACTATGGTTGTATTCTTCCTTTGATTGATTAATAATAAACGACTATTGGTTATGGTTCCACTCTTGTTGTTGTTTATAATGATGAGTTATGTCCTTTCTAACTGACATATAGTTGCATCTACTGGATTTTACGCTTGCGTTTGTTTTGTTTCTCGCATGTGCAGGTGTCCATCACGGAGATCGTGGGGATCGTGATCTGCCAGGGCTAAGGAACGGGAGCGCTACCTCTTCTACAAGCAACAGCGTTGGATTCCAGGTAAGCCTTCATCGCTACTGGTTTATTTGCAATTAGGAACCTGCACTATAGCGTGAACGATTGTTGCTAGACCCGGTCCGGGCTAGTAGGGATCGCCTCTGTCCGCAGAGAGGATTTACCTCCACAAGAATCTTGATACCATTCACACCTATGGTTCATCATACCTTCACTTCGGTTTTGGGTCAATGCTTCCAACTCATCACAGTGTCGCTGATATGTTCAAGAGAAGTCATCTTGTGAGATCCTTCATCCGTCTAAAATACTCATAAACCTTCATTCTCATGACCGTCATCCTTGAAAATTTCTATATAAAATCATACCCTTGCCTCCAAAATTAGTAACTCTAGTTTTGCAATAAAGTGACTTCCTATCGACAACAAATCAATATCGAGGAAGTTCACTTAGAAACATCAAATTCTAGTACCATGAGGCTTGTTACAACATCGAAAAGATCCTTGCTTTTGGACCATTGACTAAAATATTTTTTTTAGTGTTTGACATCAAATCATCTATTCACGCCTTACGAAATGTACTACAGTACCTTAAGGGCCATTGAAATTAATGGTGGTTCTCTCACGTTTGTTAACAACTCACACGATTGGCTGGTAATCAAACGATGTCTTTCCATCTTTGACTACAAATCATATATTCACATGGCTAGAATTGTGCCCGAATGATCGAGTGAAAGAGATAAGAAGACCCTAGATCTAGTTTCAGCCATCCGAGCTGCGATTTCAGGATTTTTGTACACATCATCTATACGGTGAATTTACATACAGATAATCATTCAAACATGGGCCTATATATGTAGGCATGTCTAAATTGGGAAACATTCCAATAAAGATGACTTTCTGAAATATCTACATGTTATTAGATTGTTTTATGTGCTAACTATGGGAATCCCTACCCTCAACAATTATGATCACAGAGGATATATCATAATGAAATTTATTGTAACATTGATGCAAGTGATCACTCTTCTTTGTTTACATGCCCATCACAGTGTAAAGCATATCAATTGGAATGTTATTGTTGTTATTATTCCGACTTCATGCTTTAGGGGAAATTGTTATAGGTCAATTTGGGCACCATTCCCAATGACCTGGTTAATTGGAAATCATCTCCAGGACCAATGATTGTGGGTCTATCATTCCCCATCATTTCAAGTTGCTATATGCCCTAAGACAAGAAGAAGACAAATCAAGCAAGAATTTCATCAAGCAAAGGTTTCCAAGGTTTGAAGCTTATTATATAACATGTGGGAGCTCACCAACGCTACCTCTAAAGGGACTAAGTGTGTTGCAAATAAAGGTATCCCCATGTAAGCTGCTATGCAAAACACTTCCTGACATTAAAGAGTACGTTGGTCATATTGGGAGCAAAATTCTCATTGTTCTGGAATCTCCACTTGGCCAGTGCCTTCTAGAAGAGTTCACATGTGTCAAGCTTCAGATCCAAGTGTCCATTTGACATCTACAAGATTGGGAACATGTATTTCTTATTATTGGAAATTCATTGATTGAGAAACTACCTTCAATTCATCTATAAATTGAGCATGGATTTGAGTGCTTAAAGGAGAAAAATTTGAGTAGAGAAATGTTGGAGAATTTTCAATTGAGAGCTTAGTTTTGTGTAACTACTGGTGGAGATGCTTATGCTATGATTGGGTTGTGGATCAATGCTAGAAGGGTCACTTCAGATCAGTCATTTGGTTGTAACCTCTCCTTCTATCACCAATAAAGAATGCATCTGTTCTTCCCTATATGCATCTGTATTGGCTTTGATTTTCCATATTGTAAGATCTTAGTTGATGTATATGGTTTATGCTTAATTGATTTAGCTAACTAACTTGAATAGACATCTATACACATCTTCCTCGTTGTTTCTTGTTCTTTCTTTGCAGAAGCATTCTCGTCACAAACCGCTTGAATTTGATGTTGCAACTAAGCAATGTAAAGGAGCCATTTGGAAGTGACTAAAAGTAAGCCTCCAATACTCTTTGTGTGTGTTTATTCTTGAAGAAAATGGTCAGGTAGTCTTTCACCTATTTTTCGAGACTAGAATCTGCCTAGGGAAGCGTGTTTATCCATATTACACACTACTTCCAACACGCAACATATTCGATGGCATATTCACATTTGTTGATAGAAGCAATCTCAAACAGTTTGAGTGGGTGTATGGTTAACAATCTGTGCTTCCTCGTACGATGTTATAGGTTCAAGAGGGAGGTAGAGCATGTACACCTCCTTAGACATTGGTAATCAAATCAAAGAACAAGGTTGCTTTTCCTATGTCAGTAACATTACAATGATCTACCCAAAGGAAACATCAACAATGTCAGTAACATTACAATGCTCTGCCTAAAGGCGACATCGACAATGTCATACATAGGAGGAGCATGATCTATCTTCCACAACTCCCACATGTATTTATGTTCACATGCTTCTCAAATAATTAAAGGTATATTTTGTTAAAATTGTTGTTTCAAAAACTGAACCCATTTCTATGTTTTCAGTGACTTAAGGTTGAATAGATTTGTAGGGTAAAATGACTCAAGTTTTCGATATGGGAGTGTTGTAGGAGCACAATTGGATGCTAGTTTAGGAGCAGGTGCAGGCAAGGGATTAAGGCTTTTAAAAAGTGTGGCACTGCTAAAATTTTGATTTAAAACGAAGAAATTTTCAGGATAGAAGAATGCATGCTACTTAAAATTAGAATTAACCAATCCCAAGTCTCACTAAGTCCTAAAAAATATAAGCATTCCAGCTAAGGTGGGCCATTAAAACTGGGAGTTTAGGGATAAACAACGCAAACTGATTTGTTAGGTTGCAGAGAGGGTATGAATTTTTTTGTTGAAACTCGATTAGAAACCGTGAATGTCAATAGTTTTCACCAGAGAATTTGATCCACAACAAAGTTTTGCTGAATAGCACTTCGCTTGAACCAAACTGACTATCAAACCGATTTGTGTGACATATTATTAATTTTAAAACCCAACAATCTAAACATTGATATAAAATCATACATACCTACATTCGGAAAATATGTGGCATCCTAAGATTGAAATTGGGGTGGGTCTGCTCAAGAACTATCACATTGATTATTTATAGGTATATCCTCCAAATCATCGACGTCGTCCTTAACCTTAGTGTCCATAATATCTTCATTTGAAGAAAACCTATCCAGGCTGATGCATCATCTTCGTACATCGCCTCTAATACACTATTTCTCTCCATATCCTCCTCATTAGGATGAACGAAGATAATGAAGCTTGCAAGCAGAGGAAAATACTTAAACTATAGGGGTTTAAGTATCAAGGTTTATTTATTTAACAATTTCCATGGGGCATTGTCCTCTAAAGTGTCTTCCAATTGAAAACCCTAATAAATAGACTTGAGATAAACCCCACTAAGTAGACCCATGATGTATATAAATCATTACTGGACATCCATGGCCAGAATAAACATTTCAACTCAATGCTTGGAGTCCCGATGAATGTTTCTACACAAAATTCTAGCATTAACATCATCGGATTTCTCCATCTACTCCCGCAAAACCAAATTTTGGGCATCCTTCTTAGCCTCAAATTTTCTCCCCAGTGGGAACACAGGTGTGATGTCCCCCAACCTGAAGCACATTGCAAGAATTAGGCTTCAGTTCATCCCATTTTCTACTTAAAATCATGGAAACGATCTTTTTTTCGAGATTTGTGGTATTCTTGGTGCTCTTCGACAACTTGCACTCATTTTCGATGATTTTATCATAGATATCGACCATGAGAGAATCAACGTTGAAATATGGAGGTCGAATCCCTAATATCTCCACCATGATCCTCAACCTGGATACATCGACGACATATCCCCAATATGTCCATCACATTGCTTAGCCTAGATACATCGAGAGTATATTTAGGGATTAATTTCCACGTATCTCCTCCTCCATATGAAAAATTCACACAAAAATACAAGCCACATAATGCATATAGGTTTAGTTATGCATGCAATTCCATTTTACTTTAAAATAATTAAAAATATCAAAATAAAAAATTGAATAGGAATAAATAGTTAAGACAAATGATAATTTTAAGAAAAAATTCATTATTTCATATTAAGGAAATGTCTTAAATACTCTCTTCGTGTAGTAGTGACATTTGTGTTCCCGCGAGGAAAGATGACACCTACACTAGAGGCCATAGACTAGATGATGGGTATCCCTATAGATGGTGCCATCATAGAGGTTGATGTGTTTGAATGAGAAGAATAAATTTCGTGTGAGTTAGAGGTAATCTATTAGCTCTCTCCACCCACAAAAAATGATAGCTCTTCTCATTTTATATCTTGCCTTGGAACCCTATGGTGAATATGTCAAGATTTGAACAAGCCTCTAGTGGAACACCATCTCTATGGAATTGTGAAGTCCGAGCTAATCTAAGATAAATTCCTAGCTTTTTCTGTGATGAAGTCCGAGCTCATTCTAAGGGTGAAGTTCAAGAATTCTTTGTGATCATATCTGAGCCCATTAAAATTTGAAATCAAAGTCTACTATGTGGTGAAGACCGAGATTTTTGGGACAGTAAAAAGGGCCTAAATTTGGCCATAATACAAATCTAAGTTAAGACTTTGATCAAGTTCATTATGGATAGTTGAAAGAGAATTTGTGGAAAAATTTTGGAGGGATGCCTTGGTACTTGTTGGAAACTTGTATATCTCACATTAGGAGAGAGAAGAAAGTTATGTGTGTCTTGCATGTTATAGATTTGCATGCAACATCATATTAAATGTTTCAACATGTTGTTTTGACACCCATAAAATGTATATTGCTTATAATTATCTTAATATCAATATGCAAAATCTCCTTATGAATCACTCTCTCTCCCACATGAATCTCTAGCCATTTATCAAGATGAAACTTAGAGTGATTTGATTGAAATAATTGGGAGGATAAATCTTGATTCAACCCCATATCAATCAACTGAGCAGCCTGGGCCATCTCAAAATGTCCTCCAAAATGGCAGACAAAGACACTTGAAAGTGCTTGTCCTGACGAGGTTGGAAATACAAGAACAAGAAGCTCAACCTGATAGAATAGAGGTGATGTAGATGATCCTAATTCACGTGTTGATATGGATGTTTCTTATGATTGTGAACTAATTTTTTCTATATATTTTGAACCAAATTCCTTCAAATGAGTTGCCTCTCATGATGAATCGAAAGAAGTGATGCAGAAATAATATGATGATTTGATAAAGAATGGAACCTGGAAGCTATTTGATCCTCCATTGGGAACCAAACCAATAGGCTGCAAGTGGGTCTTCAAGAAAAAGTATAAAGCATATGGCTCACTTGACAAACATAAATCGAGGCTTGTGGAAAAAGGTTTTGCATAGAAAGAAGGGTTCGATTATGAGGAGAATTTTCTCCCCACAACAAAATGGGGTACCATCTAGAAAATATTTGCCTTGGCAGCTCAAAATGGTTGGAAATTCCATCAAATGGATGCAAAATTTTTTTCTTGAATGACAACACTTCAACTCCTGTTTTGATTGACAACACTTCTACAATAAAGTTGGCCAGTAACCAAAATTTCTATGATTGAACGAAGCACATCAACACCAAATACTATCTGATTCGACATCATGTTGAGGCCAAAATAATCCACCCATTACATTGTTCAACAAATGTGCAGATTGCATAGATATTCAAAAAACCGCTTGGAAGGGAAAAGCTTGAAAGATTCGTAGCGCCAACTATTTTTGGCATTTGATTGGTGCAAGACTTGGGTAAAAAAATTGGCATGACATAAAAAATTTTATTAACATGCCTTTTTCACTCTTGTGCCACCTTTTCACACCAAAATTTTACCTAGTCCTACACTTGACCCCACTTTTCTTGTAATAAAACTCTTAACTGATTTTCAAAACATTTTGACCCTTTTTTGAAAGTATAAAATTGGTTCTAACATCTGGCTCCAATGGGGATATTATCTCCCTAGGAGGTAGTAAAGAACACACTGACCATGTGCTTGATCCATTGGGTGTCTCCCAACCAGTAAACCCGCAACCTATAAATTGTACCATACGGACACTGTAATATGAAAATGCACTATTGAAAACCAAAATCTAAAACTAGAAAGTTAAGATCCACAAATTCTAGTAGCATAATTGTATAATATTTACAATATATGAGATTTTAATTTACAAAACATAATTAAAAAGCTATCCTTCTAGCTATTTGTATCTTTATTTGTCATTTACCATTAGTAAAAGAATTTTAAAATTGTTGTACGCATCCTCTATTATTCCTTTGGGAAAAGGATGAGCCATAATTGAAGTGTAGGACTGAAAATTTTGACATCCTTATAGGCTTCGTATCTGGAATTGTAACTCGTATTCCTCCTTTGTAGAAAAATTGTACATGAACCTCTGAAATGTGTTCAAACTGTGCAACTGTAATGTGTAACTGTTTACACTCTTTAAGGCCCTTCTTTCTATGTTGAATTTTATTTTATGCTCTACTTTAGCTACAAAAATTTTATGACATATTACAATAACAGATAGAAAATAAGCTAACTTTCAAAAAAGATAAAATGGAGCATGCCAAAACGCTTAGGTAAAATTAGGGTTTCATATATTTCCTTGTTAATGAGGTAACTTGATCCTCCTTCCATAATTTATGCATCCTGAGCAAGGAGGTTTAACTTGTCTTTACTTATTTTCATCCTTCTATTACCCTTTTGTATAGTTTTGCTATCTTTTAGAGCTCATTTCCATTTCCTTCCTACATACTATGTTTTCCCCTGTTCTATAACCTTTTTCTTTCCCTTTGAAGACTTCACATTCTCTTATTCATAAATTATCATTTGTTCCTTTAGCTTAGGATTATTATTTTCCTTAAAAAATAGTCTTAATTTATTTGTAGGACGAGTATGGGGTTTCCTATGGTAAACCCTGGGATTTTTTTCTGTGTCTTCATCCCCTATTTCCATACTTTGTTTGCTTTCTCACTTTTTTCTTATTGATTATTTAATTGCTCTTTTTATAACATTTGTGTATTTCTTATTCTTGTTCTCTTTTCATAGACCTTAATCTTTGGTTCCTTTACAAGTTTTTTTCTCAACAGGCACATGAATAGATTCAACCTCTGTTTCGAGGGCTAGGTTTTCAACAACACGTTTAGCCTTACCCTTTCTTGGTCTTCTAGATGAAGGGTTTCTCCATGTCCTTTTCCTCAGGGTTTGTATTTGCTTATCTAACTCATGTATATATTGTATCTAAATAAATCCATGGTGACATATATCATGAGGTACAAATTCTGGTTTGGTTATGGCCTTAATCGACATTTTAAATAGACTTTGATGTAAGAAATAAGGTAAGCTCATATTTCCAAAACTAGGTAAATGACATAAAAACCTCATGTGGTAAAATTAGATTTTGGAGCCTGCCTTCACATGTAAAAAAGAGCTTTGCAATCTTTAGAATGTTAGACCATTTGGGATTCAACATCTTCTGAGGGATTTCCATGCTCCAATTAGGGTTTTGATGTTCTCCTTTTAGGAAGAAGTTGAGATCCACATTCTGCATCATTCATTTATTAAACCGCTTCTCACCCTCGGTTGGTAACCCCGTGGCTTCTACTATTGAATCTTCAATGATTGTAAACTCCATTTCTCTTATTTGAGCTATTTTTCCATCAAAAGAGTGAATAAAATCGTAATGTCAACTCAAATTGTAACCATCAAACTCTCGATCGTAAAGACGAAATGCATTTTAAACAAAAGCATGGACCCGTGGGTTATGGGCCCACATAATCTCCATTATAATTACGCTAGATTACAATATCTGAGTTTTATTAAAAATACATATGTTCGTGATCAAACAACGCGTTTTTAAAACAGATCACACATAACCTTAAACAGCTTACATACACACGGAATGGTGGTTCTAGGGTCCCACCATCCAATGACCAATCAGAACTCATTGCAAGTCGAAACTTTTAAAAAATAACTTAAACAACAAACCTATAATCCCGCCAATGCGAAGTTGCGATGAAAATGTCGCATCGCAACATCGCAACCTCTCCGTCTTATCGCAAATTTCGTCAGCCAAGTTTAACTTAGTACCAATAACGTTTAGACCATAAAACAAGCGATGCTCCGATATTGTGCAATATCGACATGTGCCTCTTCGCATCGCATCGTAAAGTTGTTTCCTTTAACTGCAAAGTCATCTTAGCCATTGCTCTTCCCTTTCGGGATCCGTGATCTAATTCGTCCACCCGCTCATCCTTTACTCCTTCACTATCCTTCCTGAGCTTTATTCAATCTATAAATGCATTGATCTCTCCTGAGCTTGTTCTTCATCTCTTCATCCCTCTGTCTCTGCCATAGATTTGTCTACGCGAAGCTCATAGGAAATTCTTCTTCATACTCACACAATATATCAATTTACAGAAATAACACGCATATATAATAACATATAGATGCAAACAAAATCTAGATTAATCCTAGATATATAGCAACACACAATTTCATTAATACACTAAACTCGAGTTATAGGCTAAGGCCACTCAGGCCTGAATCACAATTTTCCCTTTGGCTACATTGCACTCTTTTGCTCTATCTATCATACAACACAGGCTCACTTTATAAAGGAATTACAAGTGATTGGATCATCTAAGATCCATGAGTTCTTCTCCCACAATTTCTCAACTAAACCCCTAAATCTCTTTGTTTGATTACATGGAAGATAATTACAATTAATCAAGTCTTCTAGAGACTTATCGATTCCACCAATTTAGCTCTGTTTAATGGAATTTTCCCCTATTTACACATGGTTTTCCACATCTCATCTTTAATAGCATTGAATTTGAATTATGAACTACTCGCATCGACTCCCTAAGGCCAAAAACTCCTTATGACCTCTTGGGTCGATGCCTTCTTCATCTCTTAGCAATTCTACCCACATCCTCTCAGGAATTTCCTTGTGATATTTTTGTAAGCCGCAACAAAACCTCTCGCGCAGCAAGTCCTCCCCGTCTACACGACACATCACCAAGTCAGCTCTCCTTTGAGATCGCCTCTTTTAGCATCCCTCTCCGGTTCTCTCCATTTGGAACCATTTGGAGCACTCTTGGCTCTAGGTTGCCGTAATATTCTCACCTTCCTCCCACGCTCGCACAACAATATAAAGACCAAATTCTACCAATATTCAACATAACCGTACCTCTTCTTCCTTCGCATACAAACTTTATCATAGAAATTCAACCTTCGTCCCGATACCATTTGATATAGCACGAAATTTCAAATTAAACAAAAATGTGAGATGTGGGTTATGGGCCCACATAAACTCCTAGTGAAAAATGTGAAGTCAAGGCGCTTTTTGCCCTTTTTTGAGAAAAAAAATTTCATTTTTTTCGGTTCTTCAACTTTCTGCAAACTATAACAATTTTTCTGTGTAGAATTTCATTTTGCGATAAAAATAAAAGTTGTGAGAAATTTTGTTAGCTTTCTATTACTTATTTTTTGAAATTTTTTATGCAGATTTGATATGTCAACTTAGCGTTTCTTTGAGTGTGTGTTTCTTAACAATCAAAGGATTCATAAGAAGTCATGTTATGACGTAATGTTGTATTCATTGAAAATTTGTGTTTTTGAAAAAACAAAATGTGTTACAACAATCTAGACAGAGTCTATTTTGTTTTTGTCATATTTACAAAGCCAATGGATGCATATCATAATTACTAGAATTTTTTGAACTGGTCCAATACGAAAAAATGCGTATTTTGGATATGTTTCACGTCGCAAGAAATTTCTTAACATATAAGTTATAAACTAAAAATCTAAAAGCTACCCATTAGAGACGATGGACCAATGTAATGCCCCATAATTTTTTCAATTTTTTTTACAATGTTTTTTGGGAGATACAAAATTTTGATTTCACTGAATCACAATGACCCTCAGAAATGGTTTGCACCCATTTTATTAAAAAAATAATTAAAATTAATAAACGTTTATGAAATTCCATAAAAGTTATATTTCCTGAAAGTAGATTCAATTATGAAAATGTTTGTCTTGGTTCCGATAGTTAATTAACAACCTTTCATGAAGTTTAATCAGTCCATAGTTGCAGAACCGTTTTCAGAGCTTGGTTTTTGCGTAATTGGTGACGCGTTAGTTCGGCCGAACTTTAGTCCAAGTTCGACCGAACTATGTTTTCCGCTTAAGGCTCGTCAAATCTAACGTCTTAATAGTTCGGCCGAAATTTTGATGAAAATTTCGGCCGAACTATTGTATAACTCTCCATCGGCCGGAAAATTTTGTGGAGCCCCCTACTAAAACACATTTCACGTCAATATAAATTGCCGCGAAATGATTCACAATTTTCGCACATTTCGCACAATTCATCTCATTTTACAAATATTTTGGTTTGGGTTCAAAAACTTTTCTTCAAAGTTTGGGTTTAAGAACATTTCTTGGAAGCAAATTGATTTTTTGGAAGACATTTCTTGGACGTTTCTTCAAAGTTTGGGTTTAAGAACATTTCTTGCAAGCAAATTGATTTTTTGGAAGACATTTCTTAGAGGTATGTACGTGTTTTGAGTTTAAGTAAATCTTTTGAGCTTCGTTTCATTTTTATAAAACATTTTTCTCTCGAATTTTTTAAAGTGTGTGTTTTGGATTGGAGTATGTATTTTTTACAAAAAATTTACACTGAATTTTTTTAAATTAAATCTTTTGTGATATTTTTTGTAATTGAGTTATTGTCTAATTTTTTGAAGGAAATTTTTTGAACTTCATACCCTATTATCATGGGAAATCGAATAACTTGTGCGAGAAAATATGATCGAAAAAGAGACCCTGAGGCACGTAGAGAAGAAACGAGACAATCTCGCAAAAGAAAGTTAGAAGCCCTCTCAAATATTGAAGAGGAAAATCAACCTCAAGTAGAAATTGAAGCAGGTATGTAAATGTAAATATTATGATCTATTGATATATTTTAAAAATTTTCCCAATGTAAAATGTGAAGCTTAATTTTTATTTGATGAACTAGTTTGAAAACTATTTTGTTTAATGTAAACAGACAGAGATATTCCTAAAAATATTGAAGAAGAAAATCAACCTCAAGCGGAAATTGAAGCAGGTATGTAAATGTAAATATTATGATCTATTGATATATTTTTAAAGTTTTCCCAATGTAGAATGTGAAGCTTAATTTTTATTTGATGAACTAGTTTGAAAAATATTTTGTTTAATATAAACAAACAAAGATACTCCTCAAAATATTGAAGAAGAAAATCAACCTCAAGCAGAAATTGAATCGGGTATGTAAATGTAAATATTATGATCTATTGATATATTTAAAATTTTCCTAATATTTATTGACATATTTATTAATTTAGTGATTTATTGAATATGTACTATTTTTTCGAATATGTACAGATGAAATCACTATCGATAATGAGATGTTAGAAAATTTTGACACTCACACATATGGAGATAAAAAAACCTGGCCATGTTATACGATATCGTGTCAACCGCATTTTTGAAGAGTATTTCTTAAATGAGGAAGTGACAGTTCAAGCTCAAATGTTGAAAGGTCTCCTATCATTAAGGAAATTAAAAGAAGCGACGAAACTATTGGGTATTCGAAAATCAACCAAAGATAAAAAAAAATGAATGAAGAGGTGATAAAAAATATGAGTAGTGCTATAAAGTCAATTAAGAGATCTAGAGATAAAGATGTTTCAAATATACATAGAGGAATACAGATGGCAATAGTTTCACCAAGTACTCAAGAGAATCGTTTGATAACATCTATGGCACGAGCACTGGGAACCTTGCGAAAAACTCTGCACAAACATCGAAAATTTCGACTACAAATAGATGTAAATGATGAACTCGCTTATTGGAGAGCTATTTGTAGGCAACCATACAAAGATAGACTTGGAGAAAATGTTAAAAAAATAATATATGAATATTGGAAGAACAATTCACGTGTTTCACCAACTGCAAGACATGTGATGCAAAGAAGAATAGCACGAAATCAGTACGAAGAACATGAAAAACATCTCTTGGAAACCACTCAGATAGAGTTATTCAACAAGTTCAAAAAAGAGAATCGTCAAATTCATGTTTCACTCGGTGCTTTTGTTCAACAAAAACCATGGTATGTAAAACCTATCACCGTACGCGACACTTGTTGTTGCCGTTATCATGTGGAATTTGAGTTATATTATGACACATTCCTTGATTTCGATAGAACATTATGGAAAGATTCACCTCCTCCTTCCACTATCCGTGAATTCATATCTCAAATTCTATGTGAAAGAGAAAGCGATGAACTATTTTACAAAAAGAAATGTGTTGGTGGTAAAAAATACGATGATTGTGGAAATTTGACTAAATTTCAAAACAAATATCGTATTGATATAAATGATCAATCATTGTCCAACATGAAAGTGAAATGGAAGAGATATGAATATATCGGTACATCGATTCATGGTGCAGATAGTGTTAAAAGAATCGAATTACAAGAAGACGAAATTTTTCTGATAGACTTTTTGAGAAAGTTTGAGGCAGAAATTTACAAATACACCAAGCATTCCCATAGAGCTCAATGGCAAGACTTGCAATTCAAAAAATCTCGTGAATTTTTTCCACCAGGGACCACTTTGTCAGTGATTGATTTTGCAGAAAACTACACATTTGTTCCACAAAAAGAAATTCAGAGTGAATACTATCATTCTGACCAAGTCTCCATGCTCGTCCATATTCTATATAGACATGCTGAACAAAATGTCGATCATATAGAAAGCACGAGTGAAAATCAACATATAATTAAAGAATATCACTTTTATATCAGTGACGATCGTACACATGATACATGTTTTGTACAACATTGTTTTGGAAGAATTTATGATTCATTGAAAGATCGTGGAATAACATTCAATGAAAATTGGATATGGTCAGACGGATGCGCAGGTCAATTCAAATCTGCACGATCATTCTTTTGGTTGTGTTGTCTTCATAAGAAAACATGCATTAAACATTGTTCGAATTTCTTTGAGACTGGCCATGGAAAAGGAGAACATGACGGTGCAGGAGCATGCATAAAACGAGTACTTCGAAGATATCAAATGAACCACTCTGCACACCGACTTGTGAACGCTGAAGAAGTTGTTCAATGGTGCATCGCTGCTCTAAGCCATGAGAATAACCCATCAAGAGAAGTGTGAAGGTACATTCAATTTAATTTATATTGTAAATCTAATTTTAAACATTGTACATTTATCATGCAATGATTATTTTTAATTTTATTTTGATATCATATTTACAAATTCTTTTTCTAATTTTCCATATAAAGGTTTTTCTGGCATATTGGAATCGAAGACGTAGATAGATCAATTGGAAATGATGTTGAAACAATAAAAGGGACTCGAAAATTGCATTCAATTCAAACAAAGTTGTCCACAAATGTGTTTGCATTGGATAAAAGAAAATATTCTTATTTTTGTGATGTTTGCATAGACAACACAAAATCCAATGACGTCTGTGAAAACAAAATGTATGTGAACGATTGGAAACATACAGAGCTAAATACAAAGGGAAAAATGTCTGTTGCAATGATTGAAGAAATGGAATCAGAAGAAACTACAATATCATCCGATGGTGATCGAGTTTCTGATCTTGTTAGAGAAGGTAACATTTGAATTACTTTTTAATGATTTAAAGATTTACAAATTTAAATTTAAATATGCATAATTAAATTTTAAATTTATTTTATTGTGCATGAGATGTTTTTGATGTAATTGCACCTATTGACAACGATGAAAATGTGAAGTATTATTTGATGCATTGCACTGAACAAAAAATGAAATTATTACAAGACTATAATGATCACGGATTTTAGTATGACAAAGGGTCTATTATACTGAAAGGTTATTTTTTCAAACAAACTCGTCAAAGTGGAGACTTTGTTTACTTCGAAGACTATGAACCTGATTCCATAAGTTGTCAATATAGTTACTTGGTGTGTGCAGCACGCATAAAGTTGATAGAAGTTCAATCAAAGAAAAAATCAAAAATTAAGAAATGGAAAATGTCAAAATCCGATCATGAACGGATTATTAAGGATGGAATTCCATTAGAATTTTTTTGAGTGAAGTGTCCAACAATAAATATTATCTTTGGATTAAATATGTTATAAAACTTCCAGTACTCAACTAAAAATTGAGTTGCTTATGTTATTTGTGGTTTGCACATGTTACAAATTGTTTGGGTACAAGCACGTTCTCTAGTATCAACTGAAAGTAGTTTTTATATGCATGTGCATTGATGAAAAATGTTATATATATATATATATAGATATATATTCTAGAATGAAATTAATTTTTCTTGTATATGTTTTCCGACCGTATGGTACAAATTATTTCACTTTATTTTGTAAGGTCAGATTCGGTCCCCATATGGCCTAGCCTCCAAGGGACGAGATAGCAAGTGGTTGTCCCCACTTGCCCAAATCTCATCTTTTAAATACAATTTTACTATTTATGACAGGCATCTTACATGATGTCCTATCCAAGGATAGATTCTCTTTGTTTCAAGTTTCCGGTAAAAGTTGTCACCGAATGACCTACTAAGATATTATAAATACTAGCTTTGTAAGATCATTTGGCATTCGGAAAAATTCGAAAGTCTTAGACTGTCAATAAATTTAAAGTATCATTCACCCTAGGGAGTGTAAAATATTCAATGTGGGTTGGTGACGATGCTCACTCCTAGCTTGAAGTAGCTCCAATGACCAATTCTTTAATGAATTCCAATGCACTAGACCAAAGTTGGTGACCTACTTGGTTTTTCACCCAAGAAATTCCAAGGTACTCTTCTTACCTTTGGCCCCAAAAGCTACAATGGAGTTATAAGAAGGTGAAGAAAAAAAATTTCACTGATAGGAATTTGGCCACTTCCCTAATCTCCCCTTATCAAAAAGTTCCTATCTACTACATTATCTAGCATGTACTCAAGATCACTATTTCGTAATTAGAATATCACAATATCATAAGTTCTCACAAAAATACATGGAATGCCATTACGACACTCATCTAACAATGGCGAGCTCAAAACCTAGAAAGCTCCTCGTCCCCTTAATAATAATGTGTTTAATTTAGTCTTTTAGGTGAGGATTAGGTGTGAATCTTGTTTTCACATACAAAAATAATTAATTTTTTAATTCCATAAATTTCATTATTCACCAAAATACATGTCATATCCACTATTTGTCTCTCCTACAAATTCCCATTATTTTATTAAAATATGATTTTATCTCACCCAACTATCACATGTTCCTAAATTTACTCCTAATTGTTCCCTATGCCCTAAATCTACTCCTAATTGTTCCCTATGCTGCTTTTCCCTTACTTATTTTTAGAAATTTATTTTCCTAGATCCATCATAACTATGGATCTATCAAGCGCCGAGAGGGATAAAATATCTAGAGGTACAAACCTCTTTTTTGAGTGCAAAACTTGAGGAAAGGTTTGCACCTCAAGAGATTTGATCCCTCTCGGCGCTTGATAGATCCGTAGTTAAGATGGATCTAGGTTGGTTTCAGTCATGTGCAACCAAGGAAAAACTATCGATAATATGAGGAACATATGATTAATTTTATCAATAATATGTAAATACATCTAATATTAATATAACCATTTTAAATATGCTAAATATGTTTGAGATTTATCAAGTCATTTTAATTTTAAATTTTCTTAGTTACCTAAATTTGTTGAGATGATAAATATTCTAGAATAACTTTAATAATGGAGAATGTTCAAATAAAATTTTTGAACGCAAAGTGACAATGTAATAATATTGAATGATAGAATGTGAATAATTAGAATGTAATCAATTACAAATAGCATTTATTGTGATCAATCTTAAACTATTTTCTTCTTCTATTCTTATTGTCACCCTTATTAGTTTTGTCATCTTTCCGTATCGATTATATTAAAAAGAAAGTATAAATCATAAATCATAAACCATTTAAATATTTAACTCGAACTCTTGTAGTAAACACCATACCTCAAGTCTCTCTTGCTCTCCAATATTATTAGGTTTAATTATTATAACACAAAAATCGTTCTACATTGTCAATAATGTTTTGCGCTTACACTGAAATCAATGAACACTATTAATCCAATGACTTTACAAGTAATGTACCATCATACATGCAATTATATCAAATCAGAAATCAACATATACAATGAAATCAATGGGGATTGTCTTGTTGCAAGTAACATTTCAATTTACCACATGTGCAAATGTAGGTTGAAACCATCCAAAACTTTAAGTTTTAAAACCCTTTTGATTATATATTGTGCAACATTAAAACATTAAACATTTAAAGTTCATTAAATATCACATGCAAAATGTAGATTGAAACATGCCATGCCAATTATAATTCAACTATCCAACAAAAACATTTAACATTAAATATCACATGCCAAATGTAGTTCAGATGACAACATTACTTCACATTCACATGCCAAAAGTACTAAAACCATCCAAAAATTAAATAAAACAAATTATATAATAGCAATGTAATAAAATATGTCCAAAAATTGTAAATCTCACAAGTATCAAACTGTATCAAGTTTAACAAATTTTAAAACCATCTAAATTTTGAAATCAAATCTATTGTAAATCATGTCCATCAAATGGAGGATCTAGCGTCTTCCCTACTAGGGTCTCAGTCCGTGCCCTATCCTGTGAATAGGAAACCTACATACACAATGCACATGTACTTGAACATTAAAATTTCAAGTTTTAAAAATGAATGAGAATATATATATCTAGAACTTCATGTGAAAAACAAAATATAACAAAAAAATCATGCAATACCTCGTAAGGTTCCCTCTCCATTTGATGAACAGGTTCTCCCATAGGAAAATCTGCAGTGGTAAATTGTACAATATACATGTACAGTTAAATATATATATATATATATATATATATATATATATATATATATATATATAATTTATATAAATTAAAAACTTTGAAATGAAAATGAACGTGTACATATATAAACTTATTTTCAATAATATTAAAAAAAGGAACTAAAGACAACTTGTTCAAATGTTGTGGATGTTCCTATCTCCATTGCTAGAGTCCGCGGATTAAAGAAATCTTCTATAGGAACCTAAATTCAAAAAAATTTAAATAACTCAATATATATATATATATATATATCTCAATTTTTAATGGAACTTTTTGAGGTAGAATATATATATATATATATATATATATATATATATATATATATATATAACATAAATTTTAAACTTGTGAAAAATTGTCCATACTTGTGGCTCATCTCCCAATGAAGTAGAAGGTATATCTCCTAAAGAAGAAGAAGGTACCGCCATCCCAAAAACATCAGACGGAATTGGTACCTGTTAAAACATTTTATCAAATTATATATACACATACATGTACATGTGTGGCAACAATTATTTATTTTAGAGTCACTTAAAAAACACTAACATACATGTGCCAACATATCATGATGGTTAGACCCATCTGCATCGTTTGAACCGGAGGTCCCGAACGTAATATTAACATTTTCATCACGCATCATGCCTGAGAACTGCAAATGGTGTTTTAACATATAATCATACATTTTTGTTAGATTAATGTGCACATACAAATAAATGTATACATGTACATACACATGTATTTATTACAAATTGTACACATGTATATGTAAAAATAATTTCAAACCCTAAGGTCACTAACACATACCATTTCGGTGCCCTCTTCCTCATGAAAAATTAGGTCTTGTAGACCATTGTGACAATTTATTGCATATGTTCGGAGATCTTCAACATTCATGTTGTAAATCTCCTCATCTGTACGATAAACAAAATTGGCACGTGCATTTTCACGTGCTCTTTGTCGATTTAAAAAAATATCGACTCCACTCAATCCGCTATGAACATTGTCGATCATAACATCTCTTGCTTCTCGACTTATTTGAGAAGTCGCATCCATCTCTGATCGCAGAGTTTCGACTCGAAACGGTCGACTCACCAATGGCGGCTTAGGGCGAGGCAACTCCACATCTCGCTTAGCGCCCTTACGTTGATATAATCGACCTCTCCCCGGGCCAAAAAATTTTGAAGGAAGGTCATTGTAGTCGGGTTTCATACCCAAAAAAAAATTTGCATAAAACATTTGTGCAAAATAAACAGGAACCTCATCGTTCCATGGAAGCCTTCCAAAGGCTGCAAGATGTCAATCATACAAATAACCAGCTTTGTCTGGGTGCTTGAAATACTGCACCTTCAACATTTTTCTTTTTGGCCCTTCCTTATAATTAAACATTGACTTGGCCTCTGCTCTTGTAACTTTTTGTTTTATGTCCTGCCATTTATCGGGACCTATCACTGTTTCTTTTCTCTTTCTCATCATTTCTACAAACGAATCAGTCGTTGGCCCCAAATTTCTGTACACATTTACCATTTCACCCAATGAATGTGTAACTATTTCAAGGCTTTGTCTACTCTCAGCAAGTAGAGACAAAGCCATGAGATCTCTTTGCAATTTTGCATGAAGGCTTTCACACCTTTGTAAGGTGCATTCTGCCATGTTGGTTTCCCATGGTATATCAGTAATCTCAGCTGGATAAGTTGTGTTGGGTTGACAGCCTTCTTCTTGAATGTAGCGAGCTGCCCTGCGTCTATTTTGACCACTAGCTCGAACATTTTCAGCCTCTGCATCAATATATATATAATTTCGTATATTAGAAAAAACACGTGTAAAAAAATTTGTACAAATTTAATGAAAAAATATTGAAATTGATGGCAACCTTGATGTTGTTGGTTAACATCATCTCCAACATGACCCTGCTGAGAACCAACCCCAGAATGACGCTGCTGAGAACCAGACCCACAGTGACCCTATTGAGAACCAGCAGCCGTTGATTGGCCTTCGGGGGAATAAATATCACCCCCTTCCCGCAACTTTCTACCACTCATACCTCGGCCGGTTGAACCTTGGCCACGCTCCATGGATGGAGTAGAAACCCTTCTCCTCTTGCCTCCTAAAAATTAAAATATGAAACTTATTAACAACTAATTTCACTCACAAAGTTAATAAAAAAATCAATTCCATATGTACACACATGTATGGAGATTTAAGATTATATTTAAATATCGTGAACATCCTCCGATCCCTGAGCCTCCATATGGGATTCGGCTGATCTTCGTCTTTCATCCTCCATGATATATATCTATTGGTCGACATTCACAAAATAGATTTAAAAAAATCAATTTGTAATTTAGTGTACACAAATTATGTAGAACACAACTTTCAAAGCAATAATTGATCATGTGTGAAACTAAATTTAATCGAAAAAGATATTATAAAAATGATAAGTTCGCCAAATTGCGCTTTACATGGTGGGAACACACTTGGTATAAAATTTACTACTTATACACTTTAGTTTGTGGGAGAAATGATACATGTACATAGTTTACCTTAAAGTAGTTGTGTTTTACAGATATTAAAATGAAGAACTTCTATTTAGATCCATTACAGAGATTGACTGTAGGGGCATTTACTGGATATGTCACCTTTCATAAAAGATGAGATCCAGAGGCTACCTGGCCCTTTACAGACTCTGCCTATAGAACTTGTAGAAGTAAACACTAGAGGCATTAACAATATCAAAGAACATTTTCATGATCAGACATGGGAATGTGTCTCTTTCCCTACGCAAAAAAATAGTTCAAGGTAGTTAATCTTCATAGACATGTCATCAAGCAAGTCAATGTGATCATCCCCAACTTACTTTTTATGAAATTAGGCTTGGAATCTCATTTTAGAGCTCAAATTTTTAGGAAGGATTTAAGTATCCACCTTTCAAGAATCACTAGAAGAGGTTGATAACGAATATAGGAAGACAAAAAACTAACCAGTGGTGTACTAAATGTATTTCTTGGGAGGTAGATTGGCATATGGACTTTTGGTAGCTAGAAATTTTGCTAACAGATGGTTAGATTTCTTATCTAATTAAGGCCTTGCATGTATTTTGATGTTTCATGAATTTCTTTGCAAATTCAAAGTATGGTGCATGTTGCATGAAGCAAGATGTTGAAATTAGAGTTACGTTGACACACTTAAATGCAACAAATATGGAAATTTGTACATGAGCTCTATTATTTGACTTGAGAGTCAGTTGTTTGAAGAGGCATGTTTTGTCGACTTGTGTTTGGTTGATGGTTTTGTATGTCACCAATATGTAAGAGTACATGGAGATATTCACATGATGTGAATTTTTTTCTTTGAAGGAGAAAAATGATATGTCAGCGAGCTATGTTTCTTGCATGATGTGTTTTCAGTTTGATGGTTTTGTTTGTGACAAGACGTCACAAGATTTTGGGAAGGTCCACTCTTGAGCGAGAGCCTCATGATTACAACCTAATCATGAGAATCAAATGGGAGTGCATCGTTATTTTGAAAACAAATAGGATTCTGAGCTACCTAGGACTCGAACCATTATTTTTAAATTTGAAATATCATGGTGTGTTGTTTCAATCCTTGAATCCACAATCCTAACATAAATTGTTTTATTCTTTTTTTGCAGGATTTAGTTGGTTATATTAAAATTCAGTTGAATTTAAAATTCTTGGCTTAGTGGCATGAACCAAACATATTGTACATATTAAATTCAAGGAATTTCGCTCTCCCAATCACTTCTAAATCACCCATATCACCAAGAAAACATGTTTTAAAAGAACATACTTTGGTATGGGAAAGACCTTTGATTTCAAATATTATAAGAAGGTTTTTGATATGGTTGAGAGAATGTGGAAAATAGAATCCATAAACAAATTATTTTTCAAAAAGTATTACTTTCAAAGTATCAACAAGGAACATGTACAAGGGTGTTCAATGAATTAACACTATTTATTTAAATGCCATGATGTATATCTTACTCATAATTTTAAAAAATTATTAAATAATGATCTAGATTGGATAATTATATTATTTTTCATATATTTTGATGCTTATAGAGTGAAAACACTTAAAGAATCAACTTGTAGGGTCATTTTAATGGTGGGTGGAGAATTGGGGTCTAAAACCTTTTGGAGTCATTTTGAGGCATTAAATGACATTTTTGGGGGTCAAACGATTATCCCTTGTGCCGAAATCTTGACCATTATTCTACACTTTAAGACATATCCAATGGTGCAAGAAAAACATCAAACGAAGTTCATTCAAAATTTATGCCTTTAGTAAGTTGACCTATCATGTTGACCACCATGGTACGAGATAATGACATCTTAGCCCCATTACTCATGCATGGCAAGCTAGCTACATGTGGAATTTTAACAAGACTCTAAAAGGTCTAAAATCACAAACCTCGTTAATTGTTGACAGAGTCAAATATTACACCTAGTTGGCTATCACACTAGGTTAAATACTTGGCCACTAGGAGGAATAAGAGTTCCATTTTGTGTTATTGTATTTTGTTCCATAGTTGAAAATACAACTAGGAGTGTGAAGTTAGAGAGAAAAATGTATGAAGTTAAGTTTTTATAGCAACCTTACACGCTAAAAGTCTTAGCTAGCTCTAGAGAGATTACCTCTTTCTTTGTACTCACATATTTTCCATACCAGAAAAGAGAGAGTAGAGCATGTTTACATTTTAGTGTTGTTTTTCTCCCATAAGGATTTCCTAGGGAAAAAGGAGTCTAGAGAATCATTACTTTTTAGGGTTGCTTGTCTCCCATATAAGGATTTCCTAGGAAAATAATTGTGTTGATTGTCTAGAGATATTTATGTGTGTGTTTCATTATGTTCTCTATTTCTTACGTTGTGTTTCATTATGTTTTATATTTCTTACATTTCTTACATTTCACATAAGATATATAAAAGAACTTGCACATGTTCCTTTTCTGGTTTGAATAATCATAATGTTTATAAATGTTGGAAGAAGATATCCATGCACATTGAAACTTTCTAAATAAATGAGGCAAAAATTCAAAGGCCCATTGGACAGGAAAAATGATGTTGAAAATAACATGCAATTGTTTATTACTCATTGCCATAAGAAAGGTCACCTTGTGGACAAGTGTTGGACTTTGTATCCAACAAGTCATCCACAACATTTGAAGAAGGTGGAAAGAGATAACGACAATAATGGAAAAGAGGATTCCATAATCAATGAGGGTCAAGATGATTCACATGATGAAGTGCAGCTAAAAGAAGCGCCATTGAAATGGTTTGCTAACATATGGTTAGATTTCTTATCCAATTAAGGCCTTGCACGTATTTTGATGTTTCATGAATTTATTTGCATTTACTCAAAGTATGGTGCATGTTGCATGAAGCAAGATGTTGAAAGTAGAGTTATGTTGACACACTTAAATGCAACAAATATGGAAATTTGTACATGAGCTCTATTATTTGACTTGAGAGTTAGTTGTTTGAAGAGGCATGTTTTGTCGACTTGTGTTTGGTTGATGGTTTTGTATGTCACCAATATGTAAGAGTACATGGAGATATTCACATGATGTGAATTTTTTTTCTTTGAAGGAGAAAAATGATATGTCAGCGAGCTATGTTTCTTGCATGATGTGTTTTCAGTTTGATGGTTTTGTTTGTGACAATACGTCACAAGATTTTAGGAAGGTCCACTCTTGAGCGAGAGCCTCATGATTACAACCTAATCATGAGAATAAAATGGGAGTGCATCCTTATTTTGAAAACAAATAGGATTCTGAGCTACCTAGGACTCGAACCATTATTTTTAAATTTGAAATATCATGGTGTGTTGTTTCAATCCCTGAATCCACAATCCTAACATAAATTGTTTTATTCTTTTTTTGTAGGATTTAGTTGGTTATATTAAAAGTCAATTGAATTTAAAATTCTTGACTTAGTGGCATGAAATCTTGACCATTATTCTACACTTAAAGACATATCCAATGGTGCAAGAAAAACATCAAACGAAGTTCATTCAAAATTTATGCCTTTAGTAAGTTGACCTATCATGTTGACCACCATGGTACGAGATAATGACATTTTAGCCCCATTACTCATGCATGGAAAGCTAGCTACATGTGGAATTTTAACAATACTCTAAAATTTCTAAAATCACAAACCTCGTTAATGGTTGACAAAGTCAAATCTTACACCTAGTTGGCTATCACGCTAGGTTAAATACTTGGCCACTAGGAGGAATAAGAGTTCCATTTTGTGTTATTGTATTTTGTTCCATAGTTGAAAATACAACTAGGAGTGTGAAGTTAGAGAAAAAAATGTATGAAGTTAAGTTTTTATAGCAACCTTACATGCTAAAAGTCTTAGCTAACTCTAGAGAGATTACCTCTTTCTTTGTACTCACATATTTTCCATACTAGAAAAGAGAGAGTAGAGCATGTTTACATTTTAGTGTTGTTTTTCTCCCATAAGGATTTCCTAGGGAAAAATGAGTCTAGAGCATCATTACTTTTTAGGGTTGCTTGTCTCCCATATAAGGATTTCCTAGGAAAATAATTGTGTTGATTGTCTAGAGATATGTATGTGTGTGTTTCATTATGTTCTCTATTTCTTATGTTGTGTTTCATTATGTTTTTATATTTCTTACATTTCCTATTGCCACGGTGTACATTTATATCTAAAGAGTCCAAAACCTCATTCAAGACCATATGTTTTGTTGATGTAGTTTGATTGGTTATATTGCATTTCTTTTGCAGTTGTTGTTGTGGGCCTCACCATCTAGTGATTTTAGGTAAAAAATTATTTACATGGAATTTTGAAGTATCCTAGAATGTTTATTATTTATCACTACTAGCCTTGGTGATTTAGTTGTTTGTTTTGATGCTGCTTGGTTACCCATATTTAATAGTTGTTCATGTTTAATTCATTGTTAAGGCTTTTTATTGGCCTATGAGGATGTATTTTTCTCAAATCCATAATGGCTAAAAGAATGAAATTTATCTATGAAAAAGAGAGGTCATATGGAAAACAAATTGTTTGCAAGTGTTCTTTTGAACCCATATAACTTGCAACCCCAATATGGATACAATACTAAGTAATACATAGCCTCCTCATCTAACTTAGCCAGGTATTTGCAATACTATATTTGAGTTGCCTAGCTCCATTTCAAGATATCATAATGTTAGATTATTATTTCTATAGATTTTGATTATGGTAGTAAAATGTTACAAAAAATCGGAAACTACAAATAATATTATTCTAGATATATGTAAAAAGGACATGGTAGAGAAAATCAAACAATATTAAACTTTTCATAAATAGTTTAGATATAAATACATTTTCTAATTTTGATTGTAAATTCCAAGGCTTAAAGCAATAATTTTTCTAATAATTTTTTTAATTAATAAATAAAAAGAAGCATTTTCAATCAAAATCACATCCAACATATAATAAAAATAATAAAAACAATTTAAAACTTCATACACTATGACATTACTATGGCAAAGAACATAAAAATATATGTAAGCAAAAAATCCTTTTATATAATAATGGAGAGCTTCAAATATACAAGAAAAAAAAATCTTTCAGCCTCCTTGTATCCCAGAGAAAGAGTTGCTCAAACAATCATATTTTAAACAATTAAAACTTGAGGAAATCATCTATTTTTGAATTTCAATTAAATATAAAAAATTAGTCAAATATTTCAAATCTGTTTTTTGGCTAGTTGCGGAGTGTAGGTCAATTCTAGCTAGAGAGAGACTCCAAGAAGGGGTTTCAAGATAGAGCAGGTTTCCAACATTCCAATCAAGAAGGGAGGCAAATATTTCCAACAAAAGAGGCAAGAACAAGTTCCCTAGTGGTAGTGCTATGCAACCCAATTAGTCAGTGCATGTTACAGGCAAGAGTGTGAGTAGCTAGTAGTCTCCAAAGAGAGTTTCTAGAGGTAGAATGAGTTTCCCAAAAGCAGTACTACACATTTTATTAGGTAGGACTGCATCTAGCATGGAGAAAATCATCTGTTTTTGAATTTCAATCATATAAAAAATTAGTCAAATATTTCAAATTTGTTTTTTGGCTAGTTGCAGAGTGTAGGTGTAGTTCTAGCTAGAGAGAGACTCCAAGAAAGGGTTTCAAGACAGAGCAGGTTTCCAACATTCCAGTCAAGAAGGGAGGCAAATATTTCCAACAAAAGAGGCAAGAACAAATTCCCTAGTGGTAGTGCTATGCAACCCAGTTAGTCAGTGCATGTTGCAGGCAAGAGTGCAAGTAGCTGGGAGTCTCCAAAGAGAGTTTCTAGAGGTAGAACGAGTTTCCCTCCCTCTCAAACTACTCCCTCTCACATCTTCCTATTGAAGCAAGCCTTTAGCCCATTGAAAACTTGGTTATGACTAGGCATTTTATGTATAAGAAGGAAGTTGAACCACATCGAAGCCAAGAGGTTCACAAAAATTGCTTTTAACTATAGCCAAAGCCCCCACCTTTGGCTCAAGAGGAGATGACATCAGGAAAAATTTTAGGGGCTAATATTAGTAGGTGGGCTAATTTTCCATGCTTTTCCAAAAAAAGATTAGCCAATTTCATTTTTTTTCTAAAGTGATTTGCCAAAATTTTATAGTAAACCATTATTTTACCTTAAAAATGGCCAAAAATATTATCTCAACTAATATAAAATCATTGGAAATCTAAATATTTCTACAAAAATATCACAATTTGCATATTAGGGACTAGTAAGATTACCAAGGTTTCTAAACTTTAAGATAAAGTAGCATCCTTGATGTTATTTTTTGGCTAGATGATTAGGTATAAAGTAAGAAATCATTTTACAGTATATTGATAATATTAAAAATAATATTAGTTCAAGACTATTGGTCAGTTCCCAAAATAATGTGAGATGGAAGCATTTGATACATTTGCCACACTCAAAGAGTTGAAAATGAAAAACAATTTCTCTTATATTATCTATCATATACTCACATTTGATCTATGAAAACTCTTCGTGTTTTTTAAACATAAAAACAAAATAGTAAGAAATTCAGACTAATCTCTTACTTCTTAAAGTACAACAAATATTTTTTAATTTTTCGAAATAATAATTAAAAAAATATTTAATTTCAAAATAATTATTATTTTATTATTTATAAATAAAATTAACAATAAAATATGTTTATAATGAACTATTGTGAATGATAATATAAAAACTGTTGAATAATTTTAATTTTACTCCAATCATTATATAAATTAATATTATTCATTAAAAAAATACCTTTTAATATTTTAAATATATTGAAACCTCTACTATCAAAATTTCAAATAAGCATTTTTCTTCCTTCTTATACAACACCATGCTAACAAAATTCAAAGAAGACACAACTTCAAAATTTTACAGAGTTGAGATCTCAGATGCTACCACATCAAAACGTTGTGGATCTCACAGAGTCATCTAGAAGCATTGTTACAAAGTGCTAGCATGATAATCGATGGAAAGGCTGAGAGGATGGAACAAATGTACACAAAACAAATTTCTATTCATAATAGTTTTTCCATACATAATTACTGAGTTTCTTTTTTTTGGTCCTTTTATTTTGCTGCATTAACGGCAGACTATCAAAGGATGGGAGGAGAACTAGGGACATTATGTTCACGGAACCAAGCAAAACAAATTTCTATTCATAATTTTTTTTCTATACATAATTACTGAGTTTTTGTTTTTTGGTATTTTTATTTTGCTGCATTAACGGCAGACTATCAAAGGATGGGAGGAGAACTAGGGACATTATGTTCACAGAACCAAACACCGTAAGATCAGGGTCATGTTAAGAAGATTTATGGTGATCTGGTAATGATAATAATATGTGTTTCTTTTAGAAGACTATGCAATAGGAAACCTGCCTACTTACAGTGGGCTCTTGATGAATGGACTTCTATGCTTACAATTTGAATTTCTTTGCATACAGACAGTGAGATAGCAAGTGAATCTTGCCACCTTAAAAATTCTGAAGCCAACCACCTGTAACACGCAGTCTCAATGAACTATATATATAATCTGTTGAAGAATAATTGTTGTAATAAGAATTTTACATGGGATTCTACTACATCTCCTGCATCCATAGTCTCTACGCATATTAATCACCTACTGCTATGAAAGTGGTTGAAGAAAAAATGTTGCTCTTCTACTATATCTAGAACTGCCAACAAGGGCTGCATTCAATTCCTGTCGCAGTTGCATAACAGATCACCATGGTTAGCTGTGCAATTTGCCTAAGTTTTTTCCTTATACAGTGACAAAGCTTAAGAGAATGCCTTTTGTACTGGTCTTTAGTGTAACTTGGGGGGTGAAATTTTAAGTGTATAGTATGTGGGGTAAGCATACTATAGTTTTACAGGAGGGCTACATTGTCCTCACTGTCATCGGAATTCCAGCATAGGTAAATTCGCTTGATAAAACTATATATGGTGGAGGCCATTGCCTTCATTACTTTAGCCTCCTTGGACATAGGTTATACATAGTTTGTAGGGGGGGTGACTCCTTGTTGAACTATTGCAACAAGTAATGCAAATGATGAGCACTTGAGTCCAAGACCTATTGGGTTTGTGACAAGTTCACTGCATGATTATGAAATCCATTAACCATTACATTCACTACAGAGTTAATACATTACACTACACAACACAGAAATACATTTTTATACATTTTTCATACAACACAAAATTTTAATACATTTTTTTAACTCGGAGCACAAAAAAATTTCGAGCGTAACATACCCGACGCACACAACACAAAAATACATTTTACTACATTTTTCATACACCACAAAATTTTCATACATTTTTTTAACTCGGAGCAGAAAAAAATTTCGAGCGTAACATACCCGATGCACACAACACAAAAATACATTTTACTACATTTTTCATACACCACAAAATTTTCATACATTTTTTTAACTCGGAGAGGGAAAAATTTGTGGCGTAACTCCACAAGCCTTGGTCGGCAGTGGACGGTAGGAGCACCCGGGTGGCGGTAGGAGCACCGGGTTTAACTACAGAACGAGGCAACAGTTACAAACACCGATAGAGCGCGAAATGAAAACGGTAAACCATAAAAATTCGCGGGTGATTTATTTATAGAAAATAGTTCGGCCGAACTATTTTAAAATAAAAAAAGGAAGAAGTTCGTCGAACTAATAGTTCGATCGAACATTACTGCGATTGGCCGAACTTTTGTTGCGGTTTCCAATATCCGGCAAAAAGTGTTTACCAGCACCGTCGGTGTGCGAGTCAATCCTAAACGGAAACATGAGTTCGGCGAACTTTATATGGATTCGGCTGAACTATTACGAGTTCGTAGAGCATTTATAAATGTTATTTCGCCGAACTATTGTTGAAAAAAATTTCGCACCATTTGATTCTCACAAAAGTGTAACTTGAGCTTCACGTTTTCGCCCCAAAAGTTTTATTAAACATACATACGTTCATGATCAAGCAACACTTGACTTTAAAACAAATCGTACATAACATTAAACAACTTACATACATAGGGAATGGTGGTTCTAGGAATTCCCTGTCCACCGGTGACCAATACAGGAGACCTCATCCACCGAGTCAAACTTTTAACAAATAACTTAAACAAAAGAATATAATCCCATCGATGCGAGAAGTTGCGATGACGATGTCACTGTCGCAACATCGCAACCTCTCCGTCTTATCGCAAATCGCTTGCCCACAAGTTTAACTTAGTACTGATAACATTTAAACCATAAACCATCGATATCGATGTTACGCGATACGAAACACAAGCCCTTCTCGCATCGCATTGCAAGTTGTTTTGTTTAACTTGCGAAGTTATCTTAGCCATTGGTTTCTTCCCTTTCAGATATGTGATCTAATCTTGACCATTCGCTCATCCTTTACTCCTATGATATCCTTCCTGAACTTTATTCTGTCTTTAAATGGGTTGATCTCTCTTGAGCTTGTTCTTTGTCTCTTCATCCCTCTATCGCTGCCATAGCTTTGTCTATGTGAATTTCATAGGAACTTCGTCTTCTCACTCACACTCACATATTCTATCAATTTACAAAAAGAACACACATATATAATAACACACAGATACAAAAAAATTCCATATTAATCCTGGATATATAGCAACACACAATTTCATTAATACACTGAACTCGAGTTACAGGTTAAGGCCACTTTGGCCTCAATTACAAATTTTGCCCTGTGGCTACATTGTGCTCTTCTACCCTATCTCTCATATAACACAGACTCACTTTATAAAGAATTTACAAGCACGTGGATCATCTAATATCCATGAGTTATTCTCCCTCAATCGCTCAACTAAACCCCTAAATCTCTCTGTTCAATTACATGGTAGATAATTACAATTAATCAAGTCTTCTAGAGACTTATCACTTCCATCATCTCAGCTATGTTCCATAGAATTTTCCCCCCATTTACGAACAATTGTCCATGTCTCGTCTTCCACATCATTGAATTTGAATTATGGTCCAATGCTCCTACATAAAAATCAATACGAAGAATGCGGCTCACATCCTGCATTTCTGAATAAAGGTGCAACTTCATCACAAACCTCGAACCATACTCCATCTAGTTCAAATCATCTCACATGAACTAACTTTACCAATGCTTAACTCATAAAAACTGAGCACTCTGCCACACACTGTCAAAAACTACTAACAATTTTATTGTCTACTACGAGCCAGTCACCTAGGTTTGATGGAAATGGTTAATTTGCACATAATTCTAGTTTTAACCGTCCTTCTCTCCAAACCCTTTTTAACGTTTTGAAACCACCTCAGACCATCACATCAAGTCATATCATAGGTTAAATTTCATCAAAAAAATTTAAAGCGTTTAAAATTACCCACGTGATAGTTATAAAATTTTATTTTTTTCAAAACTTTGCATCCATTATGAAAATATTTGGTAGTGTGGCCTGTTGGTGCTACAAAAATATTTTGTAGCGCACTACGAAAATAGCGCTACCTTTTTTCAGCATCCGATTGGTGCAGGATTTCGGTAAAAAAAAATTGGCATGACATAAAGAACTTTATTAACATGCTTTTTTTAACTCTTATGCCACCTTTTCACATCAAAAGTTTACCTATTCTTACACTTAATCCCATTTTGCTTGTAATAAAACTCTTAATTGATTTTCAAGAAATTTTGACCTTTTTTGAAAGTATAAACTTAGTGCTAACACAATCTCTGTGCAAAATTTCTGAATTCAATGACAGACAATTTTTTCTAATCATATCAACAGAGATTGAAGGGACAAAAGAGGAATCGATGTCCGAGAAATCATGCCAGGAAATTTGTTCGCTTTCTTCAGAGTTGGCTACACCGAAAAAATGAAGAGCCCAACAAACCATTGTCTTTATATAAGATAACGTGAATGGTAAGTGAACTAACAACCTCGATATAGGTGCGAGACAATAGTATCCTGCATGCTGGTGGACTTAGGGCACATTGTGAGAATCAATTTTGCAGGTGTTAGATAATATTGTCTTAAATTGATATGGTTTTCTCTTAATTGTTAATTGTCTTAAATGAGTTTCACCTTAATTTTCATTGTCTTAAGTGGTCATTGTATTAAATATAAAGTTTTGTCTTATAATATTTTTGTCTCAAACTTTTTTTTGTCTTAAATACAAAATTTTTAAAATATTTTTGTCTCAAACTATTTTTGTCATAAATTTAAAGTTTTGTCTTAAAATATTTTTGTCTCAAATTGTTTTTGTCTTAAATATAAAGTTTTGTCTTAAAATATTTTGTCTCAAATTGTTTTTGTCTTAAATTTTATATTTAAAACAATTCAATTGATATTAAATTTTAATGTAAAATAACTAAAATAAAAAGTGGCTTTTTAAGCCAAAAGATTTCTTTTGTCCTAAAAATTGTCTTAAAAGTTCCCTTCGTGTACTACACTCTAACATTGATATGCCATTGAAATGTTAACTCCGAAAGCAATATGTTTCTATTTCCCACCACGTTATATGCACTTATCACAATGAAAACCCATGAAATTTAACACATGGTTTCTTAAAAAGCCATACAATTTAATACCTCTTATTTCTGAAAAATCTGAATTTTAAATTACTCCAAACTGATATTTATATATGAAGTTGATATTACATGTTAAAATATTTCTGAAAAGTATAAAGTTTAAACATCTTACTCACATATTTTTATACTTCTAATTACTTTACATGAAATTATATTAGGTCATATGGATAACTAATTAGATATGCATAACATATATTTTTCCTTTTTTATTACAGCCGACATATTTTTTCTATTTAGAGAATATTTTATTTTTTATTTTTAAGAAGGACAAACATACTTACACATCACCTTCACACTCCGCTATAGAATGATCCTCTCGACTCAATAAATCTAATTTTGTAATGATCTTGTAGGTTTATATCAACAACCAGGGGGAAGAGGACCCTATATTCATGGTAGGTTGCTGGTGGGTTATTTTTTTCCTTAAAAAACATATCCATGTTAGGATGCTAATGCTGCTAATGGTCACAAACATCATAAATATGGTTAAATCCTTTAGACAAACATTTCAACATAAAGAGTTCCATGTAGACAAGCAAAATTCACATTAATCAAGGTCAAAAGTACATGTATTCTAGGATGTTTTCTACCATATATTATTTTCTCTAATAGAACTTTGGCGTTCTAACCTTAGTATTATGCAAATTATAATCGACATGCAAACCATATGAGTATTGTGGGTGAGGGATTCATACCTAAGTGTTATACCATACTTTTGGACCAATAATTGATGCTAGGGATTGTGGACCAAAGGTGGTGTTGTGAAATGTTTTTCATAGAGTATCCTATAGATGAATAAAGTATTGTATATAAGTTGAAAGATTACATCATTTTCTTGTTGAAGGGATGATCTTTGACAGGATCGAGTCATTCTTTGAGAGTTTCAAATTAAATATGTAGATGTTCTTAAGATGTGGCTTGTTCATGGATGTTGGGTAGTCAAGTATAGTTTATAGGATTGCTATAACTTTCGTATATATTTATAGGGTTTCCTTTTTCTTTCCTGTAAGATCCTATAGGTTGAGAAATGCAAGCCTTTGGGTGATTTTTTTTAAATTGGAGAGTGGTATTTATGGATGATAATGGAAGGGATGAAATGTGAATCATGAGACAAAGTGTTGTTCATCAAAAAATAATAAAAAGCAGGGAAATAATCTATTTTTTAGAAGGTAGATAGGTCTAGGTATCTATTGTACATTTTTTTTGTTGATTCCATTCTATAGCTTGATGACTTGGTCTAATGTTTTTTCTCTAACCAGACTATCCCACAAGTCTGGTAGAGAACACAACAAATTGATGCACTTATCTTCATTTGAAATTTTAATATCAACAAATAATAACTGACTTACCAGAGTATTGAAGGAATTTAGATGCTCTTTCACTAAGTCTCCATCCTTCATCCTCATGTTATACAACTTCTTACATGAGGACAATTTATTTACCAGGGACTTAGATTAATACAAAGTCCCTAAATTGTCCCACAAATATTTCGTTTCTTCTCCTCAAAAATTCAGTAATATTGAACCTAAGACACACAACTGGATTATGCTCTTTTCCTTTTGATCCAACTTGGTCTTGTCCTCTATTGACATTGTTGTTGGTTCAAGACCTGGATCCATCATGATTCACTAATATTTAGCCACCAAAAAATACTCAATGATAATCTTCCATAACTAAAAAATGTATCCATTGATTTTCTTGATCTATATCCTTCCATTGTTCATCATTTCCTTTTACCACTAGAATTGATCTCACAGATCTCCCACTATAGCGGGGTCTACCAGAGGCCCCAAAAAAACCCCTCAGTCGAAAAGGTTCCCCCTTGAAGCCAAAACTACTCTGATACCAAATGAAGGTTTTAAACCCATATAGAAATTACCTACAAATGAATTCCTAAAAAATAGGAAATATATAATGACAAGAATAAAAAATACACACAAATTTTTTTCTCTCGAAATCCAAAACAGGGAAAACCAGATTGATTTTTAATCACATTTATTTCAATTTTACAATACAATATATACATGCAAAGAATTTATGAACCCCCAATCCATTAACCACGATTGAGAGCACAATCATAGTTCCCTTGATTGGATCTACAAAATACCATGGAAAAACTGTCATGCCCAAAACCATGTGCAAAAACATCAGCGGGTTGCCCACCATCCTTGGGTCTGCCCAACCATTTTTTTTTCCATATTAAAGACAAAATTGGGGTGCTGCACTGAGCCCCGTGCAGTGGGGCTACCATCCCCTTGCTGACCACCCAGCAGGGGGGGTTTTTGCCCCCCTTACGACCCCCTAGTGAACCTAACACAACATAACGATGCCTAAGGTTAGTTGTGAAAATAATATAACACATACCCAACAAAGACATAAACCATTGGCTATCAGATGGATTTTATTTTCAACAATAGTATTGATCTACATAAAGCCATTGTCATGGAATTTATCCACTAGGTATGGTCATATCCATCTTGTCATGAAATTTCCATTGAAATCTTGAAATTTTGATTCATAAAGTAGAACCCAATCACATAACTTAAAGTCTTTGGTTCTGATAATTTTTTCATGGCATATTTTCCTTTTCATCTAAGACCATCTTGGTTTAAAAGTGAGTCTGCATCCTTTGTTCTTATAATGCATTCAATGGTTTTCTTCTTCTTCCTTGAGCATATGTTAGATCCATTTCTATCTATGAAGCTAGAATTAATGTAACCAACTCAAACTCAAATGGCATCATAGCCTCCTTGCAAAAGAAAAATTGATAGGGGTTCAACCTTGTAGTAGTCTTGGAAGTAGTGTTGTACTCCCATATTGCTTCAATGAACTTATCAACCCAATATTTTTTTCTCATGTTGATTACTTATGTTAGAATGTGTTTCAATTCTTTATTTGTCACCTCCACTTGTCGATTGATATGAAATTAATATGGAGTGCCCTTCCTTTGATTGATGTAGTGTTAATCCATAATCCTTTTGATGATATTCTAACTAAATTGGGTCCTTATTTTACCCACTTACTTAAATAATCAATCAATACAATTGTGTATCTCTTCTTCCCTTATAGAGAACCAATGGGTTCTATGAAATATGTCTTCCATTAAAGCATTGTGTATTCCATAATAGTTCGAATTCCATTTCTTATATAATTTTATGGTATTTGAGATTTATTATGTTATATTTGAGAAACCTCAATGGTCTTTGAAATTAATTATGTAATATTTCAGAAATGACTAATGTTCAAAATCAGCTCTAACAAATTTATATGTTTCAATATTCCAAATAAATTTAGTTCAATTTGGGTTATTAAATTGAGTATTTAAAATAGTGTTTATATTCCATGTATGTAATTTGTTGTTTAATATATATATATATTGAAATTTAAATTATATATAATTTTACTATAATTAATTTTAGATTATGTTAATATTTTTTAATATGATTAAAAGTTTAATGTTGTTTGTTTGTTTATTTTTTGCTAATTAGGTTGAGTTTAGTTTATTTATGATTTGATGAAAGGATAACAAATTTAAATTAGTGGGTTGATATTACTAGGATTATAGGTTGAAACTTGGATGTTTTTTGTAATTGTTTAATTTTTCTAAATGTGATTTTCATTTTCAACTCTTTTCATGAAATATCCTCATAAAAGTTGATGAAGACTAATCCACACTCAAACCAATTAATCTACACATCATATATAATTAAAACAATAATGTAAATTCAATTTTTTTTTTAATTCTTTAAAAAAAAATATCTAAAATAAACAAATTTATTTTAAACTTTTAAATTGATTATTTCACCGGGGAAAAACAATTATTTAAGGATCATGTAATAACAAACGTTTCCATTCGCCATCATTAATTTGCAAAGAAACTTTGCAACATCCCACTACAATACCATTCGTTATATAAGTCATGGCCTCCAACGTCCTACTATAATACCATTTTCTGTTCAAGTCACTAGAATCAAACTAAACTAAAGTTGTACTAATTTTAGGTTTTCAATGGTATTGATAGCATTTTGGTAAAAGATAAAAATTTAAAAAAATACAATTTGGTTTTTAGAAAATTATATAGTTTAGTTGTAATAGTTAAACAGAAGTATAAAACAATTTTACAATTTCAGATTTTTATAAGTATTATTTTATATTGAACATCAAATATATCATAATGGACATTTGTTTTTTTTTAATATTTTTATGAGAATAGTTTTAATAAAATACATTGCTCTACTTATTATTGTTATGAAATAATTTGAAACTTATTTTTCTGTTTATTTTTTTATTATTTCATTAGTGAATTAACCTTAATGTGTATGAATAAAAAAATTTAATGTGCTATTTATTATAAATCATATTTCTTTTAAAAATAATATGCCAAAATACTATGCAAAACTTTAGACTTAAATTGATAGTAAAAAATGTCTCATATAAAATAAATGTATTTCTTTTAATATTGAAGCAAATCAAAGCTTCATATTTTTGGATTTAGGTGCTCTAATACTAATTTTCAATAGCTTGCACAAATGTTACTATGCAATACAACCCATTTTTTTCTTAACCTTAGGGTAAAATATCCACGAGAAAACAAAGCAAAGGTATTACACTAACACATTATAAGTAAAACATTTCACCATAAAATAATGCAACAGATTCTCATTGATCACATACTAAAATAATGGATCATAACTAACTCACATTAAATATGATAGATTACTTATCCTATATTTATAATTTCAAATCTAAGTTACTTTTAGTAAGGTTTCATATTGAATCTAATGCTAGGGAGATGTGAGGAGTTTATCTAAGGTGGTATTTCCACCGTACCAATATAAATTTCTTTTCTTCAAAAGCGTTCCTTGTGTAAAGATCAAGTCCTAATTAGGTTAACAGGTAGGGTACACAAGTCATACAACAATTAGTTCAACATGGATCCTACTACCAACTTATAGCCCCTTGGAAAATATGCCTCTTAGTTTTGGTAGACTCCTTGTTCAAGAGGGATCTTACTACCACTTTCATCTCCCTAGAAAATTTCTTTTGATAATTACATCCCCGAGATTGTAAAAAGTGATATTAATAAGTCAAATTCATATGCAAGATCCATTGTTTCATTCTCAAGTCATAAGTTTATGTAGTTTCCCTTCAATCCCGCCTTTTGAAAGGGTATTTCCCTTTCCTGGATAACTATCAAGTATAACCATTGTCACATTTCTCAAACTAATGTTGAATCCAAGATAATACTTATAGGGGTGGGTTTGAAACAATTTTATACAATTTTTAACAATATTTAAGATATTTTAATTATTTCTTAATAATTCACACAATAATGTCATAAATAAAACATTACCATAGATCAAGAGATAGAAACATTTATGTGAAAACCCATACAAGATAAAGCCACAAAATGTATATCTCAATATTGTTGTAGGGACTAACCTACTATTCACAGTGGGAGCCACTACTAAAATCACAATTACAAATGGCATTATGAAGACCAAACCTAGTTACTTTTCAACACATCCTCTTAACTAGGGAGGTATTCATAATGGTACTTGGTCATTCTCAATATGAATAATTTCTCATAAGGATAATCAGATTGGTAACTCATTTTTATAGCATCATATCAACCAACATTATCACATAACAAGGCCTTGAATAAAATCTCTTTATATCCATGAGATATGAGCACAATGTTGGCGAGACCAATGATGTATAAACACCCTCATCACTGTCTCTCTCGGAACATACCCCACCCGGGTTCTCAAAGTGTTTTCCACCAGGAATATTCTTATCCTGGATTCTGAGTCCTGAAAGAATATATGTCCTCAATGACTACTCTTATCTTGGATGCCTTAATACATCCTCAAAGAGCATCGAATGCCAGATGCTTACCCAATCCTCTATTATGTCTTCCCAAGTGAAGACAAGAATGATGTTTCTATCTCTCCCTTTTAATTAGAGAGGACATATTTATTCCAATAAAGGAATGTACTCATTCCTACATAAGGAATGTACCTAAACTCCCTCTTAGCTTAGGAATTTCCAAGTTTCTTCCAGGTAAGAAATTTTTTTCCATGATCCCTTCTAATTAGGGACCTACAACAGCTCATCGGGTGGATATGATGGGACAACCAGTTGCTTGAAGAACTCCACTTCACAATGTCATGAATTTATTTTTGCTATCTAGCTTTCTTCATGTTTGGTACTTCTACATAGGGAACTGACCATCCATCACTTTCATCCATGATTCAGCCATGTCATCATCAGAAAGTGATCTATCAGTCCATATGTGGCCTTCCTTCATGCCATTTACTTCAGGATATTTCATCCTACTACATGTGCCTACGTGGTGGCATAAGTCCATAGATCTTCCCTTGGTAGCCCTCCATAAACCCATCCAGATATATGTTCAAAAGTAAAGGAATGAACAATAAAATCAGCATTACCTTTGTGATGGTCTTTCATCATGACGTTTACAAGTTCACATCAGAATCATGCATACAGATCGACACATCTCCCAAATACATATATTTTTGAGGGTATCTTTCCTTTCAGACTCCATATGAGTCTTCATATCTTCCATGGAGATATCCTAGGAAAATCTTCTTGGTCTATCAGATGTTTATTGCCTTTAACATGGTTGCATATTCCACAATACATTCCTCCCTTTCTTCAAACATCTCCTTCCCGTGAGATTCCAATCAGAGTTCCTCAATTGTTTTCAATCACCTCATACTTCATATGAGGACATATTATGTTGATTTCATCTAGTGAAAGTGTGACCAATGCATTAATGCATCCCTTTGAGGGAGGAGATCCTTTCTTTTGATCATGCTCTTAAGATAGAACATTGGACCATGTTACCTGCAACCATATGACATGACTTCCACAATATCAAATGTAGGCATACATACCTCATTTTTCCTTTGAGTCATCCAGATTTCCTGCAACATCTTCCTTGATTGAAAGAGCTTCAATGCCTTTATTTTCTTCACCTTTATGTAATAATACCATCATCCCATGAATTCCACAAGTTTGGAATTCTTCATGAAATAATTTATTTTCTTTATGATTGGTGAACCTTTCAATGAAGATTCCATCAGAGAATATTGAGGATCTTCCCCATCAACAAATGTTTCCCTTTGAAAAATGTATGATGGACCTAGTACTAGATGACCTTGCCACTTATGTTCCCAATCCCAAGAGCTATATCCTTAACTTCATAGATTCTAACCATCTTTCATGTTTTTCTATGATGATATCCCGAGCTCTTACTTCCAATGCTTCTATGATGCCTTGATGCATCCTATTTAGTGAGTTATGATTTCAATATCTTACAACATAAGTCTTAGGAACTTGAAAATAACTTTAGATAAAAGTTGAAGAATGGCAATTCCTGCATACCCACCAACGCCTGGAACATCAACCTCCTTTGGATCCACACGTACAATTTCAACGTTTTTAACCAGAACCATGCAATGATCAAGTTTGTATCTAATTTACATTAACAAAAATTTGTTTAAAATCAAAGTACCCTACATAATGATATCTCCTATGAATTTTGAAAACGGTCAACTAGATATCCAAATTGTGAAAAACCCAAAAAAAATTACAGCGAAAAACCATTGTTAAGCTCTGCAATGCCAAAATGAAAATCTAATCTAATTAGTTGGTTCCAACTACACTAAAAACTAAGTGTGGAAAGGAAAGTTTATCTTGCATACCACAAAAGTATTTTCTCTTACAACATATAATGTTGTAACTTCCATGGAACATTGAGGGTTATAGGCAACGGTAATTTTAAAAAACTCTGCTGAAATTGGCATAGTGAAATTGACAGGATTGCTGATAGTATTCACAATTGAGTTGGGACAAGACTTGGCTACTCCTTTGCCCGAGGTGCGGAAAATGGCCACATTGATATTGAACAAATCGTCCCTAGTCATCGTGGGTTTCTGTGGAATTCCTGTAGAGATGATCATGATATCCATTCCCACCAACGTTGCTTCTAGCTACTCTTTGCCCATAAATCCACGCACCTAAAAAACACAAAAATTGTGATGATTAGGACCTAAAAATGAAGTAAATATGAAAGCCCTATTTGTTAAAATTTTACATACAATGACAGTGGTGCCCATATGGTTGATATTTGTAGTGAAGCCAAGCGTATTTATGACATCATAGAGGTGAAGGATACGAATTCATTTTCATGAGCATGAAAACGTGTTTTCTGATGCCTTGCGAGGCTCCGAGCATGGCCACCTTAAATCCATAGGCCCTGCATTTCGATCTGCGATCAATGCGCTTAACTACTTGTTCATTCTACATCTTTCCATCACACGGATTTAACAAAAAATCATTTTAAGACTAGAAAAATTGATTTGGTATGTTGAATTATGGATCCCAATTATGATTGTGAATGCTCTAGATGGACGAGGTGAACAAAAATTCATGAGCTGTGACATTTGATCCTGTGAGTCTAGTTGTTTTGAATTGGGCAGTGACCTGGAGTTTGAATTTAATGGGGAACTGGAGTTGGAGTTTGAGTGCTCTAGGACGGAGTTACATGGTGAACGGTGACGGACATGAAACAGAGACAGACCCCAGCAAAGGGGCCTAGGGAGGCGGTCCCAGAAAATCTAAAAATATCAATGGCTGGGAAGGCCAAAACTTAGCACAGGTAGACCACGCCGTTTTTTTATGGTTCGCGCGTGATGGTGCAAAAACCCATGTTGAAAGTGAAAAATCTGCTTAGCAATAGTTGTGGACAAGTGTGAGGCGTATAGATTATGGAGAGATGTCATGGTTAAACAAAATATGTATACAAAAATCTTAGGTCAACTAATTCAAAAGAAAGGCCCATCGGCCTAATTAGTTTAGAAAATAATGGAATTTGGCAAGATTATAATATAATTCTATAGAAATTTATGAAAATTTGGGTTAATATTTTGGGTGCAACAAAGGCTCTTGATGGTGTTGAATCCATTTCGACCATTAAAAAAACAATCCAAACACTCCATCTATTTTTTTTTACCACATTCCAGCAACAAAAAATTCCATTCAAACTAATTTGTAACATCAAGAAAACTCAGTTTCAAATAGCCTAACATATTTAATTTATTATTTAAATTAATATTAATATTTAAACGTATTAACTTTTTCATTTAAAAAAAATTATTAATATTTTTTAATGTTATTGGAATCTTATCGTCATTCAAAATCATATATCGTTGTTTCAAGGAAATATATGCATTAAGAAAAATGGTTTTAAACATTTAGACTTGATTACAACACCGAGGCTAAAAAAATTCAAATAGAAGTTTATGTTAAAATATATAATTTGAAACTTTCATATTTATTATTTTTTATACAAAAAGTAAATATATCATAACGAACACTTCTTCTTTCTTAAAATTTTCTAGGAATAATTACTTTAAAATACATTGTTCTATATATTATTAATATGAAATTAAAACATTGATGGTATGGTTACCATAATTTAAGTCTAACCTACATTTCCTTCCTTGCCAAAACACAACACAATTTTATGGATTCACCTATATTAGTATTAAGGTATGAGGTTCATATAAGCTAATCAAATTCCCACTTTCCAAATATATACTACACATGTTTGTGTTGGTCTACCTAATTTATCAATTTACTATGTTAAGGTCATGGAAATATTTATATCACGTCCCTAATTTTATAAAATTGGGACAACTATTTCTTATAATTAATGGCTTCACTATAAGGGGGAATACATGAGTCTACTATTGAAACTACTCTCTTATCTATTTTAAATAGTTTTCCAAATGTGTGATCATATGTGGCATCAATGTTGGGATCATTGTCATTATGCATGGGACTAATTTATAATGTCACTAGTTATTTCATCTTTTTCTTATTTGACATGTTTTCCTTCATTGGAGACATTCTTTCAAACATGTTCTTACACATTCATGGAATATTTCAACATTAATTATTACTTTGAAAACATGCACAAGTAGTGTTGACACATGACGGTATCATACATATGTATAAAATTTATATAATTAGTGGGAAAACATTTCATCCAATAAATTCTATCCTGGTGAATTATTATAGTCCAAGGTTGGTGATGACCCTCCTTATTCTATTAAAAATGTTGTAGCCCTCAAGATATTACCTTTATTTGACAACCAAGGGTTCATATATACTTAAGAGGTATTGCGCATTATGTATGCAATTTAAAGTTTTACCTTTCTTTTAATGCACACTATTCTATGTGATATATGACCTTCTTAATCAAATGAATAAGGGGGTTATGTTAATTAGCTTGTCATTTTGTTTGATATAGCCTAGTAGGAGGTGAAGATTCAAGAATTTAAGTTCAAGAATTACAAATATAAAATTGTAGGAAATCAAAGGAAACAAAGTTGCATAAGTAAAAGTTCTAGAAATAAAAGTTTCAAGAACTAAATAAAAAATTCAAGAAATTACTCTAGGTTACAAGGAAAATAATGTTATACTAACTTTGTAGAAGGCAATCCAATACAAAAAATTGAAATAAGAAAATTTGAGATCATATAGATAATCTTATAGCTATGAAAACTTCTTCTTTCTCAATTCCCCTTTATTCACTTAATCACGATGAATTGAATAACTAAGATGTTACGAAAATAATTTGCATGAGATATTGAAAAATTAAACAAAAACAATGCTCTTGACTTTTTTCTACATGAAACCTTATATTTCTAGAGGAAGTCCTATAATTCTACACGAAACTTAAAAAATGATACAAATGCATCAAATTAATGAAGAAAAAGTGAAATCAAGTATATGAAGCTAATAAGTGACTCATGGAAACTAAGATCAACACAAAACAAATAAGAATATGAAACTATATCAATATTAAGACAAAATTATAATATATTAAAGAAACATGAAAAAATGAGGTACAAAAGTTACAGTAGGGTTCCAAAGTGCCTATGGGTAGGCCCTCTCGAGGATGCTTAGGAACCTCAAGAAAAATAAATCTTCCATATGAGTCTCTTTCCCTTCAGAATCCATATGAGTCTTCATATATTCCATGGAGATATCTTAGTAAAATCTTCTTAGTCTATCAGATGTTGATTTCCTTTAACATGGTTGCATATGCCACAATATCTTCCTCCCTTTCTTCACACATCTCATTCCCGGGAGTTTGCAATCAGAGTTCCTCAATTTTTTTCAATCACCTCATACTTCATATGAGGATATATTATGTTGATTTCATCTAGTGAAAGTGTGACCCATGAATAGAACATTGGTCCATGTTACCTGCAACCACATGACATGACTTCCACAATATCAAATGTAAGCATACATATCTCATTTTTCATTTGGGTCATCCAGATTTCCTGCAACATCTTCCTTGATTGAAAGAGCTTAAATCCCTTTATTTTCTTCACCTTTATGTAATCATAACATCATCCCATGAATTCCACAAGTTTGGAATTCTTCATGAAACAATTTATTTTCTTCATGATCGGTGAACATTTCAATGAAGATTCCATCAGAGAATATTGAGGATCTGCCCCATCAAAAAATGTTTCCTTTTGACAGATGTATGATGGACCTAGTACTAGATGACCTTTCCACTTATGTTCCCAATGAGATTCCTATGAGCTATATCCTTGACTTCATAGTTTCTAACCATCTTTCATGCGTTTATATGATGATGTCCCGAGCTCTTATTTCCAATGATTTTATGATGCCTTGATGTAGCCTATTTAGTGAGTTATGATTGAAATATCTTACAACATAAGACTTAGGAACTTGAAAATAAATTTAGATAAAATTTGAATAATGGCGATTCCTACATACCCACCAACCACTGGAACATCAACCTCCTTTGGATCCACACCTACGATTTCAGTGTTTTCAACCAGAACCATGCAATGATCAAGTTGGTAGCTCATTTACATTACCAACAATGTATTTGAAATCAAAGTACCATACATTATGATGTCTCCTATGAATTTTGAAAAGGGTCAACCAAATATCCAAATTGTGAAAAAACCAAAAAAAAAATTATAGCGAAAACCATTGTTAAGCTCCGCAATGGCAAAATGAAAATCTAATCTAATTAGCTGGTTCCAACTCCACTAAAAGTAAGTGTGGAAAGGAGATTTTAGCTTGCATACCACGAAAGTATTTTCTCTTACAACATCTAATGTTGTAACTCCCATGTCATGTTGAGGGTTATAGGCAACAACTCTTTAAAAACCTTTGTTGCAATTGGCACAGTGAAAGTGACAGGATTGTTGATAATATTCACAATTGAGTTGGGACAACACTTGTCTACTCCTTTTCACAAGGTGCGGACAATGTCCGCATTGATATTGAACAAATCTTCCCTAGTCATCGTGTGTTTTTGTGGAATTCTTGCAGAGATGATCACAATATCCATTCCCACCAATGTTGCTTCCAGCTACTCTTTGCCCATAAATCCACGCAGCTAAAAACCAAAAAAATTGTGATGATTAGGACCTAAAAATGAAGTAAATACGAAAGCCCTATTTCTTAAAATTTTCCATGCAACGACAGTGGTGCCCATATGGCTAATATTTGTAGTGAAGCTAAGCGTATTGATGACATCATAGAGGTGAAGGATTGAGACCAACGGATTCATTTTCATAAGCATGAAAAGGGGTTGTTCGATGCCTTGCGAGGCTTCGAGGAGGGCCACCTTGAATCCAGAGGCCCTGCCTTTTGATCTGTGATCGATGCACTTGACTACTTGTTCATTCTGCAGCTTCCCATCACACAGATTTAACAACAAATCATTTTAAGACCAGATAAATTGATTTATGATGTTGAATTATGGATCCTAATTATGCCTTCGAATGCTCTGGATGGATGAGGTGAGTAAAAATTCATGAGATGTGAGCTCTGGTCCTATGAGTCTAGCTGGTTTGAATTGGGTGGTGAGCTAGAGTTTGAATTTCATGGGGAGTTGGAGTTGGAGTTTGAGTGCTCTAGGACGGAGTTACATGGTGAACGATGACGACGGTCTCGGAAAATCTAAAAATATCGGTGGCCGGGAAGTCCAAAACGTAGCATAGGTAGACTATGCTATTATTTTATGCTCCACGTGTGATGGTGCCGAAAACCGTGTTGAAAGTGAAATATCTGCTTAGTAATAGTTGTGGACAGGTGTCATGCCTAGAGATTATGGAGAGATGCATAGTTAAAAAAAATATGTAGACGAAAATCTCAGGTCAATTTATTCAAAAGAAAGGCCTATCGGCCTGATTAGTTTAGAAAATAATGGAAATTTTGGCAAGATTATAATAAAATTCTGTAGAAATTTATGAAAATTTGGGTTATTATTTTGGGTGAAACAAAGACTCTTGATGGTGTTGAATCCATTTCCACCATCAAAAAACAATTCAAACACTCCATCTAATTTTTTTTACCACACTCCAGCAAAAAAACTACCATTCAAAATAATTTGTAACATCGGTAGAAAACTCAGTTTAAAATCACCTAACATATTTAATTTATTATTTAAATTAATATTAATATTTGAACGTATTAAATCTTTCATTTTAAAAAATAAATTATATTAATATTTTTTTAATGTTATTGGAATATTATTGTCATTCAAAATCAGATGTCATTGTTTCAAGGAAATATATGCACTAAGAAAAATGGTTTTAAAAATTTACACTTGATTACAACATCCAGGCTAAAACAATTCAAATAGAAGTTTATGGTAAAATATATAATTTGAAACTTTCATATTTATTATGTTTTATAAAAAAAAGTAAATATATCATAACGAACACTTCTTCTTTCTTAAATTTTTCTAGGAATAATTAGTTTAAAATAGATCGTTCTATATATTATTAATATGAAATTAAAACATTGATGGTGTGCTTACCATGATTGAAGTCTAACCTATGTGTCCTTCCTTGCCAAAACACAACACAATTTTATGGATTCACCTATATTAGTAGTAAGGTATGAGTTTCATATAAGCTAATCCACTTCCCACTTTCCAAAGATATACTACACATGTTTGTGTTGGTCTACCTAATTTATCAATTTACTATGTTAAGGCCATGGTACATAAACTACAATAGGGTTCTAAAGTGCTGATGGGTAGGCCCTCTTGAGGGTGCTTAGGAACCTCAAGCAAAATCAACTCAAAAAACTTGCAAAAATATTTGGATTTTCATTAATAAAATATTGTCATTACAAAAAATGGAAATGTAGAAGCTAGAAATAAGCAAACTAACAATATAAAACTTGCAAAATAATCTATATTTTCATTAATAAAATATCGTCATTACACAAAATGGAAATGTAGAAGCTAGAAATAAGCAAAATAACAATATGATTCTCTTCTCTAGAAAAGGTCAAGTCCCATTTACTCTCTTGAGTTCTTCTTTTTATACAAAATGTGAGGGAGCACTCTTCTCAATAGGAGGGTTATGTTTCTGTCCAAAAATCCCTAGAATCTTTGTGATCGTCCCCTTGTCTGGTTGTGTAGCCACATTGCTTTTACCTATCGAAGATCCATATGGAACTAACATGAGCCGAGAGGGATCAAATTTCTTTAGGTGTAAACTTATTTTACAGTGCAAAAAAATATGTGATTACATAACATGTGTATTGAGCCATTTTATCAACCCACATTAAATTGATTTTTTATTATTAATATATTTTAAAAATACACCGATATTAATTTTTATTAAAATATTTTTATTTATAACTCACATTGGATATTTTATTCTATACAATATTAAAATATGTTCTTTTAACGTTTTGTTTTTCTATATATAGATACATATGAATTTGATATCACATGTTAACATATTTTTTAAAAGTATAAAGTTTAAACATCTTGCTCACATAATTTTTTACTTCTAATTACTTTACATCAAATTATATTAGGTAATATAAACAACTAATTAAATATGCATAACATAATATTTTTTCTTTTTTATTATAGTTAACATTGTTTTTCTATTTAAAGAATATTCAATTTTTATTTTTAAGAAGGATGGACATACTTACACATCACTTTACACATCACTTTCGTTGTAGAATAAGCCTCTCGGCTCAATAACTCTAATTTTGTATTTATCATATAAATTTATATCAACAACCAGGGGGCCGACGAGGCCCCTATATTCATGGTAGGTTGTTGGTGGGTGTTGTGCGATACAATAACCCCCCATTTATTTTTATAAATAGGGACCCTTTAGAAATAAATAGGAAAATCCTTTTTTTTTTTTTAATTCCTTTCAAAAAACACTTAGGAAATAAAATTCCTGCCCAAAAGCGCATCACTTATCATATATTTTATTTTTTCAAAAAGAAATCTTAAAGCATAAAATCTCCAAACAGTGAAATGCACTCTTTAGAAAGCTTTACTTTCCTTTTTTTCGCATCACGCTTGATTTAGTTAAAACTTAAAGGAACAAAGTGATAAAAGTTGTGACAGCTGCAGACCTGACGAAGTGAATTAAATCAAAAATATAAATCCTTTTTTCACATCACATCCAATTTAATCTTTTGCAAATCGCATCACGCGCAAATTATAATATAGACTTAAATATATATTTTAAATCTTGCGATCTACGATTTGCGTAGATCACATTTCACAATTTTTATAAGACAATCACGAAATATTATAAGAAATCATTGTGATTTGAGCATTTAATGATCTCAGCGTGTGAAAAGCGACTTATGTCATATCAAATTAAATTTTAGATCTTAACGACTTTAAACGATTGATAAGTATTGCATGCGAAGCCATGTGAATCCATGTCAAGCATTAAATTTTGAAATCATAACGAATTATGAAGAGATGATTGATAAGATTGACAGTCTTTCGTGTGAGTTTGAAATAAATTTATGATACATCTTTGTAATACTCGTTATATGATATATTTCATTTCATTGTCATGAAATTAGTTATCGAATTGAGAGAGTATGAGATGATTAAGAAAGGTAAAGAAGTGTCTCAAGCATCGTCCTCAGAAGATACAGATATGCCTTCGCTGTTTTTAGACACTGTCTGTAACAAAGATTGCGGCATCTCGTCATGGGAAGCTATGTACAAAATATTTGAGGATGAAGAGCCAAAAGTAATAACAAAGATATCTGCAACCGACACTGATATCACTTCCGATGCAACCCTTTTCGACGTTGCATGCTCGTTTGTTCATAAGATAGCTGCAATACCAAAGATTATGCCTTACACAGATATGATTAAGTGGGCAGTTGAAAATATGAATATTGAAGACAGAGTTTTTAAGAATTCCAGGGGAGAGATTATGGGATCTTTTAAAGCTAAAGATTTGGCAGCTATGTATCATTTACCAGTTCTGCAACAAAAGTATGACAATAGATATGTGCAAATTTTTAGAGCTAAACATCCAGATCTTATCAAAGTCATCCATGAGTGGAAGGACAATGAAGGAAAAACTGAAGCAAGACAAATCTGGTACGTACCCCATTGCACAAATCCCTCATCCCTATTGCTTTGCTACTGGTATGTTATGTAGGTTATTTGCTAGACCTGACAGTACTAGGTTCGCTAGAGACTGGGTTCCCTTAATTGACACAATCGTCAATTCATCCATTTTGAATTGGGCAGATCTTTTATCTAATTATTTAGCCAAACACATTGTTGAATATAGGAATAAAAGGAATGCTCCATCCCAAGAAAATTCACCCTTTTTCATGTTCGCTTATGTTATGGATTCCATCTGTTTTACTTCCACATTTCCAATCATGGGTTGGAAATGGACCATTAAAGACCCTACACCAATCCATATTTACCGTGAAGAACTTTGGGATTCCAAGTACCACTTGCATTTCTATAAAGTCTGTTATGGAGTCATGTTGCCTGTGTATCAAATGATTTTCAATAAAAAGACCCCTAGGGTTTCCAAAGAAGTCAGTCAAGACATTTTTCATACAACCTGATGGTTTGCTGAAGAGAAACTTACATATGTTCGAGTATTTGGAAGTTCCGCTCTTCCACATGTTTTTCCATATTGTGTTCCGGATAGATTGTTTGGGAGAGAAATAGCTTATCAACTTATTAATGGTGTCACCAAACAGTTAAAGGAGGAAAAAAAGGCTATTTGGCCTTCTTTCCCTGTACAGTGCAGTACTTTTTCCTTGGCCAATATTGGCCATACATACAAAGAGGCTCCTAATATTCAGATGTTAAATCTAGCATTTATGCCCGGGAGACTATATGATCCTAATGATGTAATTAAAAATTACATGGCAAGACTTAAGACGAAACCTTTGTAAAGGAAGAAGATAAGTTTGATGATTTATTCCAAGGAGTCGAAGACTTTTCTGATATTGTTAAGAATGTTTCTAATCAATCAAGTCAAGAAGATGTCGAAGCCTTTCAGGTATACAAAAATGAGAGATTAAAGAATGTCCCTTTGAATTTTCTAGTTATGGAAGGAGAAAAACACACTCTAAGTGTTAGTCTTGATGAAGAAATGAAAGATGACTTTGGAAATGAATCTGGTCAGTCCTAACAGCAATCTGACAAGTAATATCAATTTGAAGATGAGTCTGAATCTACAAAAACCAATTTGGAAATCAACTAGATTATTCAAGACAGAGTTGCAAGAAAAAACAAACAACAATGCCACTGAATCAAATACAGAAGCAGTTTCAAAGGATCAGATCACAGTAAATCAGTCTAAATCATCTGAAGGAAAAGACCTAATAAATGAATGGGAACAACTTTCCCAAGCAATAAATACTCCTAAAGGAAAGGTCAATACTGATCAAGCAGCAGGTTTTCAAATGCCAGAGCCTTCTCAAAAGATGGTTCAGACTGTCAACCCTTTACAGAAAATCCCAGCAGCACAAAGCAAAGAAATCATTCCATCCTACTCCACAGATCAAATTATTTTGCAAATAGAAGACATTCCATCATTGGATATCTTCTACAGTCCCAGCCATAGAGCTGTGGTCAAAAGAAATAAGAGAAAAAGGACTGATGAAACAACTCTTAAATATACAGATGAATCAGTTGACATTCGTTGGAAGGATTCATTAGAGGATCCAACTGAACATTTGACTAAGCTATCACAATATGCAGGAGCTTATGCTACAGCTACTGTAGATAAGGCAAGTGAAATCAAAACATTGTTGAAGCAGAAGGAATCCAAGATAAAGGAATTAGAACAGATGTTAGATACAGAGAAAGTCAAGTCTATAGAATAGATCAGAGAAAATTTAGAACAGTTCCATAAAGATTTTGAAAAACTTAAATTGGAACATCATACAGAGCTTAGAGATAAAAAGACACAACTGGAGAGAACCATGGCAGAATTACAGAATCAATCACAATCAGAAAATTTCATTAAAGAAGAAAATGAGATAAATACAATGATTAAAAAGAAACAAAAGATATTTTTTCATCAACCTGCTATGTTTGATTCTTACTGTGATTCTAATAAAATAATGATTCAACAAATTGCCATTCAAAAACTTGAATGTGAGAAGCTTCAAAAGAAAATTTAAGAACATATTCAATGGCAAGATTCATATATGGGAAAACAAGCTAATCTACCTCAGATAGATAAGCTTCATAAAGAATTATTATTTACAGAGTGGAAAACACAAATTGCTCGAGCAGAAAAAGCAGCGATCAAGACATCCAGCAAATCAAATGAGGTCATACAGCTTTTATGTGACCAATTGTTCAAAACATGACTTCTTGAAGAAAAAACGTCTGATGTGTTTTCATTGACAAAAGAAATAGAATCGAAATGGACACAGGAAGAAGTGATCAGAAAAGTTAATAAGTTTGATCAAGAAAATTCTTGGAATTTTCTGATCAAACCTTATCATCAGCAACAAACTCCTCTATTTCTCACAGAATCAGCTAAAACATCTCAGTCGACAATTTCAAATTCCATCTTCAAGAATCAAATCCGGTCACGAATATCTCAGCCACCTCAGCTCAAGAAAATTCTAGATATCTGCAAACCGCGTGACCATACTCAGCAAAAGATGCAGGATCCTTAAAATCGGGATTATCCGTTTTAAATTCCTAGATTATTGTTCAAGATAGGTTTTAGAGAGAAAGGTTGTTTGAAACCTCCTCTACATTTTTGTAAAATATTTAATTTAGTTTTTAGTTAGTATTTAAACCCTTCTCATGCTTTTAGAGAAGGGTCCATAATTTTATTAAGAACATTTGCAAAGAATGCTTAATTTTTAGTAGGTTTGTGAATTCCTTGATGAAATAATGGAACACATCCTTATTCAGTTATAAACATCATTTTGTTGATCAATGTTGGTGCAATTTTGTATTCTTTGGACAACTCTTTGATTGAAGGATTGGATACGACCTATTATCACTGATCTGATAGACAGAGTAATAAACATCTAGTACTAATATCATGTATGTTATTTCTGTTTCTGAAAATTAGTGATGAACACAACTTTCATGAATCATATATTGAATTAATTACTTATGTCTGAAATATCAGTTGCATTATTTTACGGTATAAAGACAGAAGTTAGTTATTTTATATGTGGTCATCAGTCAAATGCAATATACTTTTCATGTTTCCTTGATTAACTAATTTTTTAAGAGAACCATCTTATACAGTAATAATCCTATTAAATTTGAAATGATTTCATGACAGATTGAATAGATATCTCTTTAGATCGCATTGAAATATTATACTTGGGTTAGATTAAATTTAATTCAAAGTCTTGCATCTAGAAATAATTTTTTTTTTAGTTTGTAGTAATTCATCATTTCAAAATGTTTTGGTAGAAATCCCACAAATTATTATAAAAACCCAAAATTGGGAAACTGGTCCCGTCATACCCAGTTGGAGCCACTAACCCAAATGGAAAAGGAGTTTCTTTAAGGTCTGGACCGGGTGGTTATCCCCCTTTGTTGTTGCCACGGATTTATGAGGCCTCAACAGTGGGTTATTGTTGGCCTTAATAACATATCCATCCTATGATGTTAATGCTGCTAATGATCACAAACATCATAAGTATGGTTAAATACTTTAGAGAGACGTTTCAACATAAGGAATGCCATGTAGAGTATCAAAATTCACATTAATCAAGGTCAAAAGTACATGTATTCCTACGTGTTTTCTACCATTTATTCATTGCTCTAATAGAACTTTGGTATTCTAACCTTCATATTATGCAAATTATAATCCACATGCAAACCATATGAGAATTGCATGTGAGGGATGGATACCTAAGTGTTATACCACACTTTTGGACCAATAGTTGATGCCATGGATTGTGGAATAAAGGTGGTGTTGTGAAATTTTGTTCATAGAGGATCCTATAGATGAATAGAGTATTCTATAGAAGCAAAAAGTTGACTTCATTTTCTTTTTCTTGTTTAAGGGATGATCTTTTACGAGATGGAGTCATTCTTTGAGAGTTTCAGATTAAATATGTAGATGTTCTTAAGATGTGGCTTATTCATGGATGTTCAGCAATCATGTATATTTTATACGATTGCTATAACTTTCCTATAGATTTATAGGAATCCCTTTTGGTTTCCTGTAGGATCCTATAGGTTGAGAAGTGAAAGCTTTTAGGTGATTTTTTTTAATTGAAGAGTGGTATTTATGGATGATAATGGAAGGGATGAAATGTGAACCATGGGACAAAGTGTTTTTCATTAGAAAATACTGACAAGTAGGGAAAAATCTATTTTTCAGAACATGGATAGGTCTAGGTATCTATTGTACAATTTTTTTTTTTTGATTCCATTCTATATCTTGATGAATTGGTCTAATGTTTTTTTTTGGATGCGGGTGGAACCTAGACATCTACATAGAGATTTGAAAAGTGATATTAATATGATACAAATTTTCCCTTTTTTTCTTTCTTTTTTTTACATATAAGGCAGCATTTCCATCTCAAATTTTGATTGTTTCCCTGCCCTACCAGTCCTGTAAAGGTTTTCTTGGGGGGATGGATTATTTTTCAAAGTTAGAAACTACCTTATAAATATTTTCAATTCCATAGTTTGTCTCAGGTGCCTCAAATGAGGTTTTAACCAACAAATTTTTTTATTCCTTTCTTTTGTTTTTATTTTTTTTTCTCTCTCTCTCTGTCTTTATTCATTGGACAAGTTGGGAGGACCATACCTCATGTGGATTCTTATCCACCAACACATTTATGTACATTATCATTTCATCATACATCTTGTAGAAAATGAAGAGGTTCAACTTCAATATTGCACCACAGAACAATAGATTGCAAACAATTTCACCAAGCCACTCGGTCTAGATAAATTTGTCAAATTTTGAGACAAGTTTTGTGTATTTTCCAGAGATAACATTAAGGGAGGATGTTATAGTGATTATTAATAATGGTAATTTATTAGTAATTAGCATTTAATTTACATAAATACATAGTATATTAAGTACTTTAGTGTTTACAATAAATAAACAGGAAGAATTTACATACATCCTTCTCCTCTTCATTCATATATATGTAAGGAGACGTGATTTTGAATGAAAAAATAACTTGATCATTCATGTTTCATGGGTATAGTATTTTATCCATTCCATATTGGTTTAATTCGATAATAGCATTCCAGTCTAAATTACTCAACCCATATTTTCTGCATTAGTAAAGAGAACATCTCAATTTTGTCTTGTAATAATAATAAAAATAATAATATAATTTTAAGGTCCCGACCAAGCCAGACACCAAATTGGTGTATGAGACCCCCTTGTTTGTGGGACAAGGGACCCACCTTCACGCAGCGATTTGACTGCTAAGTCTGCAAAGGCATACATACTCTACCCTCCTCTGGTTTTGAACCTGTGACCTCTTAGGAGGAAACACATGCTCTTAACCATTAGGCCCACTCAAGACACAAACAAAACACCAATACATGACATGTCCAAAATATTAAGAATTATTAGTTTATTTATTAATAGGAATAATATAATAAAAATATGTCTGAAATACCTACCTAGAGGTATGTTCTGGAGATTTTTCTTCCTAATTTCGTCACCAAGTTTTGCAGTCATTTCTAAAGCAATAAATCTAGGGGCTATGGCATTGGCTTGTGTACAATTTAAAAGTTTTGTAGTCATGTCTAAAGCAATAAATACAGGAGCTATGACATTGGCTTTCCTACATTTTAAAAGAATCCCTTTCTGTTTCCCAGAAAAGGAGTATTAATTATGATAAGACCTCATAACTCCAACCTAGATTCTTCATTTAAAATTCTAATGCACATAGAAATTCACAATTTTAGGAAATTCAATGTTATATTTCTGCTAGCATGTTCCCTGCAATAGTATTATTCAATCCAACAATTCTTGATTTGGCCACACTGTAATTAGTTTTCCCTATATTTCCAGTCAAACGAACCACATGAGCTATATTGATGAATCTTCCTCGCAATATATAAAAAAATACATTGGAGTTAATAAAAACCAACCTACCATAAAAAAAATCTAATTTTAATTGTAGTATCTTTCTTAGGGTTAATATTATTGTAATAATCATTTGGTACCCGCCTAGATTGTGCATGGACTACACTATCACAGATCATGTAAACATTTTCCTAGATGCCAAGTCATGAATAATTTATGCAAGACACCACATATTATATGTTTGTACATATGGAGTAAATTCTATGATATAGTAAAGTTTATGTGAGACATAATTAGCTCGCTTAGCCTAATTTTTTTTCCCTGAGCCATGAAGCCACTATGTACATATGATGCAATCTCAAAAGGAGAGTTAATAAAATCAAGAGAATGGATGCCATTGGAATGAGGGGGCTATAATTTGAAAAGTGGTATGGAGAAAAGGGAAGAGATAGGCTAGGACATGTCACATATACTTAACTCATTTACCACTATTAGTTAACTGTGGAATAACATAAAGGGTGAAAGTGGGATGTTGGACACATCACTCTCTAGTGTACCTATTGCACCACCAACCAATTCCACGTATAATTTAATATTATACCGCATTTTTATATTATTCAAGGTTATTTCTCTTTGGTTCTCTTCATCTTGCTCAGTGACTTTAGTGGTTGGTTCTTACGATGAATTTATTGTTGGTTTTAGGGATATTTGGCCATACTCCAATGTTTCCCATTATACCTTGGATAGCCAATGTGCAAGATTGGGGATAAAAAGGTTTATGCTATTGCATAGAGTCTATAATGGGAAACAATGAAGTATGGCCAAATATCCTAGAAACTAGCAATAGAACCATATTAAGAACCAACCAAAATATTGAAAACAACACATTCATGATTAACAATGGGAAAAAAATGAAAACAAGATTTAGAAAAGGGGTTTTTTCGACCTTTCTTCACAAAGTTGCATTTTTTGAGTAGCTTGGCAGTGCAGGTTGTTATTTCAAGTTTTTGGACCAAACATTCCTAAATCTGCAAAGGAGTTTCACAAGTCTTGCATGTTGAAACAAATTTTGCAGGTTTGTGCGCTATTTTAACTCTTGAAGAAGGGGTATTGTATATTTTTTCCATACTATTTTTTCCTATTCGATGGCATATTCACATTTGTTGATAGAAGCAATCTCAAACAGTTTGAGTGGGTGTATGGTTAACAATCTGTGCTTCCTCGTACGATGTTATAGGTTCAAGAGGGAGGTAGAGCATGTACACCTCCTTAGACATTGGTAATCAAATCAAAGAACAAGGTTGCTTTTCCTATGTCAGTAACATTACAATGATCTACCCAAAGGAAACATCAACAATGTCAGTAACATTACAATGCTCTGCCTAAAGGCGACATCGACAATGTCATACATAGGAGGAGCATGATCTATCTTCCACAACTCCCACATGTATTTATGTTCACATGCTTCTCAAATAATTAAAGGTATATTTTGTTAAAATTGTTGTTTCAAAAACTGAACCCATTTCTATGTTTTCAGTGACTTAAGGTTGAATAGATTTGTAGGGTAAAATGACTCAAGTTTTCGATATGGGAGTGTTGTAGGAGCACAATTGGATGCTAGTTTAGGAGCAGGTGCAGGCAAGGGATTAAGGCTTTTAAAAAGTGTGGCACTGCTAAAATTTTGATTTAAAACGAAGAAATTTTCAGGATAGAAGAATGCATGCTACTTAAAATTAGAATTAACCAATCCCAAGTCTCACTAAGTCCTAAAAAATATAAGCATTCCAGCTAAGGTGGGCCATTAAAACTGGGAGTTTAGGGATAAACAACGCAAACTGATTTGTTAGGTTGCAGAGAGGGTATGAATTTTTTTGTTGAAACTCGATTAGAAACCGTGAATGTCAATAGTTTTCACCAGAGAATTTGATCCACAACAAAGTTTTGCTGAATAGCACTTCGCTTGAACCAAACTGACTATCAAACCGATTTGTGTGACATATTATTAATTTTAAAACCCAACAATCTAAACATTGATATAAAATCATACATACCTACATTCGGAAAATATGTGGCATCCTAAGATTGAAATTGGGGTGGGTCTGCTCAAGAACTATCACATTGATTATTTATAGGTATATCCTCCAAATCATCGACGTCGTCCTTAACCTTAGTGTCCATAATATCTTCATTTGAAGAAAACCTATCCAGGCTGATGCATCATCTTCGTACATCGCCTCTAATACACTATTTCTCTCCATATCCTCCTCATTAGGATGAACGAAGATAATGAAGCTTGCAAGCAGAGGAAAATACTTAAACTATAGGGGTTTAAGTATCAAGGTTTATTTATTTAACAATTTCCATGGGGCATTGTCCTCTAAAGTGTCTTCCAATTGAAAACCCTAATAAATAGACTTGAGATAAACCCCACTAAGTAGACCCATGATGTATATAAATCATTACTGGACATCCATGGCCAGAATAAACATTTCAACTCAATGCTTGGAGTCCCGATGAATGTTTCTACACAAAATTCTAGCATTAACATCATCGGATTTCTCCATCTACTCCCGCAAAACCAAATTTTGGGCATCCTTCTTAGCCTCAAATTTTCTCCCCAGTGGGAACACAGGTGTGATGTCCCCCAACCTGAAGCACATTGCAAGAATTAGGCTTCAGTTCATCCCATTTTCTACTTAAAATCATGGAAACGATCTTTTTTTCGAGATTTGTGGTATTCTTGGTGCTCTTCGACAACTTGCACTCATTTTCGATGATTTTATCATAGATATCGACCATGAGAGAATCAACGTTGAAATATGGAGGTCGAATCCCTAATATCTCCACCATGATCCTCAACCTGGATACATCGACGACATATCCCCAATATGTCCATCACATTGCTTAGCCTAGATACATCGAGAGTATATTTAGGGATTAATTTCCACGTATCTCCTCCTCCATATGAAAAATTCACACAAAAATACAAGCCACATAATGCATATAGGTTTAGTTATGCATGCAATTCCATTTTACTTTAAAATAATTAAAAATATCAAAATAAAAAATTGAATAGGAATAAATAGTTAAGACAAATGATAATTTTAAGAAAAAATTCATTATTTCATATTAAGGAAATGTCTTAAATACTCTCTTCGTGTAGTAGTGACATTTGTGTTCCCGCGAGGAAAGATGACACCTACACTAGAGGCCATAGACTAGATGATGGGTATCCCTATAGATGGTGCCATCATAGAGGTTGATGTGTTTGAATGAGAAGAATAAATTTCGTGTGAGTTAGAGGTAATCTATTAGCTCTCTCCACCCACAAAAAATGATAGCTCTTCTCATTTTATATCTTGCCTTGGAACCCTATGGTGAATATGTCAAGATTTGAACAAGCCTCTAGTGGAACACCATCTCTATGGAATTGTGAAGTCCGAGCTAATCTAAGATAAATTCCTAGCTTTTTCTGTGATGAAGTCCGAGCTCATTCTAAGGGTGAAGTTCAAGAATTCTTTGTGATCATATCTGAGCCCATTAAAATTTGAAATCAAAGTCTACTATGTGGTGAAGACCGAGATTTTTGGGACAGTAAAAAGGGCCTAAATTTGGCCATAATACAAATCTAAGTTAAGACTTTGATCAAGTTCATTATGGATAGTTGAAAGAGAATTTGTGGAAAAATTTTGGAGGGATGCCTTGGTACTTGTTGGAAACTTGTATATCTCACATTAGGAGAGAGAAGAAAGTTATGTGTGTCTTGCATGTTATAGATTTGCATGCAACATCATATTAAATGTTTCAACATGTTGTTTTGACACCCATAAAATGTATATTGCTTATAATTATCTTAATATCAATATGCAAAATCTCCTTATGAATCACTCTCTCTCCCACATGAATCTCTAGCCATTTATCAAGATGAAACTTAGAGTGATTTGATTGAAATAATTGGGAGGATAAATCTTGATTCAACCCCATATCAATCAACTGAGCAGCCTGGGCCATCTCAAAATGTCCTCCAAAATGGCAGACAAAGACACTTGAAAGTGCTTGTCCTGACGAGGTTGGAAATACAAGAACAAGAAGCTCAACCTGATAGAATAGAGGTGATGTAGATGATCCTAATTCACGTGTTGATATGGATGTTTCTTATGATTGTGAACTAATTTTTTCTATATATTTTGAACCAAATTCCTTCAAATGAGTTGCCTCTCATGATGAATCGAAAGAAGTGATGCAGAAATAATATGATGATTTGATAAAGAATGGAACCTGGAAGCTATTTGATCCTCCATTGGGAACCAAACCAATAGGCTGCAAGTGGGTCTTCAAGAAAAAGTATAAAGCATATGGCTCACTTGACAAACATAAATCGAGGCTTGTGGAAAAAGGTTTTGCATAGAAAGAAGGGTTCGATTATGAGGAGAATTTTCTCCCCACAACAAAATGGGGTACCATCTAGAAAATATTTGCCTTGGCAGCTCAAAATGGTTGGAAATTCCATCAAATGGATGCAAAATTTTTTTCTTGAATGACAACACTTCAACTCCTGTTTTGATTGACAACACTTCTACAATAAAGTTGGCCAGTAACCAAAATTTCTATGATTGAACGAAGCACATCAACACCAAATACTATCTGATTCGACATCATGTTGAGGCCAAAATAATCCACCCATTACATTGTTCAACAAATGTGCAGATTGCATAGATATTCAAAAAACCGCTTGGAAGGGAAAAGCTTGAAAGATTCGTAGCGCCAACTATTTTTGGCATTTGATTGGTGCAAGACTTGGGTAAAAAAATTGGCATGACATAAAAAATTTTATTAACATGCCTTTTTCACTCTTGTGCCACCTTTTCACACCAAAATTTTACCTAGTCCTACACTTGACCCCACTTTTCTTGTAATAAAACTCTTAACTGATTTTCAAAACATTTTGACCCTTTTTTGAAAGTATAAAATTGGTTCTAACATCTGGCTCCAATGGGGATATTATCTCCCTAGGAGGTAGTAAAGAACACACTGACCATGTGCTTGATCCATTGGGTGTCTCCCAACCAGTAAACCCGCAACCTATAAATTGTACCATACGGACACTGTAATATGAAAATGCACTATTGAAAACCAAAATCTAAAACTAGAAAGTTAAGATCCACAAATTCTAGTAGCATAATTGTATAATATTTACAATATATGAGATTTTAATTTACAAAACATAATTAAAAAGCTATCCTTCTAGCTATTTGTATCTTTATTTGTCATTTACCATTAGTAAAAGAATTTTAAAATTGTTGTACGCATCCTCTATTATTCCTTTGGGAAAAGGATGAGCCATAATTGAAGTGTAGGACTGAAAATTTTGACATCCTTATAGGCTTCGTATCTGGAATTGTAACTCGTATTCCTCCTTTGTAGAAAAATTGTACATGAACCTCTGAAATGTGTTCAAACTGTGCAACTGTAATGTGTAACTGTTTACACTCTTTAAGGCCCTTCTTTCTATGTTGAATTTTATTTTATGCTCTACTTTAGCTACAAAAATTTTATGACATATTACAATAACAGATAGAAAATAAGCTAACTTTCAAAAAAGATAAAATGGAGCATGCCAAAACGCTTAGGTAAAATTAGGGTTTCATATATTTCCTTGTTAATGAGGTAACTTGATCCTCCTTCCATAATTTATGCATCCTGAGCAAGGAGGTTTAACTTGTCTTTACTTATTTTCATCCTTCTATTACCCTTTTGTATAGTTTTGCTATCTTTTAGAGCTCATTTCCATTTCCTTCCTACATACTATGTTTTCCCCTGTTCTATAACCTTTTTCTTTCCCTTTGAAGACTTCACATTCTCTTATTCATAAATTATCATTTGTTCCTTTAGCTTAGGATTATTATTTTCCTTAAAAAATAGTCTTAATTTATTTGTAGGACGAGTATGGGGTTTCCTATGGTAAACCCTGGGATTTTTTTCTGTGTCTTCATCCCCTATTTCCATACTTTGTTTGCTTTCTCACTTTTTTCTTATTGATTATTTAATTGCTCTTTTTATAACATTTGTGTATTTCTTATTCTTGTTCTCTTTTCATAGACCTTAATCTTTGGTTCCTTTACAAGTTTTTTTCTCAACAGGCACATGAATAGATTCAACCTCTGTTTCGAGGGCTAGGTTTTCAACAACACGTTTAGCCTTACCCTTTCTTGGTCTTCTAGATGAAGGGTTTCTCCATGTCCTTTTCCTCAGGGTTTGTATTTGCTTATCTAACTCATGTATATATTGTATCTAAATAAATCCATGGTGACATATATCATGAGGTACAAATTCTGGTTTGGTTATGGCCTTAATCGACATTTTAAATAGACTTTGATGTAAGAAATAAGGTAAGCTCATATTTCCAAAACTAGGTAAATGACATAAAAACCTCATGTGGTAAAATTAGATTTTGGAGCCTGCCTTCACATGTAAAAAAGAGCTTTGCAATCTTTAGAATGTTAGACCATTTGGGATTCAACATCTTCTGAGGGATTTCCATGCTCCAATTAGGGTTTTGATGTTCTCCTTTTAGGAAGAAGTTGAGATCCACATTCTGCATCATTCATTTATTAAACCGCTTCTCACCCTCGGTTGGTAACCCCGTGGCTTCTACTATTGAATCTTCAATGATTGTAAACTCCATTTCTCTTATTTGAGCTATTTTTCCATCAAAAGAGTGAATAAAATGAGCTTTGTTTCCATCAAAAGAGTGAATAAAATCATAACACCAACACAGATTGAAACCATCAAACATCTGGAAAATAAGCTCCCATCCTTCATTTCTAAATAAAGGTGCAACTTTATCATTGACCTCAAACCATACTCCATCCAATTCAAATAATCTCACATGAACTGACTTTCCCATTGCTTAACTGATAAAAACTCAACACTCTACCATGCATTGTGAAAAACTGCTAACAATTTCATTTTCTACTACGAGCCAGTCACCTAGGTTTGATATGATTGATTTGCGCACAATTATGGTTTCAAAAGTCCTTCTCTGCAAACCCTTTTTCATGCTTTGAAACCGCCTAAAACCATCACATCAAATCATATCATAGGTTAAATTTCATCAAAAACTTTTAAAGCATTTAAAATGACCTAAGTGAGAATTATAAAAATTTATTTTTTTCAAAAATTTGTAGGCGCTACAAAAATATTTTGTAGCGAGGCCTGTAGGCACTACAAAAATATTTCGTAGAAATACCTATTTTCAACATCCGATTAGTGCAAGACTTCGGTAAAAAAAAATTGGCATGACATAAACAACTTTCTTAACATGTTTTTTTAACTCTTATGCCACTTTTTCACACCAAAACTCTACCTATTGTTACACTTAAGCCCACCTTTCTTGTAATAAAACTCTTAACTAATTTTCAAAACATTTTGACCCCTTATATGAGCATAAACTAGTGTTAATTAACTTCTCATGAAAACTTCCTGAATGCAATGACAAACAAGTTGTCTCTAATCCTATCAATATAGATCAAAGGGACATAAGAGGAATTAATGTCCGGGAAATCTTGCGATGAAAATTTGTCACATTCTTTAGAGTAAGCTACCCCAAAAAAATGAAGAGCCCAACAAATCATTGTCTTTATATAAGATAACGTGAATTGTAAGTGAAATAACAACCTCGGTATAGGCACAAGACAATAATAGCCTGCAAGCTGGCGGACTCAAAGCGCACTGTCAGAGTCAATTTTGGAGGTGTTAAATAATATTGTTTTAAATTGATATGGTTTTGTCTTAATTGTTAATTGTCTTAAATGAGGTTCATATTAATTAGAGACAAGAGGGCCAATACGCAAGGCGCGAGGGGATTATCCACCACCTCCTCCCCCAGGAGCAGGAGGAGCAGCATTTGCACCCACAAGAGGAGTCCTTTCATCCTTGCGAGGGGTTCTGAAGCATTTGACACTGCGTGTCCGCGACACCGTTCAGGGACAACGTGTTTCAGTTCTAGTAGACAGTGGGGCCACCCACAACTTTATTGATGCCCAACTGGTAGAGAGGAGGGGCATATAGACAGAGAGATTTGATGGCTTCTCAGTACTGGTACCAGGTGCCAGAACTATGGAGTGTGCCAGATACGTTGCGGCACTAACCGTGACCATGGGGACTTATACGATGACAGATCAATTTTTTGTGGTCGACATTCCAGACACCAATGTGGTGCTGAGAGTGTAGTGGTTTATCACATTGGGGAAGGTCACCACAAACTGGGAGACTTTGGAGATGGAGTGGACAGACAAGAAGAGCATTAAACATGTGATGATCCGAGGCATGCACACGTATCCTCCACAGACAATTTCAACACACCGGATGGAGGTAGACTTTCGGAAGGGAGATATAGACTGGCCAGTGGAGCTGTGTATCTCAGAGGCAGGGGCCACAGGGTAGGTAGTTCACCCAGATGTGCAATCGATCTTGGACAGATATGCCATGGTTTTTGGGGATATACCTCCAGGACAGCCACCGGATCGGGGGTTTGAGCACACCATTAAGCTTGAGCAGGGTATTCAGGCTGTGATTACCACACCCTATGGGCATCCCAAAGCCTACACGGATGAGATTAAGAGAGCCATTCGCGATCTCTTAGCACTGGGACACATCCGGCCCAGTACTAGCCCATTTGCTTCTTCTGTTGTATTGGAAAAGAAGAAGGATGACACACTGAGGATGTGCATCGATTACTGGGCTCTCAATAAGAAGATGATGAAGAACCGATACCCTATTTCGCGGATTGACGAGTTGATGGATGAGCTAAGGGGATCGAAATTCTTCTCCAGGATTGATCTGAGGTCGGGCTACCATCAGATCCGAGTGAGGGACCAGGATGTTCCCAAGACGACCTTCAGATGTCACTATGGCCACTTTGAGTTTTTGGTGATGCCCTTCGGGCTAACCAATGCACCGCCCACTTTCCAGTCCTGCATGAACCACATCTTCTGTGGTCAGTTGAGGAATTTCATGCTGGTATTCTTCGATGATATCCTCATATACAGCCGCACTTGGGAGGATCACTTGCAACACATTGAGGATGTACTGCGCATCTTGGAAGAGCAACATTTCTATGCTAAGCTCTCTAAGTGTGAGTTTGGGTTGACAAAGATGCTCTATTTGGGGCATATCATTGGTGTGGACGGAGTGAGAGTCCATGAGGAGAAGATCCGGGCCATCCGGGAATGGGCAGAGCCGAGGAATGTGACAGAACTACGGGGGTTTGTAGGCATCTGCGCCTACTACCGGAAGTTTGTCAAGGAGTTTTCTCAACTTGCTGCACCCCTCACAGAACTTACCAAAAAGGGGGAATTCAGTTGGACGGACACAGCGCAGAGAGCCTTTGACAGGCTCAAGGAGGTGATGACAAGCTGCCCAGTATTAGTTTTGCCGGATTTTACGCAGCCTTTCATCTTGGAGTGTGATGCTTCAGGAGAGGGAGTGGGCGCAGTTTTGATGCAAGGAGGCCACACCATAGCTTTCGAGAGCAAAAAGTTGTTGCCGCATGAGAGGTTGTATCCTATATATGACAAGGAGATGCTGGCCATTATGCATGTGTTGGCCAAGTTATGGCAGTATCTAGTGGGCAACAGGTTTCGGGTGAGGACTGACCACAACAGCCTCCGATTTTTCCTAGAGCAGAAGCAGTTGCAGGAGAGGCAGCAGAAGTGGGTCAGTAAGATCTAGGCATATGACTTTGACATTGAGTATGTCAAAGGGAAGAAAAACGTGGTGGTCGATGCTCTACCCTGTAGACCGACAACGTTGTCTTTGATGAGTATAGACACAGACTAGAGGGCTCAACGGTTGGTAGAGTACTCCAAGGACCATTTTTCCTTTGAGATGCTGGATGGCCAGATCATAGATGACAGGTACAGGGTGATGGACGAGGTCATTTACTTTGGGGACAGGATCTTCTTGACTGAGTGCTCTCAGCTCAAGGAGAAGATATTGTGTGCCTCCCATGACTTGCCATTTTCGAGTCATCAGGGATTTACAAAGACTTACAAGGCCATCAGGGAGAGGTTCTCTTGGAGATGCCTCAAGGAGGACGTACTCCGACATGTCAGGGAGTGTGAGGTATGTCAGAGGAACAAGGAGGAGATGAGTCACCCAGCTAGACTACTACAATTGCTTCCCATTCCGGAAGGAATGTGGGAAAGCATTTCAATGGACTTCATCATTGGGTTGCCCACGGTGCAGGGCAAGGACTGCATCTTTGTAGTCGTTGATCGACTAACAAAGTATGCTCATTTTTTCGCCATATCTGCATGATACACAGTAGCAGAGGTGGCAAAGTTTTTCTTCAGGGATGTTTTCAGATTGCATGGTCTTCCTAAGACCATAGTCAGTGACAAGGACAACCATTTCATGGGCAGGTTTTGGCAGGAGCTCTTTTGTTTGGTGTGTACAAAGTTGACTCCGAGTACTAGCTATCACCCTCAGGTGGACGGGCAAACAAAGATAGTCAACAAGTGGCTGGAAGGCTACTTGCAAAACTATGTCACAAGGCAGCAAAAGGCATGGCTACGTTGGCTGCATTTGGGAGAATACTGCTACAACACCACTTTCCACATGTCTATCTGTATGTCTCCGTTTTATGCTTTGTATGGTTATCATGCTCTAACTTTTGCTGATGTCATGTTTGGAGCTAGCAAGGCCCCCAGGGCCAAGGATTGGATCCAAGAGTGTCAGGATATACTCCGGGCTCTTAAGGATAAATTAGCCACAACACAGAACCAGTAGAAGCTGTATGTCGACAGAGGACGGGTAGAGAGGCAGTTTGAGGTAGGGGACTTGGTCTACCTACGACTTCAGCCATACCGACAGTCCACGCTAAAACAGAAGGGGGCCGAGAAGCTCAAGCCCCACTTCTATGAACCTTATAGGGTGGTCCGCAGGATAGGGGAGGTTGCATATGAGTTGGAGCTGCTCACAGGTAGCAGGATCCAAAACATATTCCATGTATCATGCCTAAAAAAGGCATTGGGGTAGCAGGTGACTGCAACAGAGGAGCTTCTGCCTACAAATGATGAGGGGCATTTGGTGTTACAACTAGAAGCCATCATTGACACCAGGGAGAGACAACTGAGGAGCAGAACAGTTAGGGAGTACTCGGTGAGGTGGAGGCATTTGCCGGATGAGGATGCCACTTGGGAGAGTGAGAAGATTTTGTAGCATCCGTTTTTGCAGTTGTTTGAGGACAAACAACATTTTGGCAGGGAGGACTGTAATATTCCCAATTAGCAGCAACTAATTGGCAATATTAATTTTGTTCAATTTTTCCTTTCTAATGTTAGACAATCAATAAAGGGGGTGATGGGACCTAGAACCCACACTTAGGAAATAATAATTCCCTATAGTCACTGAGGAAAATATTATTTGGCAGCGTGGGACCTAGGAGGGCCAAGTGACAGCGCAGGGAACGGGCAGCATGGAGGTAGTGTGGGCCAGGTAGCGCAGTGGCTGCGTGGGCCAGGACAACGCAGTGGTAGGGACAAAGTGGCTAAGGAGGGACAACGCAGATGAGTGGGGCCCAAGGGGTAGCTAGGCTCTCAAGCATAGAAATGAGTGGAGGCTAACCATTCAGTCATTCTATTATGCATCTTATGATTTCTGTCTTTTGACATTGAGCATGCTTTTGCTGTTGAGCGAAGTTTGCAAGTCTTGTTCAGCACACGGGTGTCTCCGAGCGGAGATCCCAACTTCAGCCTCGGGGGACTTCGAGTGCCCGCTCAGGTGAGGAGTTCCACCATTGTTTTTCAGGGCTTAACACTTATCATCCTTCAGCCAGGAGCACGCAGTCTCTTAGAGAGCGCAGCCCCTCTAGGAGATTACGCAGTTTGGAGAGGCAACACTGGGAGAGGGAAGTAGAGGCCACCGGGCCATAATTACTTCGCTCAGTGGGCCACCTGACTCATCTAGAGTGTGTGATTTTCCAAGGGAGGCCAATTTCCGGGGTCAGCCATTCCGGGATTCCTTCCTGGGTTTTTCTGGGTTATTGGAGGAGAGCTTGTATCCCGAGTTTCATATTTTTCTGAGTAGGGGAACATCCCCAAGGAGCAGCTCCATTCCAGCAGCAGCAGTTTCTGGAGTTACGGAGTCCATGCGAGAGCAGCCATTCCGTGAGAGATTCTAAGAGTATTTCTAGCTTGCCTTGAGCAAGCCAAGGTGCCATCATTCTGATCACCTTTGTACCTATTGTTATCTTTCAGTTTATAATAAAATGGCTCAGCATTTCTCCATATTTGCAGTATTTTTATGATGTCTCTCTATTTGCTGTAGTTACTTGTTTATGTTGCTTTATATTACTGTCTATTTCCTATTCGGAATATTACACAAATCCATGATAATGTGCAGTTGGACAACAAAGAATTTACAATGCAGAATATTGGTGATGATGATATGGTCCAAACAATGGACAATATTACAGATTTGAAAATAGATGGAAGCAAAGACAAGATTGTAGATTCATTGGACTTTTGAAATCTGAGCAGGAATGTTGATATTTTTAGCCTTCCAATGAGCTCAACCATTACAGATCTTGTGAGAAAGGTGGTTGAAAGTGAAATTTCAGATCTTATTTCAAAGTTTCAAACCCTTGTGTGGAGAAGAAATCAACATTTTCATCCATATGGAAGATGAAGGGACAACTGTCCAACAGATAAGTAATAGAGAGCAGATTGGTAAGTATATTAATTTGGCCAGCAGCTATATCAGCCCACTATAAAAGTACATTGATACATCTTGTAGAAATTCCTTTCAGTTTGCAGGTGCACTACAAGACATGACTGTTTAACAAGTGCATAGGCGCATTTTTAGCTTGCTAATCACAAAGTTTTCTACATACAACCAGCTAATTTTCAATGTGTCTGTTTTATATGGTGATCAAGCACACCAAGAAAGAAGGCAATGGATTGTTTCCATCTTAAAGTGTTACATTGGATCGTTGATTTCACTAAAAAAAACCCACTTCAAGTAAGTTAGAGTAGAGTAGCAGATTAATTAGTCCATTGGAGCAATAATTCTAGCATTTTGTTTATTTTTGGAATTTCGCTAATGTACAGTAATGAGATTCTGGGATTTTTACATCCTTGCAAATGGAGGATGTGCCCTACAGTTGAAGTCAGTTTGTCACCCCTCCTTCCAACAGGGTAACTATAGCAAAATTTCTCTACTGGGCTGTATATGATCAGGTTATTGATGCAAAAGGTTCCATGCTTGTCTGATTGTGATTTCTCACACTTTCAAATGATTTCAAAAAATGAAATGTACTCTAATTTCTAGCTGTCAAAGAATGCTCTCCTGGTTCTCAAGGTCTAAAAAAACCATTTTGCTTTTTATGTGATTCTCCTCAACATCCCTCATATTTTCACTTTTCAGAACTCTTATAACGCAGTGACTGCCTTCCATTATGAGATCCATCTATTGTAAGGCCCTTGTCTTAGTGGTGATTAGCATGGTTGTTCTGGAAAAGTTTTTGGATGTTCCAGTGCTTATACGACAGATCTGAACCTATACTTGAAGATGATAAAACATAATATTTTGGGGTGTTCCCAAGTCATAGCTTTCACTATCCTTGAGCTAAGTAAATTATCAGTGCAGACACATCTAAAAAATTATATGGCTCACAACTTTAGGCATGAGAAGGTGGCTAGTAGAATTTACAATTTTCATTCACCTATAGGAATGCTATTTGAGATAAGAAGCACTATTTTGACAGCATTCCAGAAGGTAATAAAACTAGCAGCATAGGTGGAGATGACCCTGTTGTGTTTACAGGGGATACTTTGTTCATTTCTGGTTGTGGAAAGTTTTCTCTTTTTTGAAGGCTCAACATAGTAGATGTAAAATTGATTGGATTTCATGAGGCATTCTCATATTCATAAGAGGGTGCAATGAAAACTGGAGGCCATTACTAAGATTAAAAAATGTCTTGACTAATTTTATTTCGGGGACTAGAACTAATGCATGCTATGTACAATCCTATGGATAAGAGGTAACCATAAATGACTAGTTAAGAAAGCAACCAGTATGAAGGAGTGGATCATTCCAGGAAGGCATACAAGTTGTACAGTTGGGCATATATTTCCATAGATTGCCCGTCTCTTAAGAAAGGCTATGCATGGACTTGCTTGACCTATATAGAAAATTTTGGCGTTTACATGGTGCAAAGATTTCCATTGTTGACTAAATTTTGGATCATGCCAATGATTCTAGAATACTACAAATGGTCCAGTACCTCAAGGTTCGTGCATCAGAAGAACAAGTAGACAAGGCTGTAACTATGATGAGAAAGTTAGAACTTAGAATTAACTGATTTTTCAGTTTATCAATTCTCAAACCCCACTTCGCAGAGGCATTATGCAATATTGCAAGTTTTAGGCCTTAAAGAAAGATGATGCATGTGGACTAGGCATCAGGCAATAATTGAGTTGTTATATTTGCCGATTAATCAACATGGTATAGATGCTAGTCTCATCATTTGGGTGATAGCGATGCCTTTTAGAGGCTTTTCAATTCCAGAAATAAAATTGTATCTGCCAAGACAAGTTCATAATCAAAGCAATAATAGGTTTGTGCCAGTAAGCATATCCCTTGACTTAATTTGGATCTTCCACAGTCTTTCAGGAAAATCCAGCAATATGATCAATGATAAAAAGGAAAGCTAGAAGTCAGATTTTGCCAATTCTTGTCAAGGTTCGGTGATTGCCATCACTGCAGGCATTAAAGAGAAATCAAATCAATGTAATATGCATTCACAGCTTCACTGTAGAAATAATTAAAGCAAAAACAGAGCCTCCTAGACTCTAGTGCAGACAACCGCTAAAGTGCACACTCTTACACAAGAGTTTGAAGTCACCCATGGATCTGTAGTTAATAAGTTGTCAATGTTCATTAAGAATGGTAGTATGGCAAGGCTTGGGACTAGATGGAGGCAATGGTCTCGGGTGCTATTGCAAGTCGGGAAATATACCCACTTGTTGCCACAAAATCTAGTAGGTTGGAATGTTCCAAATTCGAATTTTAACAGTGATACTTAATCAGGAACATAATGCAACACAGAAAATTCAAACAGCAATTAACACCCATAAAATTTACACTAGAACTGCGCCAAACTGAGCCATTTTATTATCAAGAGGAGAGTACAAGTATATGGAATATGTGCACTTGGGCTTGCAAAAGCAAGCTAAACAACCCCAGGTGAGAAAATATGTTTCCCAGTTGTAAGAAATGTTTTCTCCTCGAGTTTTGTGCTAGCCCTGGAATTCTGCAACTGCTGGCTGGAAAGAACTTATGTTTGAGCCCCCTAGAATACTAAGAAAATTCTTCCAAATTAACCTTAAGCTCTCCTACACAAACCCAGAAGGGTTTGGGAAAATTTTACCGACCACCCGGGACCCCAAATTTAAGCTCACTCCTCCCAATTGGCGGCCAAATAATTATGCTGTTTTGGGGCACCAAAACTCCAAAAATTCTGCAAAATTAGGAGCAGACTCCTTGATGCTAGTTGAAAAAAACCAGAAATGTTTTGGGCTAATTCTGATCTCCCGAAATTACCCAAATTTGGTGCTATGCCCTCCTCTGCTGGTTTTGTGTCCCCCTCAAGCTACTGCTGCAAATTTGGCCTTGTTTCCACGCTCAAATGGCCGTAGAATTTTCTGCAAATTACTCCCGGAAGGTAAGAGGGAAATCCCTTCCTCAACCTTGCACAACTTTGCTAGCAACAACTCCATGAAATTCTGCCCAACAAAAGACTGTGTAGGCCCTAGGAATGTTGACTTTGGTTCCGGCCCTGAAACTCTCCACAAAATCTGGTCCAATATCAAGGGACTTTCTCCTAAATTCTCCAGCTAAATTTTCCCTTAAAGACCCCTCAACCAAGCAAATTGATTTTTTCCACTGCATCCTCTTGGAAGTTCGAACTGGTTGAAGTATGGCTGGAAATAACCCACAATCTCCCCCAATCTCCTCTCCAATAAGCTCTAAAATTCTCTCCTAGGGTGGCACTCTAAGTCCACTTTAGAAAGAGCTGAGATCTTTGCTCAAAAATCTCTTTGTGCTAAGCAGCATTAGTAGTCTTGGCTAAGCAGCACAAGTGTACTCTAAATCAGAAATTCAATTTGTCAAATGCCCCCAAAATGATGCCTCTTCCTTCTATATATCTTTTTTGTCCCCTTTTCTCTCCTTGCGGGCCCCACCAATTTGACCTCCTTCTCCCTAGCTCGATTTTCCTAAGGGGTTCGAATTCCCCTTTTGGGTGGCCCCACATCCACTAGCAATTTAATTTTTCTTTTTCTCTAATGTTAGGGGTCTCCATCTTTCCAAAAATTAAGTGGGGACTCCCTCCACCCACTTCTCCTTGTGAAAATTCCTTGATTTGGAATCCTATTGCTGCAACTGGAAAATATTCACCTAATTGTTAACTTTTATTTAACACTTTATTTGCAGTTATCTATGGAAAACAACGAATATATCACAATGCAACCTTCACTAAATAAACTGCGGAAAAAATAAGTGCGGAAACAAGATCTGAGCAAGAAGAAATAATAGACACATGACACCGTTATTTTTGGACTTAGTCCCCGAAAAAACCCAATGCAGGAAAACTGGCTCAACATCTGAGGGTTTGTATTATTATGCAGTAATTTCTAGTACAATTCTTTGGATGCCCAGACCAGAAATCCTATACAGAGATCTAATTGAACAAAGAGCTAGTGAGATGATCTCACCCCGTCACAGGAAGAATCGGCACTGATCTGCGCTGGAGATGAGCCTCTGCGTTGTCTCTGCGTAGTACTGCATCACACCTACGCAGTCACTGTTGTTGGGACTGTGCTGCACCTCCTCTGATCTCTTTGCCAAGTGGAAACTTTAGCCCTCTGGCCTTCCAGTCTCATACCTCGACTCTGACACTGGATCTTGACTATCTCACAGCATAAATACAAACTCCCTTTGAAGCTCTGCGCAGCCTCTGTGTGACCTCTGCGTGGTTGGCTCTATGCTGCCTCTCTGGACTGCTCTATGCCTTCTCTGCCTTGTACTCTCTGGATTGGGAAAGTTCTCCAACTGGAAATTATATCTGCCCCTCTTTGCAAGAATCAACTCGATCGATCTTCTCCCTGAGCCTTGCTCACTAAATAATTTCAATCTCTAGACTCTGTCGATATAATTTCCAAATGCCCCATTAAGTCCTTCTTATAATATTCTCATTGAGACCTCAACAGCCGAGATTAAATCGCTAATCAACGACTAAGATTAACTTGACTTGATCTCCATTTTTTTCTAGAAGATTCACACCCTGTTTTATTAATACCCTTTAATTATTTTAATTTCCTAAGTTTAAACTTAGGGTCTCATTAAAAATAATTAATTATTTTAATAAAATACAATCTGGGTGGAATTTCCCAAAATGTTTTCTGGGTTCTTTGGAATACATCTGTGTAAGCCTCCCTACAAAATTTGAGACTTAGAGCACATCTGATGCTACCAGAAATAAACACTCCCTCTTAGCAAAGAATGTGCTCTAGCAATACACCCATATAAAGTACTGCTCTGATTCTACAATATCTCCCTCTGCATTGCTGATGTCTTGACATTGTTGCCCACCAACACTGCGCTACTACATTTGTGCTGTTGTTGACCCTGCGTATTGCTGCCAACTGCTACTGCATTGCAACTCTGTTGTTCATTGCAACAGAAAAACATCCAAGTACTAAACCAAGTGTTCAGTATGATGCATCTCATATTGAAGATCTGACTGCTGCTAGTGTCTGCATTATCCCTCTGAAGTTGTTGTGCTGCTGCTGACTCTGCACTGTGCCTTCCTGCACTGCTACCAAATTTGCTATGCATTGCTCAAACTCTGGTGCTCTCTAGCCACTACGTTGTCACTTCTACACTCCTCTGCACCAACTGATACTTGTCCATCCTGCTACTTCTGATTTGGGCTCCCGCAGCAAGGTGATGATCTGAGAGGTGGACTCCTCAAGGATCCTGCCCAACTGCAGCTCTGCTGCGCTACAGTTCTAGATCACCCCAATTCTCCCCTTGAGATATGTGGGCAATCATCGCCAATTCCTCCTTGATCCTCGCAGTTGCAACATGCGGATCATGCTTCTCATCTTTCTCCTTCTTCTTGAGAGGACATTGTGTAGCGTAATGTCCCATCTGGCCACACCAAAAGCATTTAATCTTTGAAACGTCCTTTTTCCACCTGCGCTGCTCCTGCTGCCCATTTGATGCAAGGGCTGCATTCTCCTCGTCCTCCTCGGGCTTCATCCCACTATTGTTGCTGCCATCAAGTTTGCACTTGAGTAAGTCTCTCCTCATCTCTTCATGCTGAAGAGCTTCCCACATTCCTTCCCAGTCCGGCAAATTCTGTCTGCCCAGGATGCTCTAGACAAATACTTGATATTCTTCAGACATGGAATTCAGAGGCCAGTCTGACCATCTCCATTGCATGAGGAGCTACTCCTATAGCTGCCAGTTGATCTCAGACATCCTGAAGTTTTGCAAGGAATGGATCAATGTGTTCTCCCTTCTGCATCCTTTCCTCTAAGAACATCTTCCACTGCTCAGAAGACCCCTCATACAGCATAGCCAATACATCCCACATCTCCTTGGCAGTCCCATTGCGAGAAATGTGTGAAACTATGTGATCCTTCACTCCGTCGAGGATCAATCATTTGGCATTTTCCATGCTCTTCTTGAAGGCTCTTAATGGTGCTACGTCTACAGGTTCAGCTACTGCACTGTCGATGAAGGCCTTGAGCTCATGCTCATCCAGAAGGAAGGAAATCCTTGCCTTCCAGATAACATAGTTGTAGGCACCCTCCAACCGATCTTGATCATGTAACCCACTAGCTTCCATCTCACCCAATTAGATGTCGAACTGTTGAATCTAACCCTCACGCATGTAATATTCCCAATTAGCTTTGCTAATTGGAATATTTCCTTTTTGCTTTATTTTGCCGCTTTAGCTAGAGATAATAAACAAAGTGAGAAATAAGAGGGGTCACCTCACTTTAGTCACCTCACTTTATAAAATAAAGTGTTTCTTTCCTAGTTGATTAACGTTGTAACTTAGAGAGGGGGCCTTGGGGGTCCACATGTGTATGAGGGGAGGCCTCAGGCTGACCCAAGGTTAACTGCGCAGGCCAAGGAGAGTGAAGGACGCAGTCAAGGTTTTGGAGGGAGTTTAGCACTATAAAAGGTGGGGTTCTCACCTCATTTGGGCATGCATGATTTGATATTGATATTGAGAGCTAGACTTCTGTCTGCTTCAGCACGCCGGTTGTTTAGTCGGTCTGCAGCACTGTTTAGTGCAACTGAGTGTCTCCGGTCGGAGATCTCACCCTTAGCCTCGGGGGACTTCGAGTGCCTGCCCTGGTAAGGTTATTTTCTTAGCATCACCCTTAGCTTCGGGGGACTTCGAGTGCCTGCCCTAGTAAAGTTATTTTCTGAGCATCATCCTTCAGTTTCAGTGGTAGATTGCAGTGGTTTCTGGTGGAGATTTGGCAGAGGAGATACCCCTTCCTGAGACTGCGCAGATCTGGAGAGATAGTAGCAGATCCAGCCTTGGAGGACGCAGATCTGGAGAGATAGCAGCAGATCCAGCCTTGGAGGACGCAGATCTGGAGAGATATTGACAGATCCAGTCTTGGAGGACGCAGATCTGGAGGACTAGCAGTAGATCCAGCCTTGGGGGATGCAGATCTGAGGAGATATTGGCAGATCTAGCCTTGGAGGGTGCAGATCTGGAGAGATAGCATCAGATCCAGCCTTGGAGGATGCAGATCTGAGGAGATATTGGCAGATCCAGCCTAGATCTGAAGAGATAGCAGCAGATCTAGCCTTGGAAAACGCAGATCTGGAGTGATAGGACGCAGATCTGGATAGGAGGACTCAGATCCAGCAGATCTGGGCATAGAGGACGCAGATCCAGTCAGGGAGGACGCTGATCTGATGAGCAGGGTCTTGTGTGTGGGGTTTGGCAGCGTTTTTCAGTGCTTCCAGCCTTGAGGAGCTGATCATCTCATCTGGAGGATTTGTGGCCAGCGTTTCATCTGTCTTCTGCGCTGTCACTAGCAGAGACAACGTTTTCATTGGTGAGGGTTTGATTGGTGGTGGAGCTTCAGTTTCACATTCTCTGGGGGTTATTTGGAGGATTGAGATCAGCCATCTGTCTAGTCTTCAGCTCATAGTTCCAGTGCATTCCAGCAGCAGTTCTTCATAGCAGTTCTTCAGCCAGCTAGGACGCTGTCCTTATTTGCAGCCATTATTTGTTCCGAGAGGGTCTCCACTTGCCTAGGGCAAGGATAGGTGCACTCATTCTGATTATCTTGTACTCCTATCTATGTGTTCTGAGATTAATAAAATGGCTTAGTATTCTGGCATTCTATGTGTACTTGTTCCATTATCTGGTTCCAGCATTTTGTTTTATATATCTGTCTGGTATATTTCTGTGTATTAATAAGTTATTTCCCTTTCGGGGGGATATTACAACGCAAATAGCTCTATGCACTCCCTGTTGGAGTCAGCAAAATAAATCACGATCTCGTTGCTTCTGCACGGGAAATTAGAATTTCTTGGGCAAGAAAATCCCTAAGGTCAGAATTTCCTCAAAAGTGTCTTCTTCTTCTCTATTCTGACGCTTTCTGCACCAGCAACTGCTGCTACTAGAAAAATGTGTCCCACCAGTAACTAATCGGCGTTGAATCTGTTGCGTTTCTCCCTCTGCCTCTAAAAAATTGCAAAATGGAAAATCCTACCTCTCTGTCGACTCACTCAGAGAGAGATTTCCTTGCAGATCTAGCCCTCATGGCTTGGACTACGCAATTCTGGGGAAATCGATTTGTTGCTTTCACAGCTTTTTGATCTCCTTCTTTTTGCTCAATGCTGGATCCTTCTAGTCTGTTCTCTTGCTCCTCCTGCACTGCTATACAAGCTCTGATACCATGTGAAAATTCCTTGATCTGGAATCCTATTGCAACAACTGGAAATATTCACCTAATTTTTAACTTTTACTTAACAATTTATTTGTAGTTATCAACGACAAACCCTGAATACATCCCACTGCAACCTTCACTAAATAAACTGCAGAAAAAATAAGTGCGGAAACAAGATCTGAGCAAGAATAAATAATAGCACACGACGTCGTTATTTTTTACCTAAGTCCACGGAAAAACCCAATGCGGAAAAATTGGTGCAGCAGCTGAGGGTTTGTACTATTATTCAGTAATTTCTAAGTACTATTCTTCGGGTGCCCATAATGGCAATCCTATAGAGAGATCTAACTGAACAAAGAGCTAGTGAGATGATCTCACCCCATCACTGGAAGATCCGGCACTAATATGCGCTGGAGATGAGCCTCTGCACAGTCTATGTGTAGTATTGCATCACACCTACGTAGTCACTGCATCACTATTGTTGGGACGGCGCTGCACCTCCTCTGATCTCTCTGCCAACTGGAAACTTCAGCCTTCTAGCCTCTCGATCTCACACCCCGGCTTTGGCACTATATCCTTTTTGTCTCAGAACGGAAATATGGACTCCCTTTGAAGCTCTGTGTAGCCTCTGCATGGCTAGCTCTGTGCTGCCTCTTTGGACTTCACTCTGCCCTCTCTACCTTGTACTCTCTGGATTAGGAAAGATCTCCAACCGGAAATTATCTCTACCCCTCTCTGCAAGAATCAACTCGCTCGATCTTCTCCCTGAGCACTACTCACTAAAGAATTTAGATCTTTAGACTCTGTCGGTATAATTTCCAAATGCCCCATCAAGTCCTTCTTATAATCTTTGTAATATCTCCTTTTCTGGTTGTTCCTTATGACATGGCTAGAGTGGTCTCCTAGGGTCGGGGGCAGACATGTCACAGGTGCAGGTTGGTGTCATCAGCGGGCCCAGTGGATTTATGGAGGAATTTCGATGAGTTTCTATGAGGACTAGTGGCATTCTCTTGGTATACTCCATCATCTGCACAGTTTGCCTTTCGTTTCGGTGCATTCCGACAACTTTCGAAAAACTGAGTTATTTTTGGGCTTAACTCAATTAATTACGATCAAGTTGGCATCCTAAGAGGGATACATGATAGAACCCCTAAGTGTAATAGCTCATTGGAAGAAGAATACTACATGATGGGATGGTTGGACACGAGTTTCAATGACTTGAGGAGACATGGTGGCCGAATTACTCTTTTCCCACATTAAAAAGAATATTTTAATTGGAAAAGAAGAGGGAAAAGTGCTCCATGATTAGAATAATAATAAAACAAAAAGCTCTAGAGGGGTCCATGAGATATATAAAAGAAGAGGAGGAGGCCATTGGGGGCTAGTTTGGATTTGATATCTTTTCTTGAATGTGAGGTTGAGAACCCGGTTTTCTACTCCCTTGGTAGCCCCAGGACGGAAACCCTCAAGTGATTGACAGAGATTGGGCAAGTGCCCAACTCTCCTTAGTGAATTCATCCTGAATTCATAGGTGAGCTTAGCAATGGAAGTTTGGTGCAGTTTTGGTGGAGGGCCCGTGCAGTAGTGCAACAAATCCTTGAGGCCAGATTTTATCTCAGCTATGTCAACTATTTATCTTTCCAGCGTGTAAACCTAGTTTATGTTATAATAAAGCTGAGATTATTTACTGCATCATTGTGTTATCGAATTGCATGAAATTTATATGTTTTATTTTACATGGCAACCTTTTGTTAGATGGGTGATAATTTTATGGAAAATTTGTGGTTAAGTGAATTTTTGCATATTTAGTCAGAATATTCGTTTGGAGATATTACATTGGTATCAAAGTTGTGCATCCTGCCAGCGTAAGGGTTTAATGCGAATCAATTTCAAAGAAAAATTATGATCAAATTTGTTGAAGATATCTCCTAAAGTATTCAACAATCTCAAGTTCAAATTGTTGGATCAATTAGTCATCGTACTAAAGGCCCGCATAGATTATTAAAGCGGGAAGATATGATATTGAGCCAAAAAAAAATAAAAAAAAATCAATGCGCAAGCCGTCACGGTAAAGAAGCCGATTTATTTTAAGACTAATTCTTGTTTGAGGAAATCGTAAAGGGGCCGAGTCTAATTTATCAAAAAGAGGGGGGGGCGGGGAGGAAAGGAAACTAGAGGGTAGTGGGGTCGTGGAACTAGAGGGTGGCCAAGTTAAAATTAGTCGTGAGAGCGTCGTGGTAAATTTCAGGGGAGCCGAACTCGGCGGCAATCTCTCCATGGACATCTCATTGGTAATTTATGGCAAGGAGAAGGGAGGTTATTCATTGAGGCCACCAAATATTACAAAGGCTGACACCATGAAGGAGAAATGATTGTGAGAGCCAAATTTGGGTTTAGAATTTCATGATTCGCCAGTAAATTGAAATTTCCGTCAAAGGTACCTGAGAACCCTCAAACCAGAGATTCGAGTTTCTCACTGAGCAGGTCGAGTCCAGTTTCTTTATATCGTTTCGTGGAGGGCCACATTCACAGCAAAACAAAGTACGCAGGACTAGGTCGTATTTCTGAATAGTCTTTGTGGGTATTGGATCACGTCGCAGGCTGCTCGACATTCAACGCTGGAAAGCCCAAATTTAACTGCCCACGGGAATTTGAATTCCGCTCTAAGGAAACAACCCACTGCACATTCCAACGCTAGATGAAGCCTTCTACATTCGTGGACTGCATGGAGCCGTATTGTGTCGGCCAATTCTATTGCTTCCTATATCACCTGGATCAACTTTTGCGTGTTGTTGTGACTGAAGGATTTCACATTGCATAATTTCCAAAATTTAACTCACATGAAGGTTGGGCGATTTTACAAATAGAAGAATCCAATCGCTCTAGTTAATGGGCGTGTTATTATTACAGGGTTAGATTACCAGATCCACGATTTTCTCAAGGTTTCCATCATCATAAAACCCGGGAGGTGGTCAAGTTTTTCAATTCAAAGGAGTCCACACTCTTTCTTGTGGTCGGTTGAGCATATAGGCACCAGTTAAAGATCAATTTGGGTTGTGGAGTTGTTTCCTTTTTCTGTTGGACGGGTCCACCTTCAACAGCGTATGGTCCAGAAGCCAAATTCATCAACTAAATCGAAACTGAGTTTCCAAACCAGAACCAAGTGCCAAGAGGCAAAAGCGACTAGAATTGCCATTACTGAAGTTGGTTGGGTTTATTATTATCCCGAAGATAGTGTTGCTAATGTTATGATGGAAGTTACATTGTTGAAGTTAGCTACACCAACATATTTCTAAATATGACAACACTCCAGAGGCATAAGGATTTGAAAAGGAGTTGTGCGTTGCTGCCACAAAGAAAAAAAGTATTGCAACCTGTTTTCACTGGAAAACACACAGTAATTTGAATTATTCCACGCAGACGATTAATAAAGGTTGTGATCGCGCGTGTTAATTTTCCAAGCAGACTCTCAATTTCCCTTCCATTGCATGGCTACCTGTATCTTTAAAGTGGCTGTCAAAAGGGGTTGATAATACCAAAAAGCTTGAAAGGTTTCCAGGTTCCATTTTCTACTTTGTGTTACAAATATTTCATTTTATAATTGCAGAAGCTGGAAAAAAAAAATTATTTCTGAGTTGTATGCTAGTGCTGAAATATATTGGTAATGCGCTGCATTACTTTATCAGTGATTTTATGTTATGTTGCATGCACAATGGTGTTTGATATTCCAGCTATTGTTTGAGTTGGGCTCAAGCTCTGGTATTCCAACTATGCCACTATACTTGTAAATTGATCCTTGACAAATGAACTTACAACTGTAGCAAGCTTGCATGTGAAATTTTGATAAAAATCCTGACCAGAGAAAATACCTCTAACTCAGAAAACATTGGCCTCTTTAAAGCTTAAACCATGGAGGAACTCATCAACAAATTGAGAAGACTGAACACAGAAATTGATTCCTTGAACCACCATGCATCATTAGACCAGAAAACAAAGTTGAACAAGAAGTCATTCTCAAAAGGGATCCACACCCTTCTCCAGCAAGAACCGCCAAGAGATGTGCAGAAGGGGCACGAAATAGGACACAAAATCCTTGCACTTGGAACAGATTTGAAACACATGATGATCACATGGAGAGTTCTTTTCAAACTTGATGAACTTGATTAACTCCTTTCCAAAGTAAGCCAGTTTGAAGGGAAGAAACTAATTTGGGCTTTGAAACCCGCTATGCTTGCTCTTATACAACCCAAGTTCTTGGAAGAACCTTGTGAAAGGTTCAGACTTCCAGTTGCATCATGCCTCAGTAACATTATGAGGTTGACCACACCTATAGCTCCTTACAATGATGATGTTATGAGGAGAGTTTTTAGACTGATAGTAGAGACTTTCCAAGATTTGGACAACAGTGCAGACTCTACCTTTGGGAAGAAGCTTGAGATTTTAGGAGGTATGGCCATGTTCAGAATGTATGACATCATGCTTGATTTGGGGTGTGATGACTTGGTCCTTCAGATGTTCCAATATTTCTTTAACATTAGGAAACATCACCCTATTATAGTCAGAACAAACATGTTATCCATTTTGGCTTCAGTCATGGGAGAACATGATGCCATTTGAAGGGAGTTGCAGGCTAGAGTGTTGACCATTTGGAAGAGAAAACAGTTGGTTTCACCTGCTGCTTATGAGCTAGCGGAAAGGTTGGTTGAGCAAAATATTATAATATTCCAGAAACAGTTAACCAGGGAGGAGCTGCTTAGGATTGATGGACCATGTAGCAGGAATGAGTTAAGAAGGAGGGGTCTTTGCTTCATCTGCAAAGAACCTTGGGGACCTGACCACTCATGCTTGAGAGATGTAGAGGTAGATCAGGAGGACATTCCTTCTGTATGTCAGGAGGAGGACTCTTCTTTGGACAAGTCCATGGGTTCATACAAGGATGTCGCTAAGGAGCGTGAGTCATGCATATTTGTTGACAGCACCAGATTTATGTAGTGAGCAATCAGTGGACCCTGTGGGAGGAATTTAGGCTGATGAGTCACCCATGATGATTTAGTGTGAACAACATACGGTGGAGCATGAGTCAGCTCAGAAGGAGGATGCACACAGTAGGCGTGATGAGCCTTTTTGGGGGGAGCTAGTTGAGGGTTCTTATTGAGGCCATGATGGAGGTGTTAAAATTTGAATACCAGAGGACAAGTGGTTTCCTAAGGCTTTGATCTTTGGCCTAAGGAAAAGTGTCCAAATTTATTTGTACTTTTCTCCTAAAGTGACTTTAGAAGTGGTAAAGTCAATTTATTTAAAAAGTGACTTTATAAGTGGTAAAGTTACATTCTAATTTTAAAGTGACTTTATTAAAGTCAATGAAAAAAAAGAAAGTGAAAAAGTGACTATGGAAATAAAAGGCTAAGTGGGTCTTTATTTAAGTGGGTGAGTTAAAAAATAGAAAATGAGAATTAAATAAACATTTATTCTCATCCCTAGATCTAAATGAATCTCAGCCATTAGATCTTAGGGTTATCCAAAAGGTCACTTGGGGTAAAAGGAGAGGAGAAGAGGAAAAGATTAATTCAGTCTTTCATGAGTTATTGAGAGAAGAGAAGGGGAGAGCAAGGAAAAAAATTTATGAGCAGAGAGAAGTTGAAGGAGAGTAGTTTCTTTGGCATGCATCCCAAGGAGCTATTTCAACAGTCCGTACAACAGCTTTTATTGGGCACATTTACAAAGGAAAATTCCATACAACAACAGTGGGCACAAATTTCGCGGTCCGTACAATGCAGATTTTGAGGGGAAAGAACAACAGCAGGCAACACACATTTCGAGGCTGAGTTGGGCACGGTTTTCAAAACTGAAATGATTGTTGTAAATTTCGTACAGTTCGTACAACAGTACGGAACTTTTGGGCATAGATTTCGAGGAGACCGTACAACATTTAATGTTGGTATCTCTTGCTGTAAATTTTCTGTTTTGATTGTTTGTTGATTGGCACATTTTTCGAGGCGGAGTTCAAGCATGAAAATCAATATAAGTCTATATTTGTGGTTGCTGGAATTTTTACAATGTTTTTCAGTTTCTCTGTAACACCATTTTCAGAAATAAAGAAGAGCTCTCAAAATGGTTTTCCCCAAGAGTTGTAGGGGGTTTTTCTAGGGTCACATTGACCAAAAATCACTATGTTATTTTCTGTGTGTGAATGTCATTATTTTGCTATGTTTTATATCTGCATTTTCAGTAGTTGCAAAAATCTCCAAATTTGTGTTTTCAGAAATTTCAGTCATTTCCAGATATTAGTATTTATGTCATGTTTATATTTAAAACTATATGCATGGAGTGATAAGGAAAACTGATAACCGGAGTGGGGGTTGAAATTTCTACATGATATTAGAGCTTGGTTGGCTGAAAAGTGCAGTTTGGGACAACAAAGTGAAAATCATAGCAAGTTGATTTTTGCACAGAAAATTGAACCTTTACCACAAATTTGAAAATTGCAGTTTGTTAGGACAGCAATCATGTCTTTGGGTTTGAGAGTTGAAGATAGGTTGGATGGGTAGAGAAACTACAGTGCATGGGGGGAGAGAATCCAGAGCATCTTTGAGGAAGCAGAAGTCTGGGGCATTATGGTACATACCACACAACACCCAGTAGCAGTACCTACTGACCTTGTACATTTGGCAGAGTTTAACAAGAAGAATGCTAAGGCAAAAAGACTGATTCTGGATGGAGTTAAAGATCATGTCATTCCTCATGTGAGAGGAATGACTTATATACATGAAATGTGGACAGCCTTGACCAGTCTTTACCAGAGCTCAAATGAAAACAAAAAAATGTTCCTAAGGGAGAAATGAAGGCCATTAAAATGGTTAAGACTGATAGTGCTACAACATACCTCACAAAGATCACTTCTGTGATAGATGAGTTGGCAGTTGTTGGAGAGACCATAGCACCCACCGAGTTGGTGAGGATAGCCTTGAATGGTCTTCCCAAGACTTGGGAGAGTTTTGTGGATGACATTGTTGCACGAGAGAACCTTCCAAGATGGAAGAGGTTGTGGGATGATTACATTCAGAATGAGATCAGAAAGAACCATCTTGGGGCAGCCAAACAGGTGGAGGAGGATGACAATGTGGCATTGTTAGCAAGAGGCAAGAAGGGAAAAGGAAAGAAGCAAGATTCCACTAGTGGGGGTGGAGGCAAAGGCAAAGGTAAAGGCAAGCAACAAAACAAGGAGAAGGACTAATCCAAAGTCAAATGTTGGAATTGTCAAAAGTTGGGGCATTGTGCAGTTGTGTGTTCGGAGAAGAAGAACAAGAAGGGAAAGGAGAAAACCATGGCAGCTTCTGCAGAGATAGAGGGCTTCTTAGAGAGCTTTGATCGGGAGTTTGGGTTCATAGTGTGTGAGGCCACAAGTGCAGAATCACCTGCCATACAGGTTGAGAGGGAGTGTGCACTCTCCACTACTAGCAGAGCATCTTCTAGCATTTGGTATGTTGACAGTGGGGCTTCTCGTCATATGACAGGAGTCCGATAGTACTTCTCGGAGCTTTCAGAGAGTGATATTGATATGTAGGTAGTACTTGGTGATGACAACACTGTTAGAGCAGTCGGTGTGGGGAAACTGACATTTGATAGGGAACCCAAACCTCCCTTGAAAGTGTCAGATGTTCTATATGTGCCTGGAATGAAGAAGAACCTGATATCTGTCTTAGCACTTAAGGACAGATGGTATGAGGTGTTGTTCAGGAGAGGGCAGGTGCTTATATATCCTAGGGGAACTCCAGCTAATTCAGCTAGAGTGATTGGTGTGTGCCACGCCAAGGTGTACAAGTTCTCATTCTAGCCCCTGATGGCATTGAGTAGCAGCACCTGAGATAGGACCAACGACAGATCTAGCAGTTCAAAGTTGTGTGAGATTTGGCACCGCAGGATGGGGCACATGTATCATGGGGCCTTGAGGACATTGCAGGAGATCATCACTGGTATTCCAGATTGTAGTTCTGATCACCTTGATGTGTGCAAAGGATGTGCTATGGGGAAGTTTGCCAAATCCCCTTTTCCCAGCAACGACAACAGAGCAACAGGGATCCTTGACTTGATTCATACCGATGTGAGTGGTCGGATGTCTCATGTATCCTTGAGTGGTTATGAGTATTATGTGTTATTCATTGATGACCACTCTAGGAAGACCTGGATTTATTTCTTGAAGACCAAGAGTGAGGTCTTCAAGCGGTTTCAAGAGTTCAAAGCTCTTGTGGAGACCCAGACAGGTAAGAAGATCAAGGTCCTCAGGTCGGACAATGGAGGGGAATATACCCATGGTGAGTTTGTTGATTATTGTGATGAGGAAGGCATCAGGAGGGAGTTCACAGCTCCTTACAACCCCCAATAGAACGGGGTTGCGGAGAGGAAGAATAGAACCATCGTAGGGGTTTCCAAAGCCATGCTTCATGATCAGGGGTTACCTTTATTTTTGTTGGTGGAGGCCTACAACACTGTTGTGTACTTGCAGAACAAGAGTCCACATCGTGCCTTGGGCAATGTGACTCCAAAGGAGACTTTTTCTGGGAAGAAGTCTGATGTTGGTCACTTTCGTATCTTCAGGTGGATTACATACTCCTATGTTCCCAAGGAGAAGAGGACCAAGCTAGAGCACACTGCAAACAAGGGCATCTTTGTGGGTCATAGAAATACCTCGAAAGGTTATCAAATTTATATTCTTGCGAAGAGGAAAGTTGTTGTCAGGGGGGATGTGAAGTTCGAGGAGGAGAGAGCTTTTAGGAGGTCACGGGAGTTAGAGTATCTGGAGTCACCAGACCTAGGTTGCGGGGAAGCTTCAAACCCCCTTCGCTCCCGTTTTCGAAACGCGCTCCGTGCGGGAGCGTTTCGGAAACGCTCGGAAACGCGTTCCCGAAAACGCTTCCTGACGGGAGCGTTTTCGGGAGCGCGTTTCCGAACTTGTTAAAACGCTCCCTATTTTTTCGGGAGCGTTTCAGGAAGCGCTCGGGAGAGAATGCTCCCTGAGCGCTTCCGACGTTTAAAAAACGCTTCGGGAGCGTTTTTTAAACGCCGGAAGCGTTCAGGGAGCGTTCGTTCCCGAACGCTCCCCGGCAAAAAAAACGTTTCCCGCCATGCGGATTTTTTTTTGAGAAAAATCGAATTGTTTAAAATGGGGGGGGGGGTTTCATTTTGCATTTTATTGTTTGTTGAGTTGAGAGAGAGAGCAAGAAGGAGAGCAAGGAGAGCACAAGGCTGACAGGAGAGCAAGGAGCAAAGCTGACAGGAGAGCAAGGAGCAAGGCTGACAGGAGGATTGCAAGAAAGAGGTAGGCCTTCTAATCCAATTTTGTATTTTCTAGGATGAATTTGTAGATTGTTAAATTGTTTAAAAATTAAAACTTGAATTTTTCTTGAATGTTGCATTTTATTGGATTTAAAACTTTAAAAATGAATTGTTTTTTTCCTATGTTGCATTCCTATTCCCATTTGGTATTTTTCCATTTGTTTTGCAGGCTAGAAACTTGAAACTTGTTTCCATCATGGCTATATGGCTAGGAATTTTCCTCATGTTGGTTCCTTTCTTTGTGATAATGGTGTTGGAGAGTGCTAGAAGAAAGAGGCAAATCAGAGAAGAGGAGGTTGAAGAGGAGAGTTATGGTGGATCTGAAAAAAATCCTGAAGAGGAGGAAGATTATGCTGAGGAGGAAGTGGGGAGTGGAGACCCTAAGAACATGGAATCCCCAACTAAAAAAGACCAATATCCTTTGTGGAAATATGTTCAGAAAATGGAAGGAGGGAAAGGTGGTGGAACCACTAAATTTATTTGCCCCCATTGCAATAAACAATACCATGGTTCATACACTCATCTGAGAAGGCACCTTTGTGGGATAATGCCAGGAGATGGAACTAAAAATCTTGGAATCAAAGTTTGTGTTTATGTGCCAGCACCACAGAGAGAGATATATAGGAAGGAAGAGGGGGTTTCCCTACAGAGATCATTTAAAAGATCTAGGGGTTTCGTTGATTCAGGCCCAACACATCATGGACAAACAAGTTCAACTTCCACCCATGCCAGTGGTTTTAGAGGCAGTGGCATTGTATTAAGGCGTAGAACCATATCCGATTTCCTAGACGAAGGGTGTAGGAATGATGTGGATTCAAAAGTTTACCGGTTTCTATATGCATGTGGGGTGCCATTCAATGTTCTTCGCTCACCTTATTGGCATGAAAATGATGCCCCCAAAGGATACAAAAGCCCTGGGTATGACAAGGCCAGAATCGTGGGTCTTGATCATGAAAGAGCTAAAATAAACAATTCTTTGGCTAGAATGACAAGTTCGTGGAATGAGCATGGGCTGTCCATTGTCTCTGATGGATGGACCAATGTAAAAGGAAAACCATTGATAAATGTTTTGGCTGTGGCGGTTAGTGGTGCAGTTTTCCTGGTAGCTTATGATTATTCAGAGAAATTCAAAACCGACATTAACATTGCAGAACCATTACTTGATATAATTGAAAAGACTGGGCCATACAATGTCATACAGGTCATCACTGATAATGCTGCTAACTGTAAGGCAGCAGGAGCAATTGTTGAGGATAAATACCCCAACATTTTTTGGTCTGGGTGTTTGGTTCACACAATGAACCTTTTGATGCATGATATCATAAAAAACAAACAACCTCAATTCAAATGGCTTGGTGATTTGTACAAGAGAGGTTAAAAAATGATCAAATTTATTACAAATCATAGCAATACCCATGGGCTTTTCCGTACTCACTCCAAATTGGAGTTGTTGAAAATAGCAAAAACTAGATTTGCTAGCTATTACCTCACCTTCAGGCGCCTTTTGAAGGTAAGAGAGTCATTGGCTGCAATGGTATCAAGCCCACACTGGCAGCTATTAAAGGACAGGGCAGCAACAATAGTTGACAGGCAAGGTTTCGAACATGTGGAGGAGACCGCCCTTGACCATCTGTTTTGGGCACGTATGAGGGAAATTGTGAGTTTTACCAAGCCCATTTATAACATGATTCACTTTGCAGATACTGATAAACCAGTGATTGGAGAGGTTTATGAGCAGATGGATAGCATGTTGGGGCAAATAAAAGATATTGTTAAGGATAATGATCCCAACTTGTATGCTATGATTCATGACCGTGTGTGTGCACGGTGGAATAAACTCAATGTTCCACTACATGCTTTGGCATATATCCTTACGCCAAAATATTACTCTCCATCTTGGTTGGGCCAACCTGCACCTGGAGGTGGGGTTAGGGTGAAACCTCACACAGATCCAAAGGTACAAGAAGGGTACATGAAGGCATTGGACAAATTGGTACCTGACAGGGAAGAGTGTGCTAGATTGCGCCTTGAATTAGGCAAACACTTCAGTTGCACTGCTAACTTTGGTTCATTCCATGCTATGGAAGACAGGGACAGATTCGATGCTCTCACATGGTGGGAAGCATATGGCGGCATGGGACTTTTGCCAAAGTTGGCTAAAAAAGTTCTCTCACAAGTTGTGAACACTTCTTCTGCAGAGAGGTGTTGGAGCACCTACAAATTTATACACAATGTGAGAAGAAACAGGCTGAATGAAAACCGAGCTGAAAGCTTGGTTTATGTGCATTATAACTTGAGGTTGTTGAGCCATTACTGTGATCGGGCAAATGAGGATCAATGATACAGAGTTTGGGACAACAACCCAGAGGATGATAATTTGGAGGACGGCAAGTTACATCTGGAAGAATTGGAAGCAGAACTTTATAGGGATGATGATGAAGCATCAGCAACACCACCACACACTCGTCCAGTCCCACCATCTACTGGTAGCAGTGCGGGTGCCAATGCCAGTGCCAGTGCCACTCCTCGATATCACACTGTTGTTCCTTTGCAGATCCAGCCTCCACCTTCTAGTCATGGTCGTGGTACTCCTGAGAGTACTAGAAGACCAACATTTCCTTGTGGCTCACAAAAATTAGACATTTCTCATGGGCGTGGCAAGGGGCCAGCTAGATAAAATATATTTGTTGTTTACTATTTTCTATTTGTCGTTGACAGTTGAATAGTTGAAACTTGACTCTTTCTGATTTCATATATTTAATGACAATTTAAGTTTGAAGTTTGAATTTGAAAGGTGAAACTTTGAAGTTGGAATTTATAAGTTTACTGTTTACAAGTCATTATGAATTATGACTATGATGCTTCATGAAAGTTATATGGTGATCAATGAATCAATGATGATAAATGTTATATAATATCAATGTTGATAAATGTTATATATTGAATTTTGAAATCAATGATGATAAATGTTATATATCAATGATGATAAATGTTAGATATTGAAATTTGAAATCAATGATGATAAATGTTATATTTCAAATTATCAATGATGATAAATGTTATATATTGAATTTTGAAAGCTTGAAACCTTCAGATTGATGATTTGCGAGACTCAAGAGTCAATATTTTGTATGCTTCCAACTCGTGGGCGTGGTTGATGAAGATTATAACTTCTAGATGATTGATTTTATATGATTCAATCTATGTTTTTATGTTTTTTATGTCTAATTCATCATTCTACATGTTTTTGTTGACATATATGCATCAAAATATTAAAAATATTAAAAATATATATATATATATATATATATATATATATATATATATATATAAACGTCCTCAAAACGCCTGCACCTTAAACTTTTTAAAATGTGGCGCTCCGCGCTTTTCGCTCCCGTTCCCGTCTGGGTATCCCTTGCACTTTCGACCTCGTATAACCAAGTCGACCAAAAGGGATCCAGTGGTCAGGGATTAGGAGGTACATCGATTACAGTGTCAGGTCCGTTAGTGAGCATTGGCTCTTAGATCAGGTGGGTGGTGCTTCGAGAAGTATGCAGAGCAGTCCGCAGAGCAGTTCACAAGGTAGTCCACTGATGGACAATTTGCACGGTACTTCAGCATCTACAGGCATAGGTTCAGGCATGAGGTCAGTTGGCAGGTCTTTAGGAGTTTAGGCTTCTGATGATGATGAGGATTCTTTCACTCCGGTGGGAGAAGTATGCTCAGGGAAGAAGAAACTCAAGTGGCTTCAAGACACCTTGTGTGAGGCCACATCTGTTGCAGGACCAAAGAGACAAGTTAGAGAGAGTAAACCACCTGAGCGGTTTTGTAGTTATATGGAATTGGTCACTAGCATCATTTATATTGAGCCTTCTAACTATGAGGAGGCAGCTAGCCAGTAGGTCTGGAGAGAGGCCATCATGGAGGAATATTATTCTATTATGAAGAATGATGTTTGGGAGGTAATGCCGAGGCCTGAAGGTAAATCAATTGTTACTTCCAGATGGCTTTACAAGATAAAGCATGTTGCAGATGGCAGCATCGATAAGTCCAAGGCTCGGTTTACGGCGAGAGGGTTCTCACAGGTAGAGGGAGTTGACTATGAGGAGACCTTCGCTCTCGTAGCTCGGTATACATCTATTTGCTCCATTATATCGATTGCAGCAGAAATGGGTTGAAAGATCCACCAGATGGATGTGAAGACCGCATTTCTCAATGGCTTCATTCAGGAGGAGGTTTATATTGAGTAGCCGCAGGGCTTTGAGGTGCATGGGAAGGAGTCCCATGTATGCAGATTGAAAAAGGCACTCTATGGCCTGAAGCAAGCTCCTAGAGCTTGGTACCCGAGGATTGATACATACTTGCAATAGTTAGGTTTCACAAAGAGTGAGGCTGATCCGAACCTATACTTCATTGTGGTAAGTGAGCAGCCTCTCATTCTGGTGCTGTATGTTGATGACTTGGTCATCACTGGTGCAAAGAGACTCATTTATGGCTACAAGAGAGATCTTTCTTTAGAGTTTGAGATGAAGGATATCAGCTTGATGCATTATTTTATGGGATTGGAGGTGTGGTAGGAGGGGCATTTCTTCCTGGGACAAGAGAAGTACATTGTGGACATTCTTAACAGATTTCACATGGAGGATTGCAAAACCATGTCTACACCTATGATCACTAACTAGAATAAGCTTCACGCTTCATATTCTGAGCTGGTGGATCCTACTTTGTATAGACAGTTGATTGGTTCATTGATGTATTTGGTCAACACTCGACCAGATATATGTTTTGCAGTTAACACGATGAGCCAGTTCATGTGTGAGCCCAGGAGAGTGCATTGGGTGGCTGCAAAACACAATCTTCGTTACTTGCAGGGGACAATGGATTTTGGTCTAGATTATAGACACGAAGATGAAGTGAGACTGGCAGGGTACACTGATTTAGATTGGGCAGGTTGTGATTCTGATAGGAAGAGTACTCCAGGGTGTTGTTTTGGGTTGGGTTCAGCAATTATGTCGTGGTTCAGCCAGAAACAACAGTCAGTTGCATTGAGCTCAGTAGAGGCAGAGCATATGGATGCTAGTTTGGCTAGTTGCGAGGCCATATGGCTTCGCAAGATGTTGTTTGGTCTATTTGGTCAGGCATTGATACCTTCAGTGATTTACTGTGATAATCAGAGTTGCATAAAACTCACAAAGAGTCCAGTTTTTCATGACAAGTCGAAGCATATCGGGATCAAATATCATTTCATCCGAGACTATGTCCAGAAGGGAGCAGTCAAGCTTGAGTATGTTTCCCCAGATGAGCAGTGAGCGGACATTTTGACCAAAAGCCTTACCACAGGGAAAACATGTCTATTTTAGAGACAAGATGGGAGTGGTGAGGAATACTTTCCTCGGTAAGAGGGAGTGTTAAAATTTGGATACCAAAGGACAATGGTTCCCTATGGCTTTGATCTTTGGCCTAGGGAAAAGTGTCCAAATTTATTTGTACTTTTCTCCTAAAGTGACTTTAGAAGTGGTAAAGTCGATTTTTTTAAAAAGTGACTTTATAAGTCGTAAAGTTACATTCTAATTTTAAAGTGACTTTATTAAAGTCAATGAGAAATTAGAAAGTGAAAAAGTGTCTATGGAAATAAAAGGCTAAGTGGGTCTTTATTTAAGTGGGTGAGTTAAAAAACAGAAAGTGAGAATTAAATTCACATTTATTCTCATCCCTAGATCTAAATGAATCTTAGCCATTAGATCTTAGGGTTACCCAAAAGGTCACTTAGGCTAAAAGGAGAGGAGAAGAGATAAAGATTAATTGATTCTTTCATGAGCTATTGAGAGAATAGAAGAGGAGAGCAAGGAGAAAATTTTATGAGCAGTGAGAAGTTGAAAGAGAGCAATATCTTTGGCATGCATCCCAAGGAGCTATTTCAGCAGTCCATACAACAGCTTTTATTGGGCACATTTACGAAGGAAGATTCCGTACAGCAACAGTGGGTACAAATTTCGAGGTCCGTACAATGCAGATTTCGAGGGGAAAGAACAGTAGCAGGCAACACGCTTTTTGAGGCTGAGTTGGGCACGAATTTTGAGGCTGAAGTGACTGCTGTAAATTCCGTACAGTTTGTACAACTGTACAGAACTTCTGGGCATGGATTTCAGGGAGATCGTACAACATTTAATGCTAGTAACTCTTGTAAATTTTCTGTTTTGACTATTTGTTAATTGGCACATTTTCCGAGGCGGAGTTCAAGCACGGAAATCGAGATAAGTCTGTATTTGTGGTTGCTGGAATTTTTGTTGTGTTTGTCAGTTTCTCTGTAACAACATTTTTAGAAATAAAGAAACTTGAGGGAAGCCTTGGAAATCGAAAAGAGGCCAGTTAACCTTAACAGGGATGATGGGTGGAGTATTAGCAGATGCTGGATTCCTACTCTTCACTCTTAGTTGTTTTCCCCCTTCCCCTTTGCTCCCTCTAGTCATTCCCTCTTCTCTCGGTCTTGGTTCCTCTCTCCCTGTCTGTTCCTTTTATTTATTATTTTAATTGTTATTAGTATGATTTTTATTATTAGTATTATCCTTATGATTTAATTTGAAAATTACCTATTTAGTAATATTAAATTAATTAATTAATTAATTAATATTATTAATATTATTATTATTATTATTATTTATTTATTTTTATTTTTTAAACCATTAATGAATTTTAATTATATAACATATAATTTAAAATATTAAAATAATAAAAATATTAAATTATATTAAAAAAGTATTAATATTAAATTATTAAAAAGGTATTAATATTAGATTATATTCAAATATAATCAAATTAAAATTAAAATATAATAATAAAATAAGACATTTTATTCAATTTCTCTTTCTAGTCAAACTAGCCATTTTTTTCAACGGCTAGTTGGAGCTGTCTTTTTCTATTTAAACAGGTTTCTTGATCAGATTTCTCATCTTGTCCAGATGATGAACCACATTTGCTGGTTCGAAATGCGTCGACAAAATTTTCTTACATGTGATTTTCACTGAAAGTTCTTATACACATTTTATGGATCATAGAAGCCAAATTCCTAATATAAAGAAGAGCTCTCAAACTGGTTTTCCCCAAGAGTTGTAGGGGGTTTTTCCAGGGTCACATTGACCAAAAATCACTGTGTTATTTTCTGTGTGTAGCTGTCATTATTTTGCTGTGTTTTATTTCTACATTTTCAGGCGTTGTAAAAATCTCGAAATTTGTGTTTTCAAAATTTCAGTCATTTCCAGATTTTAGTATTTATGTCATGTTCAGATTTAAAACTATATGCATGGAGTGATAAGGAAAACTGATAACCAGAGTGGGGTTTGAAATTTCTACAGGAGGAGGCTGAGAAACCACCTTTGGGGTCAGCTATTGATGAGGAGCAGACAGATGTATAGAGATCTAGTAGGGTGACAGTAGTTGTAGACACTTATCCTCAAGAGGTGTTGGAGGTCAATAGGGTAGTTCTGTGGGAGGCTAGTAGACAGCAGGGGCATGGCATTCCTGATCAGGAGAGGGAGGAGTTGTAGGAGATGGCAGTGCATCCATCTTTGGGCCGACCCATTGATGAGGTGCAGGTAGATGCATAGACAGTTAGCAGAGTTGCAGTACTTTCAGGGAGAAACACTCTCCAAGAGTACATCAATAGGGGTTGCAGCATATCTCACACACTTGGACTTATTATAGAGAGAGGGGCTCGCTTCTTCAGGTAGATCTCATTGATGGACGAGATAAAGCAACATGAGTTGAGCATGGACTAGCGGCAACGCAGTAGACTCGTTCCATATGTAGGTGTCCCTGCATTTGACTCTTTTCCTGAGATAGATTGGTGGGAGATCAAGAGATGGTATCCTATTGATGGAGTATCATTCTTAGTTCGGACCACATTTCAGCAGGAGCCCATAGATAAGAGAGTTGTTGCATGGTTCAGTGGGCAGTGGATTACGGACCGACAACTCATCTATATTTCAGTAGCACTAGCCCAGCATCAACAGTGTAGGGTTGACCTCGGCCTATACCAGGAGTTGGTTTTGAGAGAGGGGATGAGTTGGTACGCAGTTGATGGGGCAACTTACACAGTCAGAGCTATAGCACAACAAGATCCATGGAGCATTAATGCTTGTTGGCATTGGGATCCAGGTTGGTTTATTGATGATATATTTAGTCAGAGATTGGTCTGGGATCCGCGCATTGAGAGATCCATTCTTGGGGGTTGATACAGAGACCTCGCATCTCCCAACGGTTTGTATGGGCTCCGAGCATTGGGTCTCAGTTTCATTGGGCCAACAGACTGGTCCACATATTTGGATTTCTTGAGGGAAAGCAATCTTGGGGTGGAGCTTTTGTAATATCCCCTTTTCTGGTGTTCCTTATGACATGGCTAGGATGGACTCCTAGAGTCGGAGGCAGACAAGTCATAGGTGCAGGTTGGTGTCATCAGTGGGCCCAGGGCATTTATGGAGGAGTTTCGAGAATTTTCTATGAGGACCAGTGGCATTCGCATGGTATATTCCATCATCCGCATAGTTTTCCTTTCGTTTTGGTGCATTCCGACAACTTTGGGAAAACTAAGTTATTTTTGGGCTTAGCTTAATTAATTATGCTCAAGGTGGCATCCCGGGAGGGATACATGATAGAACCCCTTAGTGTAATAGCTCGTTGGAAACAAAATGAGAATACTTACATGATGGGATGGTTGGACATGAGTTTCAGTGACTTGAGGAGACATGGTGGTCGAATTTCTCGTTTCCCGCATTAAAAAGAATATTTTAATTGGAAAAGAAGAGGGAAAAATGCTCCATGATTAAAATAAATATAAAACATAAAGCTCTAGAGAGGTCCATGAGATCTATAAACGAAGAGGAGGAGGCCATTGGGGGATAGCTTGGATTTGATATCTTTTCTTGTATGTGAAGTTGAGAACCCGGTTCTCTACTCCAATGGTAGCCCCAAGACGGAAACCCTCTGGTGATTGAGAGAGATTGGGCAAGTGCCCAATCCCCCTTGGTGAATTCATCCTAAATTCACAGGTGAGCTTAGCAGTGGAAGTTTGGTGTAGTTTTGGTGAAGGGCTCGTGCAGCAGTGCAACAAATCCTTGAGGCCATATTATATCTCAACTATGTTAGCGATTTATCTTTCCAACATGTAAACCCCAGTTTATGTTATAATAAAGCTGAGATTATTTACTGCATCATTGGGTTATGGAATTGCATGAACATTACATATTTTATTTTACATGGAAATATTATGTTAGATGGATGATAATTTTATGGGAAATTTGTGGTTAAGTGAATTTTGCAAATTTAGTCAAAATATCCGTTTGGGGATATTACAATCTTCTAGTTGAGACTTCAATGACCGAGATTAAATCGTTAATCAATGGCTAAGATCAACCCGACTTGATCTCTGTCTTTTTCTACAAGATTCACGCCCTATTTTATTAATACCTTTTAATTATTTTAATTTCTTAAGTTTAAACCAGTGTTTTAAAAATCGGACTCAGGTTTCAAAACGACCAAGGGTTGGTTCCGACTCCGACTCCGACTCGGTATAGACTCGACCGGGTTGGTTTTAATGACTTGATATTTGTAAAAAATACATTAAATATTAATTTTTTTATAAAAAAACGTAATTTTAAAGATTTTCATTCATGTTTCCAAACACAAAGCATTACAATATAGACAAAAGAAAACATATGATCAAAGTAGGCTTATGAATATATCCATTATATAAAAATTTCACCCAATGCACTGTCCAATACATGATGATGATATAGAGATCAGACAAAAAACATAACCAAGGAGGCTCTAAATGGCCTCTACAACAAAACATGAATAGTCACTATTGCTAGACATCTAACAAGCCAATATCCTCTACCTCAAACTCTAAAGCAGAGGGGGAAACCACTCGCTCCTCCTCCTCTGAATAAACATCCTCAACTAGAACTGTAGCACATTGAGCCTGAGATAGACGAGTTATGCGCCTCCATCGTGGCTGACTAGAGGAAGTGCCTACGGCTGCAACTGGAGGACTTGGAGTTGGGGCTGGGCCTGCTACTAGTGGATCTACATTTAGCAGAGGCTCTACCTGTGTATCGAAGTCCATCCCCACACCAATATCCTCATCAGAGTCAAACTCTGGTGAACAAGACTCCACTACCCAATCTGATGTTAGATCAATATCCTCCAACACAATGGGATCTGAATCAGGTCTTTTGTTCAGCAATTGGTTGCATCTTAGTCGAAGGTTGTACTGGACATACACTAGATCATTTAACCGTTTTTTCTCCAAACGGTTTCTCTTCTTTGTGTGAATCCTCTCAAATACGGACCAATTGCGCTCACACCCAGAAGCACTGCAAGTTTGACTCAAAATGCGGATCGCAAACCTCTGCAATTCAAGACAACGGCTACCAAATGCCTCCCACCATTGTGCTACAAAAAATGAGTTTCAGTTAGCTCAAAAAATTATATCCAACTTTTAAATTGAAATTATAAACAATTATACAAAATAATAAAATATGAATTTGAAAATTGAAATTCTTTATTTACCTAGCTCATATGATTCCCTTGCAATCTTTGCGAGGTTTTGCTAAAGGTACCTGTGGTTTGGATGAACACAATGATCTGATTGTGTATCTGCAACTAGCCACTCTCTGTGGGGATCATGCGATCAATGCAGTCAATCAATCAATCTCTAACCTCCCCAGTTAACGCTCTTGCTTCTTGAGCTTTATAATGATATCAGTTGCATGTATCGAGCAATGGAGTTGATTGTTCCATCTTTGATCAATGATTGCCCAAATGGGCCCATATTTACCCACTCTGTCCTTGTATGCTGCCCTTATTTGCTCTTTTGCTTGATCCATAGCCTCATAAATGAAGCCCATAGCCAATATTCCCCCATTTACCAACCGCAACACCTTAACCAGTGGCTCAACAAGTTTCACAATCTCTATTGCCTTTTTCCAAAATATTTCTTCATTAACTTTATTTTTCACAACTTTGCCATCCTGTTTGCGATCCCACTGACATTCATTCCATTCATCACTAAAAAACAACTTTTGCAAGTTTCTATGTTGGGCAAGCATAAATTGAAATGTCAAAAAATGTGTTGCAAATCTAGTGATGGTAGGCCTAATAATTTCCTTGCCCCCTGTGTGTTTCATCATCAGATTCAAAATCCATGACTGATTGTAAATATATTTTGCGATTCTTTTTGCATGCTCTATAGTGTTCTTAATACAATCTATTTTGCCAATATCCTCAAGCATGAGGTCTATGCAATGTGGAGCACATGGGGTCCAAAAGATGGTTGGGTGTTTTTCCTCTAACAATTTACCAACAAGAACATAGTTAGAGGCATTATCTGTGATGATTTGAACAACATTTTCCACCCCCACCTCTTCAAAAACCTCATCCAAACGCTGAAACAACAAGTGTCCATCTTTCACCTTATCAGATGCATCAACTGATCTTAGAAACATGGTTCCCCATGGGCAAAAGACAAGGAAGTTTATGATGGTACGGTTCCTCTGATCAGTCCATCCATTTGACATGATGGTACATCCTGTATGTGCCCATGAGTTTTTTAATTCTTTCAAATAATCATCAATGGACACAATCTCTTTTTGCAAAAGAGATCCTCTTAACTCATGCATAGTAGTGCCTTTGAAGCCCTTTCCAGCAGCGTATATGGCATAAAACATAGGTTCATAATATGGTGAACGAGTAGCATTGAAGGGAATATCAACATCATACCACCATCTAGCAATGTAATAACAAGAAGTTTCTCTCAATTCTTTTTTCCAATGCTGATCTAAAGTGGGCTGCACTTGACCTCTACTTGTAGGAATAGGACCATGTGCACTATCAGAGGGAGAAGAGGGTATGAAAAAACTTTTGATAGTACCCCTATTTCTCATTGCACCCTTACCCTTTTCAGAAATAGACTCCATATCGAGAGTAACATAGCGAAAGGGGTTTGATGCATTAGTGCAAGGGATAGATGAAGAACATTCATAATCAAAAGTTGGGTTGGCAGCCATCATGTGTTGTATATTTCTCTTCCTCCCAAGTTCAGCCTCTATTTTTTTGTGCCTAGCTTTGTCTTCCTCAAACTTTTGAAATTGCTCTCTCAACTCCTACCTAATTTCCCCAATTTCTTCTGCTTCACATGGAGTAATTTGGCCTTGTTGTTGCACAGAATGTCTAGGCACCACGACAATGACTCAAATCGAGGGCTGTCACCCTTATCCCCAATCTCTCTATCTAAGTTGTCTCCCTGCAGACTAAGGGAGGTAGACCCTAATGAAAATGAAGGAGAACTGGTTGGAAACCAACCAATTCAGGGGACACAGTTAGATGACCAAGCACTTGTTAAGATTAACGAGATTTTACAGATCCAATTAGATATGAAGTTTAAACTAGTGCCTTGTGGAGTCAAAATATCTTGTTATGAAATTAAAATCAAGTAATTGATAGGTAACTGTTGCTATGAAAAAAATCAATCCACCACAATAATACTTAAGTGCTCAATTGATCAAACTGGAAGATAAGCTCTTTTCAATAATACGATTCAGTAATAATGCATCAATAATGTTCGATAAAGACATGCAATTTATCATCACTTGAAATATTGTCAAAGTTGACTAAAGCAATTAATCACCAATTCCAAGCAATTTAAAACCACACTTACAGATAGTTTAAAGATCATCAACCACAGCTAAGCATGAAAAATACTTCGAACCAACCATTTAATTTATGAAAACAAAAATATTATCATGAGAGAACCATCAAATTTAAATGTTAGACATTTCCAATAATTCCGAATTAAAAAAATATTCTTGGTAATTCCAATCCAGAAATTAAAATTTTCCTATAGTCAAATTTTAGATATTAAAATTAAAATTTCTCCTTTGACTATGGAATAATTTAGATCCAAAACCACTTCCCAATTTTATTAAAAAAATTTGGCTTTTTAAATTTTTTATATTTTCTATTTCCCTTTTTAAAATTTAAAAGAAACTATAAATTAAAAACAAATCTAAAACTTTCCAAAAATGAAAATTTCAAAGATAAAAAAACTAAAATCTGAAGTTAATAAAAATGGTAAAATACAAAATGGAAAAATTTAAAAGTGTTAGATTTTTTAATTTTAAAGCTTTAAAGGTCTAAAGCTAAAATAAATATCTAAACTAAAGTGAAAAAAGCAAAAAAACAAATGCGTGAGTGTTATATTTATTCAGGTTGATGAGGAGGGTTGCAAATGGAAAGGTCAGCGGCAACGTTAGCGGCGTGCAAAAATGTGGACGGGGATGGGAGGTAAGCAGCGAAGGGAGATGGCAGTGGAAAGGCGAGGACGTTAGAGGGAGGATGGAAGGTTGCGGATGGGACTGAGCGATGGGGAGATGGAGCGAAAAGGTTGTGGAAGTGGGCAGCGTTAGCAAAGGAAACGAGCATGAAGGGAAGCAGTTGAACGTCAATAGAATGGCAGCGAGGAAGACAGGCACAAATGAAGAGGGATCCGTGGAGGTAAGCAGGACATAAACTGCGGAAAAATAAATGTGGATTGAGGGAGACCAATGCAATAGATGTAGCTGGCTATATGCAGAGAAAGGACGCAATGATGGATGGAGAGCTCAAGGCAGCATTAACGTAGAGAATGGAGACTGCGATGAGAGGAGGAGAAAAATTTAAGACGTTGGGCTATGATGGGTGATGAAGCACGATGGGGGAGCGATGAGGACAACCGACAGAGAAATGTGGACAGCTAGCAAACAGAAAATTGGTAGGCACAATGGTGCATAGAAATTTAAATTTCTCCTTTTACCCAGCTTAAATGAATTCAATACAAATACCTGCAACTATTAAATTTTCTAGAACAGATATCAAGCCCAGATCTGCAACCAAATTCGATCCTAAGACCAGATCTTACCCTCCAGGGCCTAGATTTAGCTCAGATCTAAAAATATTTCCTTGAAAATCTCCCGATATAACCTGCACAAAACCATTCAAAAGAGACCCAACAAACCCAGTATATGTACAAAAATAAAAACAAGCGGGATTTACAATGCTATTTTACAGATTAGAGGCCCTCATGGCCAGATATAAAACCATTTTGCACAATTAATAAAAACAAAATTAAGAGAGGCACAAGCCCAAGAAGACCTTGCAAGAAAAATATTCCATAAGATAACCTCATCAATTAGGAAACAATGGGCTTTTTCAGATTTTCTGAAATCTGAGAGTCGGCTGATCTAACTGAAGATTTCCCCAAACGCTCAAATCTTGAATAATTATCTCTGCACACTTAAATCTTAATTTTAGATTGATAGAGATTTAAAAAATAACCATGAGACCTTTTGAAAAAAATAGATAACTGATATTTCTGTCAAATTAAAATGCAATTTAAAAAATCCAGAAAACTGCACAAGATACCTATATGCAGATCAATCCATAAAGGCCATCAACCATCAAATGCCAAATAAAATTAGCAGAGTTTAGAGACAATATAACCACATAGATCTGGAAAAGGAACACCAAAGTCTTTAACCCCAAAGTCTTTATGCTTTATTCAAAAAAAATTACAAGAGCTTCTAAGAACAAGTGCACGAATCAAAGATCGGGTGCAAATGACATACAAAGACCTCTAATTTATAGCTAGTTCGGTTGATCCTTGTCAAAATAATCTCGACCGTCGAAAAGATTTAATTATCTTTTAATATGGACCGTCGAAATTATAATTTTGAGGAAATTCGAATTTATCATTTAATTCATTTTTAATTAACTCAAAAATAATATTTTTGAGTTAATTATCTCAAAATTTTGACTTTGACTTAACCACCAAGGCCCAAGGGTCCAAAATTTCTTGAAATTCTGAATATTCCTTGGTCTGGGACCTTTAAAAAATTATTTTTTAAGGACCCACGAATTTTGCCTTTGAATAATTTTAAAACACCTAGAATTTAAAATTAATTAAATTTCTAGCTTAGGATTTTTAATTTAATTTGGCCAGAAAATTTAATTAATTGACTGAGAGGGAATTTAATTATTTTTCCAACCCTCTTTACATAAGATAAATACATTTAGACACATAAAGGGAGAATACCCATTCGTGATAGACCCTCAGATAGCTACCCAATTCTGCGACTCAAAACATGATCTAGTAGACCAAGTAGCTTGTAATAAAATAATTTAGCCAATTGGCTAGGATTATTCTCAAACAACTTTTACAAAGACTCGATAGAAAACACTAAGACTCACTTAGCATCTTGATGACAAAATCCACCCTAGCTTTGGGGTGAAGCTACAGGGGAATGCTCTACTGATCACTTGTGTCGAGAAACACAAATGTATCAGTGAGACAAAAAATCTCCTAGGATAGAAATAGTCACCAAAATACTAGGTTTACCTAGGTTGTTACATACATGGTGGTCTTACTTAGATCATTTACATCATAAACATGTAGAATGGGTTTACATGATTTATAAAACTGTCGTTTAACGATGAAATCTGAATGGCGTGAACACCTCGAACATGATGAATCCCATTTGCAAAAATGGGGGTGTACTGCTATGGGGTCGTTGACACAGAGTGGTCAACATTTGGCTCTACTTTGGGACACGTTGCTTCATTGAAGGAATGTGAAAATCCAGAATCTGCATCCAATCAACACACAAAATTACATAAGTAGTGTCCATCCAAATATCATCATATAACATTAAGCACATGAAAAATAGAAGCTCTTCTATCATTTATTATTCTACTTAACATGAAAAGTAAATCTAATCTAACTACAAAATGAAATGCTGAAAGGACAAGGAGTAAAGTTAGAAATACAATACAAAGGATGCCCAATGGCATCAGATGTCATCTCTGAAGAACAACTTGAGCAGTTGGCCATTTGCAGGTAAGTGAAGTGGTTCGCCTTCCAACGTGCTCAAGTGGAATGAGTTTGGTCCAGCAATGCCTCTGATAATATAAGGTCCCAACCACTAGCTGTCAAATTTTCTTATGTTTTCTGGCTTTTCATTCTTTCAATCCCAAAGTAATACCATGTCTCCAACCTACAAAGATCTAGATCGAGATTATTTATCAAAGCTTTTCTTAGTGTTAGATTGATTTTTACACATATTATCTAAAGCTTTCCTACTAGTTTCATCCAACTCCAAAATCTGATCAATTCTATTTTGAACAACATCTTTATCAGTGGAAAAATGTTGAAGGAGTTGATAAGCTAGTAATTTAAGGTGCACAGACAAAGTTACATCCAAGCCATAAACTAATTCAAAAGGACTTTTACCAGTAGCTTTCTTTTTAGAATTCTATTTGCCCACAAAGCATACTTGATTTTGTTGTCCCAAGATCACTTATTATCTCCTACTATCTTCTTGATAATGCTTATAAGATTTTTATTACTTGACTCAGCTAGGCCATTACCCTGAGGATAGTAGTTAGATGAATGAGATAATGTAATGCCATACTTGAAACAAAAAGATGAAAATCCAAATGAACTAAAAGCCTTGGCATTGTCGGTAGTGATCTTGGTAGGGACACCAAATCTAGTAATGATTTGATTTTCAATAAAGTCCATAATGACCTTTCCATTGGCATTCCTAGCAGGAATGGCTTCAACCCATTTTGTAAAATAATCAGTCACAGTTAAGATCCAGGAGTATCCATTGCTATAATTTTCATGGAATTTCCCAATGAAATCCAAACACCAATGTTGAAAAGGTGCCTCAACAAACACAGGATGTAGGGGCAGGGCAACTAGCTTTTGCTTCCTAGTGAATAGTTGACAAGCTTGGCAACTTCTGACAAATTTATGCACATCTGAAAAAATCGAAGGCCAATAATAACCAGTGTTCAGAATTTTGTGGGCGGTAGTTCTAGCAGCATAATGACCACTACAAAATCCTGGATGAAACTCAAAAATGAACTTCTTGGACTCAACCTCATCAACACACCTAAGTATTACCCCTCAGGATTTCTCCATCCAAGGCCATCCTTCATGAGGCAATACTTAGTGAATTTTAATCTAAGAACCCTTCTTCTATTAGAAACTAATGTTTAGGACATGTAAGATTTAACAAATAATAAATAATTTCCTTATACCATTCATGCTCTCCTAACCTTTGCATTTCAGACGAAGAAGCATCATTAAGAGAAATCAAACCAAGCTCTTTCTCATTACCTTCGGTCATCATTTCAGCCAATCTTTGACCCTTGACTAGCTTGGTGGGCCTAATCTCTAAATTATACTCTTTAATTTTAGTAACCCACCTAGCACGAGTTCCTAAGAAATCAGTTTGAGTTAATATATCTAATAGCGGAATGCGGGACGAAAGCAATGATTTTAGAATAACCCACATAAGTCCTAAAATTCTTAAGAGAATTAACCAAGGCATAGGCTTGCTTTTCCATAGTAGTATAATTTAATTCAGAATTTTGAAGCGCTCTACTCATGAAAGCAATAGGTTGTTTGTGACCTTCCTTATTCTTTTGTAATAAGACACGAGCAACAGTATCTTCAAAAGCGAAAGAGAAAATCATGAAATCCTTTGAATAATCAGGACTTGCCAAAACAGGAGCCTTGGCAATAGCACTCTTAATTCCTTGAAAAGCTCTTTTGCCATCTTCTTTCCATGAAAATTTTATATCTTTTTTCATAAGACTTTGAATAGGCTTAGCTATTTCTGCAGAATTTGGAATAAATCTTCTAAGAAAATTAGTTTTTCCTAGAAAAGACTGAAGGGATTTAAGATTATGAGGAAGAGGAATCTTTTGGATTGTCTCAACTCTTTCAGGATCAATCTTGATCCCATCTTTGGAGATGATGTGACCAAGTAACTTCCCTTCAGTTACTCCAAAAACAGGCTTGGCTGGATTCAAGGAAATCCCAAATTCTCTACACCTATCAAAGACCTGCCTAAGATGACCTATCTGACTAATACCATCTTTAGAAAAAATAGTAAGATCATCTTGATAAATTTCAATAATTTTTCCAATTAAACCTTTAAAAGCATAATCCACAGCCCTTTGAAAAGTAGCCCCAGCATTAGTCAACCCAAAAGGAATTCTAATGTATTCGAAAGTACCCCATGGTGTGGTGAATGTAGTTTTGTGACGATCTTCCTTTTTAACCCAAACTTGATTGTATCCAGAAAAACCATCTAGTAATGACATCATTCCTGAACCTGTTACTCTTTGCAACATAGTCTCCATGTTGGGCAAAGGGTAATTATCCTTTTTACATGCTAGATTAAGGTTTCTAAAATCAACACAAAGTATAATGGTACCATTCTTCTTCCAAACAATCACCAGGTTGGAACACCATGTTGAATGTCTAGTTTGAGCAATGATTCCAGTTGCGAGCATTTTTGAAAGCTCTTTCTGAACCAAAGGGGCTAACTTAGGATTTATTTGCCTAAGTTTTTGACGAAAAGGTTTAGCATTCTCATCTTTCAAAGGGATAATGTGTTACATGACATCTTCCATATATCCTTTTAACTCCTCATACGAAAATGCTAAAACATCCCTATATTCATGAAGTAAATTGGTCAACTTTTTCCTTTCTTCTTCATTAGTACCTTTACCAATTTTGACAATCCTAGGGTCCTCCGAGGTACCAATATTTACTTCAATGAATTCACTCGGATCCATTTTATTTTCCTCTTTCATCTTTGTGGCATCATGTCGATCAAAGTGTTGCTCTAAAGCAACAATATTCCTAGGAGTAGGATTTATAATATCATCATGATCATCAGATCCATCCTCCCTAGAACTTATTCGAAAATTTTCAAACTCATCCAAATTATTAAGAAAATGAATGACCTGTTTTTCATCATTAAAAACTTGTCAATGCTCTGAATTATCTGGGAGTGAAGGTTTGAAAATATTTTCCATTTTTATCTTATCCTTAATTAATTCATCAGATAATTGTAAGGTAGAAGCAGCCACAGCAAGCTCATCCGCCAAGCTATTATTTTCTCTTGGGATAGCTTCAAGGTTAATGGCATCAAAGTATTCCATAACATCCCACACATCATTTTGATAATTCCTTAACCTTTGATTTTTACATGTAAATTTATTCTTAACTTGCATGATAACCAAATCAGAGTCTCTCTTGATATTAAGAAACTTAATTCTTAAAGCTTTTGCGAACTCAAAACCCAACAAAAAGGCTTCATACTCAGCGACATTGTTGGTTGCATCGAACTCAAGTTTATAGGCAAACTTAAAAATATGACCAAGGGGAGACTTCAATACAATTCCAGCACCCTTACCATACCTAGATGCTGCACCATCAAAATGCATGTACCAAACTTGATCCCTTGGGTCCTCAAACTTCTCATCAACCTTATCATCTAAAGGAACTATGAAATTAGACATAATAGCATAATTCCCCATGTCAGGTTGTTCCTTAATTATTTCATTATGAGGTCTCTTAGGATCTTCCACATGGAATCTTCTTTCAGGCTCTCTATTTAGCTTCACAAACACTTCACCTCTAGGGGAAGGAATCATAGCATAAGACAAGTTCATCTGAATACTTCTTCCTAGATCATAGGCCCACTTTCTAGATAACAACATACCCCAAGCATCCGGAACATCAACTACAACTATGTCCATAACAATCATTATGTCAGGGTAAACCAATAAATGACAGTGTTAGCAAAGGGAACGAGTGTGAAGGGAAGCAGTCGAATGTCAACAGAATGGCAGCGAGGAAGACAACCGCAAATGAAGAGGGATCCATGGAGGTAAGCAGGACGAAAACTATGGAAAAATAAATGCGGATTGAGGGAGACCAATGCAATGGATGTAGCTGGCTATATGCAGAGAAAGGACGCAACGATGAATGGAGAGCTCAAGGCAACATTTAAGCAGAGAATGGAGACTGCGATGAGAGGAGGAGCAGAATTTAAGACATTGGTCTATGATGGGTGATGAAGCACGATGGGGGAGCGAGGAGGACGATCGACAGAGAAATGTGGACAGCCAGCAAATATAAAATTGGTAGGCACACTGGTGCACAAAAATTTAACTTTCTGCTTTTATCCAGCAGAAATGAATTCAATAGAAACACCTGCAACTATGACATTTTGTAGAACAGAGATCAAGCCCAAATCTACAACCAGATTCGATCCTGAGACTAGATCTTACCCAACAGGGCCTAGATCTGGCTCAAATCTAAAAAAATTTCCTTGAAAATCTCCCGGTACAACCTGCACAAAACCATTCAAAAGAGACCCAACAAACCCAATATATGCACAAAAATAAAAACCCCAAAAATAAAAATAAGCGGGATTTACAATTCTATTTTATAGATAAGAGGCCCTCATGGCTAGATTTAAAACCATTTTGCACAATTGATAAAAACGAAATTAAGAGAGGTACAAGCCCAAGAAGACCCTGCAAGAAAAATATTCCGTAAAATAACCTCAGAAATTAGGAAACAATGGGCTTTTTCAAATTTTCTGAAATATGAGAGTTTGCTTATCTAACTGAAGATTTCCCCAAACTCTCAAATCTTGAATAATGATCTCTGCACCCTTAGATTTGAATTTTAGATTGATAGATATTTTAAAAATAACCATGAGACCTTTCTAAAAAATAGATAATTGATATTTCTGTCAAATCAAAATGCAATTTTAGAAACCTAGAAAACAGCACAAGATACCTGTATATAGATCAATCCATAAATACCATCAACCATCAAGTGCCAATAAAAGTAGCAGAGTTCAGAGAAAATATCACGACATAGATTTGGAAAAGGAACACCAAAGTCTTTAACCCCAAAGTCTTTATGCTTTATTCAAAAAAAATTACAAGAGCTTCTGAGAACAAGTGCATGATTCAAAGATCGAGTGCAAATGACATACAAAGACCTCTAATTTATAAGATAAAATCTCCAATAGCTAGTTCAGTTGATCCTTGTCAAAATAATCTCGACCGTCAAAAAGATTTAATTATCTTTTAATCTGGACCGTCGAAATTATAATTTTGAGGAAATTCGAATTTATCATTTAATTCATTTTTAATTAACTCAAAAATAATATTTTTGAGTTAATTACCTCAAAATTTTGACTTTGACTTAACCACCAAGGCCCAAGGGTCCAAAATTTCTTGAAATTCTCAATATTCCCTTGGCCTGGGACCTTTAGAAAATTATTTTTTAAGGACCCACGAGTTTTTCCTATGAATAATTTTAAAACACCTAGGACTTAAAATTAATTAAATTTCTGGCGTAGGATTTTTAATTTAATTTGGCCAGAAAATTTAATTAATTGACTGAGAGGGGATTTAATTATTTTTCCAACCCTCTTTACATAAAATAAATACATTTAGACACATAAAGGGGGAATACCCATTCGTGATAGACCCTCAAATAGCTACCAAATTCTGTGACTCAAAACATGATCTAGTAGACCAAGTAGCTTGTAATAAAATAATCTGGCCAATTAGTTAGGATTATTATCAAACTCCTTTTACAAAGACTCGATAGAAAACACTAGGACTCACTTAGCATCTTGATGAAAAAATCCACCCTAGCTTTGGGGTGAAGTTGGAGGGGAAAACTCTGCAATCACTTATGTCGAGAAACACAAATGAATTAGTAAGACAAAAAACCTCCTAGGATGGAAATCGTCACCAAAATACTAGGCTTACCTAGGTTGTTACATACATGGTGGTCTTACTTAGATCATTTACATCATAAACATGCAGAATGGGTTTACATCATTTATAAAATTGTCGTTTGATGATGAAATCTGAATGGTGTGAACACCTCGAACATGATGAATCCCATTTGCAAAAATGGGGGTGTATTGCTATGGGGTCGTTGACATAGAGTGGTCAACAGGCCTCTAAGACCAGCCAACTGTAGTTTCAGTCTATGAATGCCCCCTCCACACCCCTTAATTTTTCTCTTACAAAATTTGCAATGCATTTGATCATCAACCATTTCAGCATATGCCCAAGCAACGCCTTTCATTCTAGGGGCCATTTTGGGCTGAGTTTTTGACTTGGAAAGAAAAGGTTTAAATCTGAAAATGAAAACAAAAAAATACTATTCATTCTATGTTCATTTCTTTCACAAAAAACTATGTTTACCATTTTCAAATTTGCAAAAAAAATAAAACAAGCGAAGGCAGATTTTAGAAGGAAAAAAAATACCTCTAGGTGCTCCAAAGCTTGCCCAATAAGCTCCTCACTGCTGCTCCAAAGCTTGCCCAAAATATTCCTCAAAGCTACTCAAAAACCAACTCCACAACTCTTCACAAATTCCTCACAAATGCTCACTCAAATTCAATGAGATAGAGATAGATGTGAGAAAATGAGAGGGGTTGGGTAGCTTTAATAGGATGGGGAGGGGTTAGAACCTTGCATAAAACCCTAACAGCAACAAAAAATTAATTATGAAGTCCGATTTTTAGCTTGAGAGGGGCCCGCAGACGGCTTGGAGTGGCTCGGCCGGTTTAGCTCAGGCTCGGCCGAGCTGGCTAGTTTGTGACCGAGCCGGCCAAGTCGGTGTACGACTCGGTCGGCTCGGTCACAAACCGGCCTCCAAACCAGTTTTTCCACCGAGTCGGTCCGGTCGAAGGTTTGGCTCGGTTGACTCGACCGATTCCAAGCTGGTCCGAGCGATTTTTAAAACTATGGTTTAAACTTAGGGTCCCATTAAAAATAATTAATTATTTTAATAAAATACAATCCATGTGGAATTCCCCAAAATGCTTTATGGGTTCTTTGGAATACATGTGTCTAAGCCTCCCTACAAAATTTGAGACTTAGAGCACATCCGATGCTACCAGAAATCAACACTCCTAAGTTTACATGCAAAAATATTTCCCAACACCCAAATTGCAAAAAATGGAAATCCTTCTTAGCAAAATTAATTTAATTGGGGACATTACAATCGTCCCCACCAAAATTTCTTGTCCTCAAGCAATGCCTAAACAAGCACCCTTTCGATCAGCTGCCCCCAATAGTCTCTACACACAATATCGGGGTCCCAAATGTACCACTCGTCCATTCCTGATCTCTGCCCTGTCCTGTCAGGGTAGCTTGAGGGATACCTTACTCCACTCATTGTCCTACTCAGCATAGGCACCAGACGCCCTTTGCATACTTCCACTAAGTAGAGCATCATGGTAGTATAAAATCCTGATCATCTCCTCATGTAACTGCTCTATCGAATATTCCCTCTCGTGCACTGTAGGAGTGGACTCCTGAAGATGCAATCCAATCCTGGTGGGATTGAACCTTCGTTTGCCTGAGCGTCCCCTGATCTCCTCCTACTGATCAACCTGCCACACTGGTGAAGTTTCCCACACCATCAACGAATCACTAAAACCCAATGGAAGATTTGGATGACCTTCCCCTCTAGAAACTAGCTCACCTCTACAGGTAGTTGAATTGCTAAGCCCTGTTATACCAAAATCCCAAGCTAGTGCAAAAAGGGTGCCACCTGTTGAGATTTTGAGTTAGCATCGGATGTGATCTAGCTCACAAATTTTGTTGAGGCGCTGGAGTACATGAGATCTCCAAGACCCAGAAAGAGTTTGGAGAAATTCCATCTCGTTTGATAGTTATTCAAATCATTAATCTTAGGGAAATTAAAAGATTAAAGTGAATTAAATTAAACATGTGATGAGAAAGTTCTAAGTGACATGGATCAAGCAACTTCTAATCTTAGTTGTTGATTAGAGATTAGATCACAGTCGTTGGTTTACCAACAAAAAAAGTATAAGAGAAGGGCTTGGGGTTGTAGAAATTTCTGAATCTTTACACTTTATGCAGAAATTTTTACTATTAATCCGATTAAGCTCCTCCTACTTATGCAAGTTATTAAATGAATAAATTCAAGTTAAAATCGAAGCAAAACACATAGCAGATATGTACCAATTCAGATCTAGAATAAGCTCATGCACACATAGACAAAGTGACACAATTATTTTTGGACAAATAGTCCCCGGAAAAACCCAAGGTGGGAAAACCGGTCTCTGGCTACTAGAGGGTTATATTATTAAGAATATTTCTGAATACACAACTCTGGGTTCCAAATCTGGAAAACCCGACAGAGAAAACACTAGATCTGCTGCTCACTGGCTGATATAGGGCCAAAATTATGACTGATCCACACCCTCTAACAGGATTTACAGAACTCAGCCAAATCTAGGCCTAGAAACCCCAGCATTGCCCCTGAAAGGCTCTGCGTCAGACTCTGAAGCCCCTCAAAGGCTTTGCCTCAGCCTTGGATGGCCTCCAAACCCTCAGCATTGCTCCGGAAGGGACTGCGTTACCCCAAAATGAGTGATGCAGTCATTACGCTGCCCCTAAAGGGTCTCTGCATAACCCTTGAAGGGTTTCCTGAAAATTATGTTGTCCCTGCTGCTGCTACCTTTCTTTGCGCTGTCCTTGAGCTGATCTCTTCTCTGCCTCTTGTGTATTCTAGACCCTGGGACCAGATCATCCCCTTGGTCTAAATTCCCGTCTCTGCAGCTAAAACACTTCTGAGTATTCTTAGCAAACCCTGCCCTAGAATCTCAGCTTAGCTTCAGTGCTCTCCCTCTGTGTGTCTTTACAAATGACCCCACACATTTCCTTTATACTTTTCTCGTTGACAAATCATCGACTATGATCAGATCTTGAATAAATGGCTAAGATTAAAAGAAAGTTTGATCTGTGTGACTTAAGACAATTTCATCACATGTTTAATTAAATTCACTTTAATTATTTAAGTTTCCTAAGTTTTAATTTAGGAAATACATTAAAATAATTAATTAATTTAATATCTCCTAAACTAGATGAAATTTCCCAAATCCATTTCTAGGTCTTGTAGATCAGGTGAATTCTAGTCCTTTCTCAAAATTTGGGACCTAGAGCACAACTGATGATACCCCAAATACAAAAAATCTCAACACTCCCTCTTAGCATCAAGGGTGTGCTCTAGCAATACATCACACTATGCATTACATGACTTTGAGCATTGGTTCTGTGCTGCTGAAGCTTGGCCTGCTGCCACTCAACTCTGCACTGTCGCTGCCATTATGTACTGCTACCTATGACTCTGCCACTGCCATTGCAACTTATGTATTGCATCTCCCTCTCAATATGCTGCTCATAGCACTGCCACTTCTGATGTCCAGCACTGCAACTTCAGTTGTTGAGAGAAACAACTGAATCTCCTGCCCAATCTTTGACAAACAAGTCAAATGGGTTGCATCCTCATCGCTGAAGCTCCATAGGCTACAGATCTATGCTGGCATCTAAAGAACGATGCACAACTACAGCTATGCCTGCGTAATCAAACTCTCTCTGCACTACTAAAGTCACATCAACTCCTTGTGTTGCTGCTGCACTGCGTTGTCTTTGTGAAGATTTCTATGCTGCATAAGCACCACTGCACTGCACTGCTGAAGTCACATCAGTCTTTGCGCTGCTACTGCTTCTACATTGTTGTTGTTGTGCTTTACGCTTCTCCTCCCAGCCTTCAGATCTGCCTCTGCTTCTGCCTCATCTGTGATCTATGCACCCACTGCTCCACTTGTCCCGCTATTGTCTTAAGGTTGTCGTAGCTCGCATGTGATCCCAGAGATGAGCTTCTCAAGGATCCCGCCTGTCTTCCTTGTAGCTCCTCTACATGTCCATGTCACCCCATCTCCGTGGTTCATGAGCATTCATGGTTGCATCATCTCCTGACCCATCATCTGCCACTGCTGCCTTGGAAGAGGATGCTTCCTTGTCCCTTTTCTTCTCAGAACAATGGTTGGGAAAATGTCCCATTTCACCACACTGGAAGAACTTGATCTTTGAAAGATCCTTCTTCTTCTTCGGCTGCTTCTTTGATGCCAAGGATGCATCTTCCTCCTCTTCCTTCTTTACTTTGCTCAACGCAGGGTTGTGCTGCTTCTTGGTGAATCTGCGTAATTCTTCTTCCCGCAGGATTGACCACACGTTGTCCTAATCTGGGAGGTCCACTCTGCCAAAAATACTTTGGACAAAGGTTTCCCACTCACCCGTGACTGCATTGAGGGCAGTTCTAACTATCACTTCATCATCTACGATTGCACCCGTTGCAGTCAGTTGATCCCTGATTGCCTGCAATTTGAAGAGGAAGTGTTCCATGTCTTCTCCCTTGGCCATCATGAATGACCTCATTTGGGTCTCCAACAACATTCTTTTTTTGGACTGATTTTCCCTCATACAGGGAAGTCAAGCCTTCCACATCTCGTTAGTTGTCTTCTTCTCAACTATGTGTGGCACAATATGGTCCTTGATACTGTCCATTATCAGCCGCTTGGCATGCCCAACAGCTTCCTTATGCTTCCGTAGGAGATCCGCATCTGTCGGTGTGGCTAGAGTCTGCTCCGCGTGGTCTCTTAGACTGTATGCCTCAAGGACAATCAGGATTCTTGCTTTCCACACCGAAAAGTTTGAGAAACCCTCTAGCCTATCTTGATCACGCAGTCCATGAGGAGCCATCTGCTCAGAATGTATCAGAACTTCCTTTTCTCTTTGCTAGAGAAATGGATCTAAGGCCCTTGGTGAAACAGGGGCCTTCTGCTCCCTCTAACACTTGATTTCCAAGGAGGAAATCTACCAAATCAACTATGATTCAGCTTCTTCTTTGATCCTCTGATCAACCTGCAAGTTTCCTTTGGCAAGAAACTTTCTAAGACGCTGATCTCCTCCCAATCTTTGTCACTTGTGCTAAGGCTAAAAATCTAAAATCTTCAGAGTTTTAACCCCACCAACTTTTCTGAATTTCTGCAACTTTTCTGCAGACTTTTCCTGGATCTGACAGATTCATATCTGAATCACATTGGTTGGCTTCAAACCCAACCAGCGCTGTTTCCAAGCTGCCTCTGCGCAGTAATTACGCGGGCTTGCTAGGACACAGCACTGGACATCATCACCCTTCCCTCTACGTGAATCTGCTCCTGAAAACTACGTTGTCCCTTCAGATCTGCTTCTCTATTGCTTTTCCAGCTGCTTTCTACAGGTAGATCCTTCAAATTCTCCTGCTGGTGGCCCTAATAGATCTGCAATTGCTCTGATACCATATATAAATTTCTGAATCTTTACACTTTATGCAGAAATTTTTACTATTAATCTGGTTAAGCTCCTCCTACTTATGCAAGTTATTAACTGAATAAATTCAAATTGAAATCAAAGAAAAACACATAACAAATCTCTACCAATTCAAATCTAGAATAAGCTCATGCACACATAGACAAAGTGACATAGTTATTTCTGGACAAATAGTACCCAGAAAAACCCAAGGTGGGAAAACCAATCTCTGGCTACTGGAGGGTTTTATTATTAAGAATATTTCTGAATACACAACTCTGGGTTCAAGACCTGGAAAACCTAACAGAGAAAACATTAGATCTGCTGCTCACTGGCTAATCTAGGGCCAAAATTATGACCGATCCACACCCTCAAATGGGATTTACAGATCTCAGCCAAATCTAGACCTAGAAACCCCAACATTGCCCCTGAAAGGCTCTGCGTCAACCTCTGAAGCCCCTCAAAGGCTCTGCATCAGCGTTGGATGGCCTCCAAACCCTCAACGTTGCTCCAGAAGGGACTGCGTTACCCCAGAATGGGTGACACAGTCACTACGCTGCCCCTGAAGGATCTCTGCGTAACCCCTGAAGAGTTTCCTAAAAATTACATTGTCCCTGCTGTTGTTGCCTTTCTCTCCGATGTCCTTGAGCTGATCTCTTCTTTGCCTCTTGTGTATTCTAGACCCTGGGATCAGATCATCCCCTTGGTCTAAATTCCTGTCTTTGCAGCTGAAACACTTCTGAGTATTCTTAGCAAACCCTGCCCTAGAATCTCAGCTTAGTTTCAGTGCTCTGCCTCTGTGTGTCTTTACAAATGACCCCAAGCCTTTCCTTTATACTTTTCTCGTTGACAAATCAACAGCCATGATCAGATCTTGAATCAATGGCTAAGATTAAAAGAAAGCTTGATCTGTGTGACTTAAGACAATTTCATCAAATGTTTAATTAAATTCACTTTAATTATTAAAGTTTCCTAAGTTTTAACTTAGGAAATACATTAAAATAATTAATTAATTAATTTAATATTTCCTAAACCAGATGAAATTTCCGAAATCCATTTCTGGGTCTTGTAAATCAGGTGAACTCTAGTCCTTCCTCAAAATTTGGGACCAGAGCACAACTAATGCTACCCCAAATACACAAAATCTCAACAGGGTCAGTTGGAGAACACACACATTGGTAGAGCATTGAAGCTAAGCTAAAATTCTAGGGCGTGGTTTGCTAAGAATTTCAGAAGTGTTTCAGCTGCAACAAGGGGTAGTATTGGCGAGAGGAATGGTGTAATCTCGGGCCAAGAGTACAACGAGGGCCTAGAAGTAGTAGACCATAGCAGCACAGAGGAAGCAACAGCTACGCAGAGTAGCCATAACCCAGCAGGGGTAGCGCAGAGGCAGCAGGAGGCCAGGAGGGCTAACGCAGTGCCATAGAAGGTTGACGCAGTACCAGGAGGACTGACACTAATTAGCCAGGGCAACGTAACCCAGTCTGGGTGACGCAAGCCCTCCCTGAGCAGTGCAGGGGCTGACACAGGCTATCAAGGCTGACACAGAGGGCTTCATAGCAACACTGGTGTTTTTGCAGACCAGGAAAGGCTAAGTTCTGTAAAGCCCATTTGAGTGTGTGAATCAGTTAGTTTTCTATCTCCAAAATTGAGGTATAGCTACAGTATTTTATTTCTTTGTCAGGTTAACCAGTTTGGTGCCCAGATCTATTGTACTTAGATTCTGCTTAATAATAAAACCCTCTAGTAGCCAGAAGACCGGTTTTCCTGTATTGGGTTTTTCTGGGGACAGTTGTCCAAAAAATCATTGTGTGTCACTTTGTCATTGTGCATGTTGTTGGCTAAAAAATATGACTGTTAAAAGTAATTTTAATGCTTCACATTAATCATCAACCCAGGGCAAGTATGTTTATTTCAAGAGTGCAAGCAAAGTATATGCGAGTGAAATAAGAGGTTAACTATTCTAAATCGTTGCAAGAATTACTATCTAATTCTCGAACTTTAATCAATCAATTCCAAAGTAAACTATGAAATACTTCAAATCAATTAAAGAATGAAATTCTAATCTGAACTTATGCAAAAAATAAACACTCAATGCTGAAATTAAAGATTTGTTGCAATTGAACAACAAGCTTAATGAATTGAACAACAATGGAAAAGAAATACTTAATACATTAAATAGCAATCACCTATTGACATTTTGCAATGGAATTCTCTATAATTCAATTAATAACAACATTCAAAATTGAATAGAAAACCATACGTTCACACTTGCAATGGGAAAAACTAAAGAAATAACAATGTGCAGAATTGAACAACAACTACTTAACCATGCTGAAATCAATCTAATAAATGGAAAAACATCACTCAGTAGTGAAGGAATATTAATGACAAATTCAACCTGATTGAAAAGAAATCGTAACACACCACACTAGCAATTATTGAATTGAATCGTATTTCTACAAAGCGTAAGAATAACTAATTTGCAAGAATTAGGAAATAAACATATAACACAAAATAGCAGGAGAACTCCTAGGGACCGGACCCGAAGCCTCCAGAAGTCTTCTGCCAAGAAATACTCGGAATCTTCTTATAACGAAAACGCTAACCCTTTCATTAATCAATAGAACGGTACATCATCACGAGTTCAAAGACTCTGTCTGAATAAATGTTTATTACATAAAATTACAATATACGGGAAAAGCTCCCCTATTCTCTTTCACCTACAGCCTTTTATTACTTTAAGGAGAAACAAAACAGAGAATAGCGAATCCTCAGGATCAGGAGATCATGAGGCTTCGCAGCTATCAGCCAAATGCTTCAAGAATATACATGTCTTTCCATCCCTTGTTGATTCACAGGAACCATATGTGATTTCATTTGTTTTTCTTGACTACTGTTGTTTGGTCGTTTGGTCAACAGTTAGTTGGTTCAAATTTCCTATCAATAAAGACATCAAAAGTTATTTTTTATACTATTAAACACACTATTTATTAATAATTCGTTTTACCCTACTTTTACACTATTCTCCTTTGATTTATTTCTAAAATGAAAGAAAACATATAAAAGTTAATAATAAATCAAGCTAAAGATAGGGGTAAAATGTACCTTTTCCATGGCCCAACATACTCACCTGCTTACCTTTTTGCATGTCCTCGTGCAAACAGATGATTGAGGTGTAGTTGAGTTAAGGAATAGGCAGGATATACCTCTTCCCTGTAAAATCTAAAACCATGCTTTTGTTTCACTTTTGCAAATGCCAAGTTTGTATGCCCCTCTGGAAATTCATAATCATGGTGGTAATCTTCAGGATGGTACCATATGATGGGGCATCTATATCTACATCCTATCCATGTAGGGCCCATGTTTAAAATTAAATTTCTATACAGATGAAAACGAGAAGCAACAACTTTAAAATTCCTATAACCAAATGGCTCTCTATTCTTAACATTATTGGTAGAGGCTTGCCATCTTTGCTTAGCTACTAATAAAGCATCCCCCTGAATATCCTGGAAGTATGTTATTCCATTCTGTACAATATCTTTGTGAATTGGCCCTAGCTTGGCTATCACTTATTTCTGTTGCACAAACCTCTTATGTTGAATGAATAAATGTAGGGGTTTTGTAGGTTCCCATCTGACCCATAAGTCTAACACATGTTCCCTTTTCTGGAAGATATTGTAGGCCTTAGCCCATCTAATCTGGTTTTTAGCAAAAGATAGAAAATCATGAAACAGAATGTCCCCAATGAAGGGACTAGGGTTACTATCTCTTTCATCTTCTAAAAAGAAATTGTGCAAGTACAATTCGCACAGAAGGTGATGTACCTGTTCATCTTGTTCATTACAACATTGGACAAATTCTGTAGTGGACTTAAATTTAGTAGGCTTCCCTACTCTGACAGCTTTGATCTTCAACAAAAAATACCTTTCCACTAGAAATAAGGCATAATTGGTGGTGGGTGATCTGCAAGACAGCACATCTGAGTAAAGAGAACAAACAACACTAGTTTGTTCCTTAGCCTGTTCCAGTTGAGCCCGTGCCCTTTTCACTTTCACTCTTTCTTCCCTAAGTTGGGCAAAGGTTTCATCTTTGGTTGCAGTAAGGTCATTAAATAGTTTTAATAATGCTTGATGTTTTTGCAAAGGCACTACTTCCTTCCTATACTGGACCAATTCTTGCTGAATTTGAATCAATTCATTGCAAAGCTTTTGATTGGCAACTCTTTGTACCAAAGGGGTATAAGCAGGTGTTTCCTTCATTTGGGTTTCTTTGTCATCTGTAGGTATCAAATCAGTCTGCACAGAGACTTCAACTATCTCTTGGCGATTGCAGTGATTAGCTTATATAGCAACATCTATAGTTTTTATGACAAAATCTGTTTGGGTTTCCTTTGGTTCAGTTTGAATGCCAATTCCTTTTGCAGAACATAGTTCTGTTTGGGTCCCCACAGTATCTAATTCCTTTTTAGGCTTCCAGGATTTTCTGCCTCTTTCAACCATCCCTTTAACTGTTCCAAAGTTTTTCTCAATTCTCTGCATTTCCTGCGCATTCTTATGAACTTAGCCCACACTGATTTTTCCTTCAAAGGGGTCATGGCAGGAGAAGGTACAGCAGCAGCTTCAGGTTCAGGTGGGGTTGTGCCAGTATTAGGGTTATCATCTCATGAAATAATGTTTACTTCAGGCACTAAAGAGGTTGTGTCGACATTGATATCTTGGCTGGGTGGAGAAATGTTTTGTTCAGGTGTCAGAGGAGTTGTATCAACATTTGTGTCCTGGTCTAATAAAACAGTATCCCTTGACTAATTTTCAGACTCAGAGGCTCTCTCTAGCTGGCCTTCCTTATTCAAACATTCATTATTAGAGGGAGATAAATCCCTCAAATCCTGTAATTCATCAGTGGAAGGTAGAATTTTCGTGTGACCAGAACTGCCAGTAGAGGCAGACTAGTTCGAAATATCCCTCTGCTCCTCAGATTGTTCAAATGGGTTCCTAGCTTCACAAGATGATCTCATCTGTTCTAATACTTGAGCCATTTCCTCCTCATAACCCTGTAAGGGTGCATTTTGAGGGCTCGAAGGAGGTGTATAGGATGGCCCTGTCTCGTCTAGCAATGCCGAGGTATTTTGTTGTAGTTTTATTCTTTCATAACGTCTCTGTTTTACTGGACCTGAGGTCGAGACACGAGTTCTCTTCCCTCTAGCTTTCCTAGGGACTGGTATGTCTGTTCTTGGATGCTCAATACCTGCTCTATCAGGGTTTTCTTCAGGGGCAGGCAGGGTAGGATTGACAAAGCTATCCCATGCTAACTAATGTTTGTTTAATTCATGAACTAATTAATTTTATCAGGCCATGATGGCTGACAACTGCCTGAGGGTTTTTAGCTTTCCTAATCTGAACAACAGTGTCATGTAATATAGAATTCAAGAAAAAATGTAAATTAACTGAAATCTTTTGTTTGAGTACAACTAAAAATTGGAGTTGACGAGATTTTACCACATCCTAACATCCGTCACATGTGATATACTTTTGGATGATGACTGCCAGTTCTCGCCAGGGCTACTTCAAGGATACAGGGTAAATAACTTTTCCTTTTTGCACCAACTGCTCATCTGGGTCCTGATATACTGAAACTGCTTCTTGTATTAGGACATGTTTATTAGTCCACTTTTTCCCTTCCATTGGAAGTCTGGATACCTCAGCAATTACTTCTTCGGAGACTGGTATATTTCTGCCTTTAACTATTGTATGCCCTACCTGCAAGTTCTGCAGGAATTCAATTGATATCTCTGTATTGAACCCTTGTAGCTTGTTCAAATGTGAAATCCAACCAGATTGTTGGAGAACAGTGCGAGCCAATTATGTCACTTGAAAGATCGTGGGTTCACTGCGAACAGAGTATCCACCCATGGCTACTGTGCTTTCGGAACTAATTTCTTCACCCTTCGGCATGCGCTTCTCTCGGCTCTGTTAGTTAAAAACAACACAAATACTGCGTGCAACTCTTATAAAATT